>PVHT021183543.1:2687829-3030156 GCA_004024745.2 Catagonus wagneri | reverse complement strand
AAAAAAAAAAAAAAAAAAAAAAAAAAAAAAGAAACTGGCTCATGGCATATGTTGTATATGTGTGAGTTACGTTTATCATATCATTGACTAAAAACCCAGTTCTCCTTTCCTAGAGGGCAGTGGCTTCTGAGCTTTTAAACATTCCTGGAGAGTGAGGGAGACGATTGGCATTCTATTTGGGGGCTGGATCTAGGAGCAGTATGAGGAGTAAGCAGAGCAGGGTCTAGAATGCCTCACTCTCCTTGGGACCACCAAAGGGTACACCAAAAAATCCAGTAACCAAGGTCAACAGTATTTTAATGCAATATGCTTAAAGATAAACATGTTATGCAAAATTTTATGATGAACAAAATATCCTAATTTTAAAGCAAGAAGTGCTATGTCAAGCCATTTTGGAGACTAAGGCAAAGGAAGGTCCATATGTGAGTGGTGGAGGTGTCGTGCCTTTCCGTGATTGTAGCATAAAAGGAAAACAAAACAAAACAGCTTCAGGGTCCAGAGTAGAACACCCTGAGCATCAATGACTTGACTCTGCCTGGAGTGAGGACTGCAGAATAACGAATAGAGAGACATGAAACCAAGAAGAGAACAACTGTTTGATCAGACTTGTGGAAGAAGATGAGCTTTTTCCCCCAAACAGGAGGAATCCTTGAAGGATTTTAAGCAGGAAAATGATATGGTCTGATCCTCGTGGCCTATAAATCAGAGACATTCAAATCTTTAGATTTTAAACTGTACTGGGCTAAAAAAATATTTACTTCTTTGAAATCCAAAAATAGTAGCTTTTAATAAGTAAATATTTTCTAATGAAGGGATTTTGAGATCGGACATATATAAATGTAATTCTGTTCAACATTCACTGGAAAAAAATGAAAGTTGGTTCAAACAAGCTTTATTTTTTGATACTCCTCTACTTTCATAACTGCCGATTTTATGAGCCCCCTTCCTTGAATTCTTGTGGATAAAACTGAAAAAAGGCTATTAAACATATTTCTGGATGATGCTAAGTCGATTTACATTTCAGGATGATATTTTTGGCAAGAAAGAATCTGTGATATGTGGTCGCTTTTTGTTGTAGTTTGAAATTACCTCATGGTAATTCTTTAAATTTTTCATTTAAAATGAAAGGTTAATAGTTATCCTGCACAGTTCTTGCAAAGTGAAAATGAGATTGGAAAGTTAAAATATAATTAATTTACTTTCCTATTATCCCTTCAGCTGGAGGAATATTCATGCATTCTGAACAGATAAGTTTTAAAAGAGGCACTAAATTGCAAGTGTTCACACTTGGATTCAGTTTAAAAGTTAAAAGCTTTCAGACCAAATAAATTAGACAAGCATGCAAAATGAATCTCCATCTCAATATTAATGAGTAAGGGTTCTGCTTTTCATATTGTTTTGTTTGTAGTTTTAGTATTAGACTCAGAGATCTTAAAAGTTGCTCTAGGATTATATTGTTAATTGCTTTGCAGACACATCATTACAATTTGTAGCTGTTCGCATGTCACCTATGGCCTTTCAAAATGAAGAGTGCTCTCTCTGTATTTTGAAGACTTGACTCAGAAGGTAATTCTGCAACTTGCTTGCCATCTCTTCAGCTTTCTGTTAGTGATAGATCACTTAAGGTTCTCTGGTTGCAAGCAACAGGAAGTGTTATGCAAGGGTATAGATCCATCCCTGGGGTTCAAAGGAAAGACAAAAAGTAAATAGTGAATTTGTTTAGAAGGAGCCAGCTAGGTAAGATCATAGTGGTACTTGAAGACAGCCATTACAGGATCCAGGAGATAAAAGGGTGAGCTGCATTTAGTCTGCCTTTACTTTGTACTTCACTTAAAAATTATATAGATGGCACTGATAGATCAAATAATAGTAAGATTTTTACTTGAAGACCTCATTCATAAATTCCTGATAATTTTCCTATTTTTCCTATTACCAGATATTTTTTAGAGTGTGAAAAATAAACATGTCACATTCAAAAGGCCGAAAGGACTTTTTTTTTTAATTTTAGGGCTGCACCCATGGCATATGGAGGTTCACAGGCTAAGAGTCCAGTTGGAACTGTAGCTGCTGGCCTGTACCACAGCCACCGCCACACCAGATCTGAGCTGTCTCTGTGACCTACACCACAGCTCACTGAGCGAGGCCAGGGATCAAACCTGTGTCCTCATGGATGCTAGTCAGATTCATTTCCGCTGAGCCATGATGGGAATTCCCTGAAGACTTTTTTAGTGATTGGTTCATACTGATTCAATTATCCATTCAACAAACAATAATTGAAGAGTTATTGTATGTCAAGTAGTCTGCCTGAGAATATCACATAAATCAGAAAGATGTGGATAAATGGGAGAAGGCAGATTGAAAAGCAATGAACAGATTTTAAGAAAAAGAGACATTTGGAAGTTTATGTGCTCTATGAACAAAATAAAATAAGGGTATAATGACGCAGAAGGTGATAGTAGAGATGTGGCATTAAGGAAGGCCCAAGGAGGCACTTTTGAGGGATTGCTATTCGAATTGAGTCCTAATGATATGAAAGAACTACTTGTGTGAAAATTTGGGCCAAGGAAAGAACACATGTAAGGGGTTTGAGGCATAAATAAACCTAGACTGTTTGAGTAAAGAGCTCGTCAAGGCTGGAGTGTAGTGGAAAGGGAAGATGTGGTAGGAGATGAAGGCTCAGCAGGAGGTGGTGATCCCGTGTGTCATGTCCTCCAGAGAAGCCCCGAGAACAACCAGCCTCCTTGGTGTCTCGCTCACCTTCTCACCTGATCCTCTGACCTACTGAGAGTTAGCATGCCTTCCTGAATCAAGACTGGCCAGTGACTCACAGAGGAGCTGAGGACAATTTAGGGATTCCTTCTAAGGATACATCCTACTTTCAGCTCCCAGATAGCTGTCTTTTTTCATTAAATTCAGAACCATGAGAGCTTTCATTGGAAGTACAGTGGTTATTTCACCTAATCTTATTTGTCAAGGTAGAATTTTGTAATATGTTAAATATCTTCTTTTTTCTATAGATTTGTCTTTTCAAATATCCTTGAATTCTTGATTATAATTATAAATTGTAACTAGTGTCAGTGGAAAATTATAGGAGATACTTTTAAAATTCTACTTAAATTGATGTATTTTTAATAATGCACCATGAGGTAAAACCTGTTGTCTTAAAACTTTTACATCTTGTAACATTGTCTGCATGTATATATCTATTTAATGTATTTGATGTGGATAGGGATCACAAAATATTTTCTTCACTCTTTCTAAACACCATCTCATACACAAAAATCTGCAGTTAAAATAGGACTAAGTTAACACTTGCTGCATGTATGTATCACTTAGGACGAGTTTTGGCCATGAGTAACAGATGCAAAATAACAGTTGATTAATCAAAATAGAAGTTTTCTTCTCTCATGTGAAAGTCAAGAGGTAGTCAATTAAAGGCTAGTGTTGTTTTCCTAATTCTTGAATTAGGAAATTCAGGAATTCTTGAATTCTCAGGCCTTCATCATTTTTTAGGGGGAGACCTTAAATGGTGGGAGCTCTAGCCACAGTTTTGTACCCTGACGACCAAGGGTGCAAAACTGTGGCTAGACCCCCCACCATAGCGTCTATATTCCACACAGTGGAAAAAGGAAAGAACAGAGAAGAAAGGGGACAAAGGATGAGTATCAGCTATCATTTAGGAAAATTCCCAAAATGTTTTGTTATGATACATGTCATGACATCCGATTTATTTATAACTTGCTCACATGGTCAAAGCTAGTGACAAGAGAAGTGTAAAAATTTATTTTTTATATTTATGTTATGGACTGCCGTATGCCCAGCTAAAAAATCTAGGGATTCCTCTAGTATAGAAGGAGAGGAAGGAATATTGATTATGGAGCAGTTCCCACTCTGCACCAAAAGTAAGACATTAAAAGCCTCTGATTCCCGGGGAAATCTTCCAACCTAAACCATAATTAAAAAATCCTCTGGATAAAAGATTAAATAGTAACTTCATTATCTTTGTATCTCTCAAATAGTTACATGTTATTTTTCAATAAGTAGTAAGGACAATCAGTGGAAAACTCAGGGTATTTTTTTTCCCCTCAAGAATAAAGTAAAGAAAGGGACTAAAATAATTGACCAGAAATGGAAAGAGTTTTTGCAATTATACATTTTGTCATTTTCAGAGACAACTCAAACTTTATTTTGCTCTATCGAATATTCAGTCAATATTCTGCTTTATTTGACTTGAAGTCCTGTTGTCTTCACTAAAGAGCTGTGATCTCACACAAACTGCTTAAATTGCAATTAGTAGTCATGGCAATTGTAGCAGCAGTAAAATGATTACTAGTTGTACTAATAGTGTGTAATAAAAACATTTACTGGTTACTTTGAAAAATACATGAATTCATATATATCAGGGCACTTATTTTGCAATTTGAATTCAAAAATTAACACATGGGTAAATGTTCTAAAGAAGTGTCAACCTCTTCAGTCTGGTCTTTGCCTGTAAGGACCTCTTGTGAATACACACTGTTCAGACAGCTCAGGAGAATGTTTCAGATGTTCATTGCAGACCTGCTAGTAGTGCCTCTTTTTCTTCTCTGTATTTTATTCTGCTTTGTGTAACTCCCTGTTTTTCTCATTGCAAACAGTTATTTTTGAACAATTAGTGTATTTTGAACAACTGAACAAATATTTCTTGAGTTACAGGCAAGGTAATCTCATGTGCTGTGTGGCTGATAAAGGGATGAAGGAGACAAAACTCTCTCCTCTCGAGGTGTTTAAAGTCTAGGATGGAAAAGCAAATTATATAATAATCATTTTGATGCTCAACTTGGCACTTCTATTTAAGAAAGATGATGGTAACAGTGACATACAATTTCTAAAATCCAGGTCAGTTTCTGTGAATAAATACTTTATGTTTCAGACAAACTGCCAATATATTGAATAATTTTATATGTAGTTTTTTTTGTGTGTATGTTTGTGTTTTTTGCTGATCTCCAAGTATCTCTATTTCTGTTTTTTCCTCAGACTGCCCCTATTCCATAAAGGCAAAATATGTGAAAGGAGGAAAGAAGGAAATAGACTGATTAAAATGTGAATTGGTGAATTGCCTATAAAAGGCAAAAATATCATTTAGAAAACTCTAGCCATGTAGTTATTCTTTCTGAGTTGTAACATCACTATACATTATTTTATTTCTGTTTTATAATGCATAATGCAGTATAGTGGCTTTAAATTATTGCTATATTAATTATCCGTGGATGGTGGTATTTTGCGTATAAATAAAAGTGGTTTTTATTATTAATGCATGACATAAAAATCTTAGTTTCTGGTGTCAGTGCAAAAGGGAAACACTAAAATAAGACTGAGTTAAAATTAATGTATCCAAGGAATTTGGAAAATGGGATTTGGAACTTACTAAATTGTTACAAGTGGACACTTATGAGTGGAACTTTAAGGAGCAAGAACTGTGAATAGCATATTATCCTTAGGAGTAATGCAGAGGTTGGCAAGTTATGGACTGAGGGCTAAGTAGGGCTTGCTGCCTGTTTTTTTGTTTTTTTTTTAAATAAATAAAGTTTTATTGGAACACAGCCCAGGCCCTTCATTTACGTATTGCCTACTGCTGCTTTTGAACTACCATGGCCAAGTTTAGTTGTTGTTAGTTGTTGCAACAAAGATTGTATTGCATCCAAGCCAAAAATACTTATTCTCTGACCCTTTACTGAAAATTTGATCTTTGCAATTAAGTCACAAGTTTGCTCCAACCCCAAATTTTTAATTCCTTGTGTTCTTTGTGTCTATAATAACTCTCTAAATCTTCACTCAGCTTGTTAGCTCTTATTGTCATTCAGGTCCCAGTTTAAAAGTCACCTCCTCAGGACCCTTCAGGGAGCTTTTCCAGTTCCAGAAAACCCAGTCTCAGTCAGATTCTGAGCCTGCCACCTACCTCTGCTTCCACTGTCTAACCTATTGTCCTGTCGTGTTTACTTGGAATGCATTCCATATTTGAGATTACACTGTTTATTTTTTCCCCTCGCTAGAATAGTTTCTGCAAGAGTGGAGATCTTGTCTGTCTTTTTCTCCCCTTTATCACCTGGGGTCTGAAGAGCATTGTTGACAGTCCTCGTTGAGTGCTGACTGAAAGAAGTAGAACGTGAGCTCAGTCACTGTAGCAGCCATCCTGGATATGTTTCCAGGGGCATGTATGTTTGTGCTCCGACCAGAGTCAGAACTGCCTTAGCGTTACAGAGGGTTGGGGGGGAGAGAGACAGACAGACAGACAGACAGACAGACGCAGTGTGTATGCTGCTGGTGGGAATGGTACTAGACTGAATTGCCTCTTTGGAAGTGATTTTTCTCGGTTACTTTCCTGAGATATTTGCTTTGAAGATTTCTGGATAACAAGAGATTTGTAGAACATCCCATCAGAATTATGTAGGAATTTTTCCTCTGTTGCTTCAAGAGTTACCTTTTCTCAGAGGTTTTACACACACCTTTGCAGAGGTATGTTTGTGAGGGAATCTGAGCTTGTGACATAAGATGAATGCCAGGTATAACTTTGCCCTAAAGTCCCACAGTAGCAAATTTCGAGAAGCCTGGCTTTATGCTACTCAGTTCATCTTGCTGATTAACTGACCTGAAATTGTATCCATTTGCTTAATTTTATTGCCTTCTGAGGTATTTTTTCCAGAAAATAGACACTATTAAATATTTAATTCAGCAGCAAGAGCTCTGTTTATGGAATATTTATTAGATGGTTTTACTGAAGGTTTTTTTATCTTCAGTTTTGCAACTGATAAATCTTATGACAGCTTCAGATTGGCTGTACTTTATGTTATCCTTCTTTTGTGACAGGAAGCAAAACGTGATAAAGTGTTCATAAACTCAACTGTGTAATTAGATGTGACCCAAGACACACTCTATCCTCTTTCTAACCTTTCATACTAACAACCTGACCTTCCTGATTGTCCTTGAAAAAAAGTTGCTGTTTTTCTTACTAGACTTCTAACGGGAAATAAAGTGGTTCACATGTCCGGTTCATTGAAGATGCTTGTCATACCTTGATGGATCATTTTGTTTATTTGTGCATTCACCAAATATTTATTGAGCTATTTCTATGTGCCATGTAGGTATAGGGGGCAAAGTCCTGGGCTCAGTCACTCTTGAGGAATATTGCTCAGCCAATTAGGAAGCTTGCTTTTAGAAATCATTTTTAATAACAAGATTGATATAAGCAAAGTGAAATGGAGATTTGAAGACTATATATAGAAAATTACAAGGAAAATAACTTTTGATGTGAAAATTCCCATCTGAAACCTACTGATATCCTGTTCCCCTCTTGAATTATCCAAACAAAAATATTTAAATTGGTGTGGGTAGAATGTGTAAAGATACAATAATAATAATAGTATTGAACTTTCCATGAGCACTTATTATGTGCAAGGTGTTTTGTGAACATTATTTCTTTGTTTTGCAACATCGTTGCCATTTCCCAGATGAGCAAGCAAGAATCACAGAAGTGGTTGACTGGTCCTGTTTTAAGCCAAAGTCTTACTCCAGGGCTCTCACACCTCCTACCATTCCCAAATGCGTCTGCTATCTTCTTAAATGACAGAATCCAGGAATAAGAATTTGTTTTGATTTCTCCTCATACTGATTGCTTCCTAGTACAAAGATGGCATATAAATAGAAAAGGAGAGAAAAATCTAAGTAGTGGCTCTCTGAGGCAAGAATATCCGTGTTCCACTGACTGCATCAGAACCACTGGAATGGTTCTTGGGGTGAGCAACAAAAATCTTGCACCAGGTATGCTGATGCCGACAAATACACATGCACATACAAACCATCCTGGATTTACCCATGATATTTTATTTCGGTGGTTTTAGAGTGAAACACAAAGGCGTATTTTTAAGCTCAGCAGGCACATTGAATGTACTTTTTGATCTACATGTTTAATCTATTGCACCTAACTTTACAGAGGTTGATATTTACCCTTCCAGTTTCTTTTTATGGATTTAGGTTTTCCTTTCATCACTGAATTTCTTTCTTCAATGTAAGAAACGAGACCACACCAATCCTCTTTTGCTCTGTGTGGCCAGTTTACCACCTCTTTTAGTTTATTTTCCAAAACTGCTTCATATGGACTGGGGACGCCTATAGAACCTCTGATGTTCTGTTTCATTACAGAAATTTTACTTTTTGAAATTTCACTAGTGAGTCAGTTCTAAAACTCAGCCCTTACCCATCCATCAGGGAATTCTGCAGTTATGTATTGAAGTAGTCCAGAACTGAGTGGTCCAGCTACTTTTGCCAAAACACTGGTGTATTCCTATGAGTTAATTTTCGAAAATCGATTAGAATTTTTGCAATTAAGGACATAATATGATCAGAGGCAGCTACTATTCTGACTTCTATTATCAAATGTTAGCCTGCTTTTGAACTTCATATAAACAGAATCATCACTGTGGACTTGGCTGTCCCTGGCTTCATTTACTCATCCTTATGTCTATGAGAGTCATTCATCTTGTTGCTTGGATTCAGTTTTGTTTTGTTTCTGTGTGGTGTAAGTCTATACCACGATTTGCCTGTTTTACAGTTTATGGTTATTTGGGTTGTTTCTAGTTTTTGGCTACTATGAAGAAAGCTGTTAGAAACACCCTTGTACTTATATTTTGGTGTACACAGGCACTAATTTCCCTTGGGTGTATACCTGGGAATGGAGTAGACATATGTTTTGCTGTAATAGATATTGCTAAGCAATCTTCAAAAATGATATGTAATGTATTCCAAACGAAGAGTATGGGATACATTTCTGCCAGCAATGTTTATGAGTTGTGGTTGTTTCACATTATTGCCAGCACTTGGTATTATTACTGTTTTTTATATTTTAGCAATTCCTATGAGTATGTGGTTGTTTCTCATTGTGGAGATGTGCTTTCATAGTGTAATGGCTGCATGATACTCCAAGAAATAATATTCCATGTTTTGCTTAACCAGTTATCTATTGATGGGCCGTGAGGATGATTTTACTGTTTTCCTCTGTTTATGTACTGTGATAAAGCTCTGAATTTGAAACACTGCTTCAGAAGTTACATTTATGTTAAAACTTTAGTAGCTATAGTTCCTCCCAAATTGTATTCATTTATGCATTCTGTCATCAGCCTATGAAAGTACCCTTTCCCATGCCCCACACAAAGTGATGTATATTGTCAGGGTTAAAAGATGTCAATCTAATCAACAGAAAGTGATAGCTCATGGAAATTTTAATTTTGGTTCTTTTTACTGTGTGAAGTAGAGTGACTTTTCTTATTTAAAGGACATTTGACCTCATTACCTGTGGGTGCCTGACCATATCCTTGGCCTAAGTTCTCTATAAGATTGTTGGTACTTTCATTATTGATTATAGATGCTTTTGGTATATTAAAAATACATACCTTTGATATATGAGTGGAAAACATCCTTTTTCTTATAAAGAATATTTTAAAGGAAAAGAACATAAAAGATTAAAAAAGTCTATCCAATTTTATGAATAAAATAATACTTGCTCAGTGCGTAATAATAGTAGTAGCTCATATATGGCTCACATTTCTTTGTTTATAAAGTGCTTACTTGTATGCCTTTTTGGTTAATCCTCATATTAGTCCTAGGAATTCATTTCTATAGTCTCCTTGTTGAAGAGATTAGGAAACTGAGGTTTTAGTAACTTGACTGGGTTTGCATGCCTGCATGGTGAGAGTCTATGTAACGTATCTAATTTCAAATATATTATAATTTTCCATGGACTTACACTCAATACTTTGGCCACCTGGTCAACCCTCAAGGCATCACCATTTTTATTGATGATTCTATTTGTTCACACCAGCTCTTTCATAAAATGGGAAAGAGGAATGGAGTGAGATAAGGTAAAAAGCATGAGTCAGTTAAGTCTCCTTTGCTTTCTGATTAGAGAGTAATTAGGAGGCCATACATGTTGAAAAATTAGGTTCAACTAAAGGTGCAAAAACAGGGAATTCAGTGAATAGAGTGATATGTGTGTATAATGGAGTACCAGTCACACACTTGAAATATTGTAGAAATATATTAAGTGAAGTTGGAAAGTATTGCTATATTGTACTGAGACAGTTTTATGACAGAATACCATATATGGTGTGATTGGATTATATAAAAATGTTAATATATAATAATCAGCACTTACCAGGTTCTTCCTATTTCTTGGGTGTTATCCTAAAAAATATTCATGGTAATTTACTTAATCTGCACACTAATGCTATGACATAGGTAGTGTATGTACAGAGGAATGTAACTTGCCCGAGGTTCCAGTCTGTGAGCTCTGACCCTGGCATGCAGAGATAAACTTTTAAAGGAGGAGGAAGGAGGGAAGTCAAGGAGGAAAGGAGGAGGAAAGGGAAGGAGGGAAAGAGGAAAAAGGAAAGGAATGATCATGATTATCTGAGTAGTGAAAGTAAAGGAAACATTTTTATTGTCTTACTTTTGTTTCTCTGTATTATCATCATCTTCTTCCTCTTCCTCTTCTTCTTCCTCTTCTTCTCCTTCTCCTTCTTCACATGCATTGCTTAGAATAAAGTAAAAATTATAACATGCCTGGGAAAATATTTGAAATAAAAATAATAGAAGTTCTCCCTGTAAGTTTTTATTAGCACTGTCCCCAAAAGTTACTGACTTGTTAAGGATACAAATATCCAGTTGGATTCAGCAAAACTCTGGTAAGTTTTGAGGGGCCACAGATAACGAAGGCTGAAAGTTTCATGATTCTTCAAGGATCATCTTGGGCAGGATCCTACCCATGGCCACACAAGGTCCTGATATTCATGGGAGAGGATACTGTCTCCTCGTGCTCACACTGATGCTTTAATGATGCTTACTTTATGTTAGTTCCTTCATTTCAGTGTAGAAATGACCCTTAAACAAAGTGTCAGGAAGTGAGGGCAGCTCTGGCCTATGCTGGATGGAAAGTCTGCTGGTTGTTACAGGGAGGAGCCGAGCATGGCTAGCCTGGGTACAGGGAAAGAGGGAGGGAGAACTCAGGGTGATGTTAAAAATGACGAGGTTGGATGTTTTCCCAGTTTCTTTTCTTGGATAGTTACCAGGTGGGCTCCTTAATTGTGTTTTTATCAGCTCCCAAGTATTCAGAAACATATATCATAAAAGGTGACTGTGTGATATATTCTGAAGGGAAATGGAGTTCTGTGGATTATTCGGTTGGCTTTCAAATGCCAGTGGTCCTCTCTACACCTTAGCTTTCTTAATCGACCAACTTTTGGGGAGATTTTAATTTTTCAAGGAAGAATTTTAAGAAAATGATTTGAAGATGCATCCTATTAATTTTAATTGAAGGTAAACAAGTTGAATTTCTCCACCGTGGATTTTAGTAAATGAGAAATCAAGCTCATACAGTCCTCTTCACTCAAGACAGACAAGTCCATATTTTATTAAAGGAAAACTGAGCTTGCATTTAGAGCTCATTAGTAATGAAACTAATATCCTGAAGTTTCTTAGGAAGTATACATGAAGAAATAAGATATCTAGAGGCAATTACAGAATTGGGTTTCAAAATTACTTTTATGAAAAAGAACATTTGTCATTTTTGTTTAAAATCTTGATTTATCACATTCTGAGCTGAGCTTGAAATGCTGTGTTTTTATTTTACCTAACAGAATGCATTGCCTGCAGGCAAACAGAATGTTGAATTAAAACTTTTAATACTCTGGGGGCAAAATCTGCTGCTTTTAATAAGAGACAAAGGCTCATTTGGAACTTTTTGTCATTATACAAACAAACTGAGCTTCCGTTTATCATGTTCATTGCTTTAATTCTGGGTGCATGGCATTGGGGAAGGAGATGGTTGCCAGGGCGCACATGGCCTGCAATAAGCGATAAATTTGAGGATCTGTCAACAGAGGCACCACTCTCACAGGTAATTGTCTAACTCCATCTTCTTTCATCTGTAGCCAAGAAGATTTTGAATAGATACTGTTGACAAATGTATCACTTTATGCAAATGACTTCAGAGAAAAATGAAATAGAACTCCCCATAAATAGATGGGGAGTCAGTGGGGTCATCTGTCTTAAAAAAAAAAATTGTGCCCTTTGACTGAGTCCTTGTATATGTCACCCACATTACAAAGCATGTCATATGTATAAATGCATTTATTCCTTGAAAAGACCTTTTTATTTAGATATGAATACTATTCTACTTGACCTATAAGGAAACAGTAAGTCCAAAGAGATCAACTGGCTTGACCAAGGTAGCTTTTATCCCAGGAATCTGACTCCAGAATTCAAGCTGTTAGCCAATATGCTATGTTGATTTTTGCAGCAAGTGGTAAGACTTGACCATTTTCCTTCTGGTGTGTAGATACAATGGAACAGACCAGAGGACAGATTCTAATATAGGAATGCCTCCATCATATGCCCAGGAAGAAAGTAGGTCCAGGTGTGGGGGGAGCTGGCAGTCAACATGCCACATCAATGCGAAGATCCATCTACTGGTATAATGAAAATATTGTTGATGCATATTTTATTGGTATCTGTGTTTCATCTCAAAGGTCGTCATTTCCCCCATGCATCGTCTCATTTATCAGGGCAAGAAAGCCTTATATTAAAGACTGGGAACTGCAGCAGGCTGACGAGTAAAATCTTTTCTCTGCTGTGTCATCTAGGTAACTTGCTGTGCAAACCGTGAAATCTCTCTTAGCCTTGATTTCTACAAAAATGGGCATAATCACCCCTATTTTGTGGGGTTATGGTGAGGATTTCAGTGCAATAATATTTGCAAAGAAATTTGCAAAGTGCTTTAAGGTCTTGATAAGTACTAATGCAATCATCATCATTAGAGTCATCCTGTTGTCACCTTGTCAGTTATGGCAGTGTGTGGATGCTATGTGTTGGTGGCATAAATATGACTCTTTCACCATGATAGTAATTTGCACCTGAGATATGGGGATAATTGTGATCATTAAGCTACATGTTTTCAATGCATATTGAAGTAGAATTGAATCATTTAAAAAATAATTTAAACCCTGACTAATTTGAGTTAGTATTTTCAGTATTTATACTGAAAACAGTTTTGTTCAGTTTGATAACTGTGTATTGAGCACCTGTGACAGTGGTGAGCGGGGCAAAAATAGTCTTTATTCTCAGTGAGTTTATAGTTAAGGAGCAAAAGCAATCAACCAATCCAGTCATCTATCTGTACATCCACTCATATATCCATCCATCAATGAACTAATAATGTGAAATAATGTATATGCAGTAATGAAAATATTTGATATTTGGTAAGAATCCAAAATAAAGATAATATCTGAATAAGATGTAAACATAAATAAAAATTACTGAGAGGTTTTGACTAGGGGAATGAGCAGTATTCTTTATACATTCAGTTATTTATTTAGCTTTTTTTTTTTTTTTGTCTTTTTAGGGCCACACCCACAGCATATGGAGGTTCCCAGGGTAGTAGTTGAATTGGAGCTATAGCTACCGGCCTACACCACAGCCACAGCAACATGGGATCCGAGCCACATCTGTGACCTATACTGCAGCTCATGGCAATGCTGGATCCTTAACCACTGAACGAGACCAGGGGTTAAACCCACATCCTCATGGATACTAATTGCGTTCATTACCACGGAGCCATGACAGGAGCTCCCATTTAGTATATATATATTTTTTTTTCTGGCCGAGCCCACAACATGTGGAAGTTCCTAGGCCAGGTGTCAGACCTGTGCCACAGCAGTGACCCCAGGCGCAGGAGTGACAAAACCAGATCCTAAACCTGCAGAGCCACCAAGTAACTCCTATTTAGTATATTTTAATTATGTACCGACTTTGTACCAGGCCTCGTGCTAGGTGCTTGGGCTATAAATAGTGAGCAAACCCAGAGATGGTTCCTGGTCTCATGGCTCTGCTACTAGATTTAGGAAATACCTCAGATTTGTATTTTAGATGATTTTATGGTGACAGTGTAAATAGCATAGTGGAGAAGAACAACAATGGAGTGCCACAAGGAAGGCGGTTGTTGCAATAGCTGGAGTGGCCTTTTATGAGGAATTGAAGTAAGGTAGGGGGAATTATCCACAAAAATGCATCAGATTATGGCTTCATATTTTCCTGTTAGTCTATATGCTATCCACATGGTATTCATTTAAGGAGAAGAGGTGAAATAAGGAGAGTTTTCTTGTCTACCAAAATATTCAAATTAGTGACTATTTCTGAATGGTGCTGCTCAGGGGATAGAAATGGAAATCGAACCAACTCTTGATAATGCAGAGTGGATGGATCTTAAAAAATGAAACAGTGAATAATTGTCATGAAAATGACAGCCTGGGATGCACACAAAGGGAACAAATTCTAATTTCAGATTGTGCAGTCAGGCAACAGAGCTAAGCCGAAATGAAAGGCTTTGTAAAAATCTCATGTCATAGTCTAATTTTGCACGTAAAACATCTACCCACTCTAAGAGCAGATAAAAAGTGCTTAACCTTAGCAAATCTGTGTCTGAAAACTTTCCTGTGAGATTCTGATAAGATGAATGAGGTTTGACTATTGGTCCCTTGGAAATGAGCCTGCTTGTCTGTGATGCTCAGTATTTCAAAACTGTGCACTGAATTTAGCAAACATCTACAGAGAATCTAGCACAGTGGAGGGGTCATGAGTGATTCCCAGGTTGAATAAGGCTTGGTTTATGTTCCAGAAGTTCTCAGAGTCTACCCTGAAGTAAAACACAAAGGTCGAATACCAAAATGGGAGAGAGTACGGACTTCGAAGGAAGATGTCCCTGGGTTCAAACCCCAACCCTTTTACCTACCAACAGTGTCCATAAGGACATTACAGGTCTTGCCAATAATATTCAATTTTGCCACATCTTTAATGGGAGTAATATTAATATTGTATTGATTTTCCATGTTGCATAACAAATAAATGCAAATGTTGTCCTTAAAATGACACACATTTATTAACTCATTGTGCTAGGGGGTCAGGACTCCTACACTTCTTAGCTGGATCACTGACTTCATGAGGTAGTGTTTTTCATGTTTCTAAAGTTATTCTGTTTTCCCCTGTCCACATGCTATGACTTGTAAGTGGGTCATTGAGTTCAGGCCATATTCAAGTGTGTGTGTATGTGTGTGTGTGAGAGAGAGAGATAGAGAGAGAGACACGGGAGGGGAGTAAGCTCCATTTTTAGTTACATAATACCATTTGGATTTCTGCAGTAAAAAAAGATTTGTCCCTTCTCCCTCACGTAAGTATTCAACCACTTATTTATAGGAGTATGGGCTTGTGTGTATTTACGGTATGCATGGGTTGTAACCAACACTGTATTACTTATTTTGTTCAAAGCATTCCAGCTTTGGCCATTGGGAACTCTTTTAACTGGCTCTTGTGATTTTTCAACATACTCCCATCCTTTTTGTTTTTAGGCATTTCCTTAATTTTTGTCACTGTAAGATACTGCTGATTCATCTTATGTTTTCCCTGGCCCAGCCCTAGAATCAGCCATTTCTCCAAGGATCCTTGTTTTTTTTTTTCCTTTTTTATTGGAGGACAATATTAACACCCTGGGGGTACATATTACATTGTATAAATATCAGCTGGCAAATTTCCATAAACATGTGAAAATGATTATCATTGGAGAGTTACAGTGAAATAGCATGAAACATGCTTTGTGAACATTGTCAAGTTTGTCTATAGATCATTTCATTTATTCTCCCACAGTTTCCCAGCATCTTGGGAGTGTCGGAACATGGGTTCAACCCTCAGCTGGGCACAGTAGGTTAAGGAGTGGCTTAGCTCATGGCTGTGGCTTGGATCAGATCCCTGACCTGGGGGCTCCATATGCCGCCGGGCATTCCCCCCCCCCAAAAAAAAGCAAAGCAAAGAAAAAGAAAACAGGGAAAGAAAGTGGAGATGTAGATGATCAAGGCCCTCGCATATGTCATGTGTCTTGTGAGTGGCAGAGACAGAACTTGAAGCCATATTTCTCAGTGCTCTCCCTTTTTCATCGCAACATTTTGTCTTTCAGAGGACCATTTTTAATAGGCTTGATTTCAAGTATTATTTTTTTGTTCACTCAGTCGACAAAAATTATTTATCTCCCACCTATTGGCCAGACACTGCTCCAGGCTCTGGGAATCAGGCAATAGGGCAGAAAAGTTCCCGGATATCATTTAGTTTACAGCGTCATGGAGAAAAAAAGTCAATAAATAAGTGAGAAAGTAGGTAAATAACTTCAGAGAGTTGAAGTGCTGTGCAGAAAATAAAATGTGCTAGAGGGTGCATGAAGAAGAGACCATGTGTGCATTATGAGGTGACTCATATGGAGAAGCCAGGTATAAATGGAATGAGAGTGTGAAGGAGGCAGTCAGCAGTCTTCAAGGCCAGGATAGGCTTGGCATGTTCTGTGCAAATGAATGAAGAACACTGGGAATGAATCATGGAGACTGGGTTGTAATACAGAAAACTATAAAGTCAGATGTTTAGAAAGGGACCAGATAATAAAGGGTCTTATACTGTATATTAAGAAGGTTATATTTTATTTATTTATTTTTATCAGAATAGGAGAAGCCATGGAAACAGTTTTGGCAAGAGAGTAACATGATCTGATTTGAATTCAAAATAATTTATTCTTATGATTGTGTGGAGAATATATGCCACATATTCCATCAGAATTAAGATGCTGTTGATTATAATTTTGAGATGTTATAAAATTTGAAAGAAGAAAAAAGCAAGTGCAATTTTAAAGTGCCATCAACTGATTGTAAGATGTATTCTAATTTCAGAGGTGTTGAAATATGAAAAAAAATGTACATCTTGGAATACATCAAGTACAGAACTAGTTGAAAAGAGTGCAAGCAGAGAGGCAAACAGGAATTGATTGCTGTCATGTAGGTGGGAGATGGCTGCGAACTAGACTGGCATCAAGATGGAGCTCATTGACCAGATTTTGAGTGTAGCTGGAAGTAGAATGGGAAGAGGCTGCCGACAAATGAAGTACTGAATAAAGGAGGGAGAATGACTTCTAGGTTTTCGATTTGAACACAGGCAGATGGTGGTACCTTTACTGAGATGGAAAAAGATATTTGGAAACATCCCGATCATGACTTCATTTCTGGCTGTGTGTCTAGCAGGCTTCCAAGAGAGATTATTAAGTGCATGGTTGAGTAAGGACACCTAGGTTCAGTAGAGATGGGGTGAAATAGTATGATGTTGATTTGGGAGTCATTCCCATCACCCATGGGACTGGGTGAGTGAGAGAAGAGAGAGCAGAGTATTGAAGACACTAGAAATAAGCCTTGGCAGAGGAGGAGGAACCAGCTCAGGAATCTACAAGAGAGGAGCTCATGTGATCAATGGCCTCACAAAGGCCAAGGGTGTGATGAGTGAGAGCATAGCTAGCTAACCAGGCACTTGTAGTTAGGAAGTCATTTTGGGAGTTCCTGTTGTGGCTCAGCAGAAATGAATCTGACTAGCATCCATGAGGATGCAGGTTTGATCCCTGGCCTCACTCTGTAGTTTAAGGATTCAGCATTGCCATGAGCTGTGGTGCAGGTTGCAGAAGCAGCTTGGATCTGGTCTTGCTGTGTCTGGGGCGTAGGCCAGCAGCTACAGCTCCAATTCGACCCCTAGTCTGGGAGCCTCCATATGCCGCGGGTACAGCCCTAAAAAGACAAAAAAAAAAGTTGTATTGATGGAGAAAGAATATTGACCCTGGATTTTGCAAAATAGAGGTCATCGATGATACCTGAGACTTTTGTCAGGTGTTAATGTTGATTTATACTTGAATGAGAATGTATAATCTTTCTGGAATTAGTAATGATAACTATTAACTTTGACCACACTTTCTTTATCAGACTCTCTTTTACAATTAAAGTATGACTACAAGGTAAAGCTTATTGGCAGCTTTATTTTTTAAAATGCTATCAATGGAATGTTTTAAAGGAGCAAATTCTACAATTATTTGATAAACATGATAAAACTATAATATTAAAACTCAGACTTGTATTACATCAAAATTATTTGTTATTTTATGTAGTAAATACCTTTGTTTTATCCTGAGTATGTTTAACGGAATCTTCAAATGTCTAGAAGAATGATTTCCTTTTGAAAATTAACCATACTGAGTGTTTTGAGTTTGGCTAATTGTGATACATTTTTTTAAATGACCGTTTTCTAAGGGTTTTAAGTTTGTCCAGCTGTGAGATATTTCTTATTATGAATTCAAATATAGATATTGTCATCAGGAAAAGAGCGTTTTCTCCAGGCTCTTTGTTGGGGGAGGGAATTGTTGTAGACGTGGTGCTCACTTCCACAGAACGTCCATCATGTCTTGGGGTAAAAAGCCTACAGTTCTGAGTTTATGAAAATTCTTTAATGTATTTTTGGGGGTAAACTCTTTGTTTTAGATTAGTTTCAGATTTGTAGAAAATTGTAAAGATTATACAAACTGTGAAGATAGCACCCTAGATTCCCTTCTTAATGATCTCTTACCTCGGCCTGGTACGCTTGTCACAGTTAATGAACCAATATTATTGGTATATTGTTATTAGAGTCTACAGTTTATTCTTAGTTTTTGCCTAATGTTATTTTTCTGTTCCAGACTATCTCATCCAGGCTACAGTTGGTTGTTGTGTGTCTAGGTTCCTCTTGACTATGGTAGTTTCTAGAATATTCCATGTTTTTGATCACCTTGATGTTTTTGAGATATGCTATTCTGCTGTTTGGTAGAATGTCGCTCACTTTAGGTTTGTAGGAAGTGTTTTCCTCATAATTACGCTGGGGTTTTAGATTTGGGGAACAAGAGGTAGGGGTGTCAGTCTGGTCCCATCATGTGAAGCGTATATGCTGTCACATGACTTAAGACTGTTACTATGGAACTTGACCTTCTGGCTAGGGCAGTGTTTCCCCTGGTTTCCTCTCTGCTCCCTTTTCATCCTGTACTTTCCATAGGAAGTCACTCTTCTCAGCCTGCACTTAATCAGTAGGGAACTATATACCCTACCTCACTGAGAGTAGAGTTTCTCCATGAATTATTTGAAGTTTTTCTGCCCAGCAGATTTATCTCTTCTCTCCTGTTTGTTCATTCATTTACTCAGCCAGTCAATCATTTATATCAGTACAGACTGGTGGATATATATTTTTCACTCTGGGTTGTGAAGTTATATGACTTCAGTTGTTTTAATGCTGAAATTATTCCATCTTTCCTGTTGGGTACTCTTTGGCTCCTGTGTCCCTGACAGTTTCCGTGTGTGTGTGTGTGTGTGTGTGTGTTTTGAGTACTTTGTTAATTTCTGGCATTACCTGATGTTTGTGCTGTATATTCACTGTCCAGCTCTTGCAATTAGTAACTTCTCCAAGGATACCTAGTTGTTGTTTTTTTTTTTTTAATGGATGGAATTTGAAACCCTGGTCTGTTTGCTCGATGTGTTCATTGCTGTTGGGGTGTCATTTCCTCTAGGTGATCTCAACAGACACCAAAGAAATCTGTATGTTCATCTGGCTTTATACACATATCTATAAATATTTCTACATGTAATATCTGTAAGTAGGTTAGGCTAAGCATGCATTTATACTGATGTCTGCTACTGTAACTTATTTCTACATCGTGCATTCTAGCCTCCTCCTATTGCTTATCTGTATATTCTGCTCCAGTAATGAGAAACCCAGCTCCCATCATTCATCACCCATTTCTTTAATTGCTCAATTCCAGTTTTTCTCCTGTGGTTAACCTATAAACCAATGAGCCTGGTGTATTGGTATTGAGTCAATAAGAGGTAAATAAGTTTTTGTTTTAATTTGTATATTAACTAATGTAATTTGTGTGTGAAGTTTTAAAACATGGTAATGTATGAAGAAAGCTTAAAAGTAACATAAGACAAAAATTTTGTTGGAGGTAACAAAATGCAGCAGTCTGTGCCTCACTCTACCTCATCCTTGATACTTGCTTTCCAGAGAAAAAAAGGTATTCAACTTTTTAAGAGTGTTGTGTGTGTTTACTTCAATACCTCTAAGTAGTATGCTTATAGTGCTCTTTCTTGATGTAAACTTAAACCTGGAAATTTACATCTAGTAAGCATCCCTTTTCTGCTGAGGTAGGGATACTAAGGTAGCTAATTGCCTCTTAAATGGATTTATTATCAGTCTTTTTGTGATTAGCCCTATCTACACCTTTTGTTTTTAGAAGCACCAGGTACCCTTTCATCACAGCCACTTACTTAGTTTTGATATGTTACTGCCATTTATTCACCAGCATCTCACATTCCAAATTTGATTAACATATTTCTTCTGTTGTTATCTGCTTCTGTTTTTCCTTGTTGTTCCAAGTCTGTGCCTTTCAAATTGATTTTGTTACTGTTTTAGTGGGATTGTTGGAGGGAGCAGAGTTAAATGCCGGCATTTAATTCATTTTGGTTTAATTAGAAGTCAGAAGTCAACTTTGAAGTATGTGTAAATTTACTTATGAGTACAGTAGGAGATTCTGTAGAATAACATTATTTTGCTGATTTTAAAAGAAATACATATCAATTTAAATAATTAAAATCTTGTAAAAGGAAATTGCAGCTTTATTGTATTGTCTTGCATCTCCTCCTCAACCAAGTTCCACTCCTTAGATTTCTCCTTTACTGGATTAATTTTTCCAGTGTTTTATGTTTTTATTCATTTTTCTTAGGTACATATAAACCTATCTCAGCTTCTTAAATTGCTGCATAATATTCCATTGGTTTCGTGTACCAAAACTTATTAACCAATTCACTTTTGATGGCCTTTTAGCTAGCTGCCAATTTTTCACAAATAAACTATGTTATTATGGTGGACACCTTGCAAATAGAAAAGTTGATATTTGTAGTAAAAAGGAAATAATGAACACCAGACATGTAGTTGTTACTCATAGAGTATGTTGTAGATTTCTAAAAAATAATCTTAGCTTATATGGTACAATGACATTTTATAAAAGGATCTTTTCCTAAAGATCTAACCTGATTCCAACTCACACAATTTGAGATTATTTTTCCCAGTGGGAATAAAAGTAAAATGCACAGGAGTGTATTCTCAGATCAGGTAAATCTATAACAGTTTTAGCACACTTTTATTATTTTACTAAGCCCACACTGTGCCAAATCCTGGGCCGTATTGAACCCAAGCCATAGCCGCAACCCAAGCAGCTGCAGTGACAACAGCTGACAACAGATCTTTAACCTGCTGAGCCACAGGAGAATTCTGCAGCACACTTAAAAAAAAAAGTTTCTTTAACTTGTCACAGTATGAGCACTAATATTTCATGTAATGATAGTCTCTAAATTAATAATGTAGCATATCTTTGTGGATACTTAAACTTCCTCATGACATTTCTATCTTACCTAATATTGATTTTCAGGTTTGGTTTCCAGCACTAGCACAAAACAACCATCACTTAATGGCTTCTTGAGATACATTGTTATAGAATCTGAAAAGAGTTTACATTGTAACAGCCTGTGTTAAATAATAGCAAAAAAGTCATAGATTCAGTCATGGGGATTCATTTAGTAAATATTTCCAAAGATTAGCAGTCATTTCCAGGTATCACGTAGAAAGTGGGATCACTGTGGAGCAAGTATGAAAGTCAAGTTTGTAATTCGTTCAGTCATCTCTAAAATCGTATACTGCTGATGGTCTTGGAATATTCACACTATTGAAAATTTTGAGCCTAAGCTGAGATTTGTTAATATTTTAATATCATATGATTTCAAGTTTACATAATTCATTTGTGCATTAAATGTGTTGTGTGTATATTGATGTGAAGTCATCCATTATGTCAACATAGAGGGACAACCCACATCCAACAGTATGTTAACAGGATGCCATGATACAGACTATATAGCTGACATGATTATTTATTTATTTATTTATTTATTTAATCAATCTTTTTTAGGGCCGTACCTGTGGCATATGGAGGTTCCCGGGCTAGGGGTTGAATTGGAGCTGTAGCTGCCAGCCTACACCACAGCCACTGCAATGGCAGGTCCGAGCCGTGTCTGCAACCCACACCACAGCTAATGGCAATGCCGGATCCTTGACCTGCTGAGCGAGGCCAGGGATTGAACCCTCAACCTCATGGTTCCTAGTCAGATTCGTTTCGACTGCGCCACGATGGGAACTCCTATTTATTTATTTTTTACTGCACATGAACAGAGCCTGAGTATGAAAATCAATTTATACTTGTGTATGTACATGCACACATAAACATTATATGTTGTGTATGTTGCATTTATGGTATTACTGAACAATCTGATTTTTAACTAATTCAGTTACTGTCATGTAGTAGCTCGCACTATGAAAGAGCAGACTTTTAAAGAGATTAGAAGATAAAAAGAAATATTTGAGTAAGTTCTAAAGATAATTGGTCCATTTTAGTGTATTTCCAAGAAGTATTTAAAACCATGTTAATTGTATTTAAATTCTGGCACTGACTTGAAAATTCATAGATAGTGATAATGTAGCTATCAACCTTTCCTTTTTTGTTATTATAATTTCCCAGTATTTTAGGGTTTTTGTGCTCTTCAGAACAATGATCAAATAAAACATTAAATTATCCTTTCTAGTTATTCCAAACTTCATGAATATCATTTTGTAACATATTAAAATAAATAATATTATATAATTTTTTTTTTGCCTTTTTGTTGTTTTAGGGCTGCACCCGTGGCACGTGAAGGTTCCCAGGCTAGGGGTCCAATCGGAGCTGTACCTGCCAGCCTACACCGCAGCCACAGCAATGCAGGATCTGAGCCGCGTCTGTGACCTACATCACAGCTCACGGCAACGCCGGATCCTTAACCCCCTGAGCAAGGGCGGGGATGAAACCCACAACCTCATGGTTCCTAGTCGGATTCGTTAACTGCTGCGCCATGACGGGAACTCCCTAAAATATTTTTTTTAAATAAATTTGGTCTTGGTGAGTGAAATTACTTAGTTTGAAGCATCTCATTTGTCTCTATTGAGCTACATGTAATCCAACCAGGTGTCAACACCTTTTTTCCCCTACACATCCAGTCGCGTGGAATAATCATTCCTATTAAGTAAGTAATAATGTAATTTTTTTCTCATTTTGGATATCACACAGGATATTAAGGTTAATAATGACAAAATATATCGAAGGTACCGGAAATACAAAACTTTCATTTGTGAAATGTGCTTCACACGTTTTACCTTCGAGTTTCTTATCGTAGGTTTTTTTCCTTTCCTTTTTTTTAAAGTAATAATGTGATTTACATGACTGTGTTTCTTACATCACTGCTTCGGTCCAATCAGCATTTGTTCTCATTTTTTGATTTCACTAAATTCTTCATCTCACTGCCGTTTTGACCTAGAGTCTTATTCTCCTCCCTCTGGCTCATCTGACCAAAAAGTAGATGTTCAGCTCTCAACTCTTTTTCCTCGATTTTCCCAAGACATGCTCACAAAGTGTTTGTGTTAAGACATTTCTTTGCGGTTTGTGGTTAATGGAAGAAAGCTGCTTTGAAGCACAGCATATAATTGAATATTGTACAACCAAGTTCTTTTGAAAATCATTCAACTCCTTTCACCATCATCAGTTTCTTTCTAACCCACTTGCTGTTGGTTTCTCTGTCTGGACATGTTATTCAAGCTGCTCTTTCTGCTTGGGTTACCTTCACGGGACTCTTCCTCGCCAACCATAGGACTGACTGTGAAACTCATAATTCTCCTTGCATAGATCTTCATAGATTTCACTTTTCTACCTTTCTGTTCCAGTCCATTGAAGGATTTTGTGATGGCAAATTTTATGTATTATCTTGACTGGAACATGAGGTGCTCAGGCATTTCGTCAGTCATTGGTCACTGTTTCTGGGAGGGTGTTTTTGGATTAGGTTAACATTTAAGTTGGTAGACTTTGATGATATCGATATTTTAATTAGTAAAGCAGATTGCCTTCCATAATGTGAGGGGACCTGACCCATTCAGTTGAAGGTCTGGATGGAACAGAGACCAGCCCTACCCTGGGTAGGCAGGCTTTATTTTGCCAGCCAGTTGCTTTTAGATTTTATCTGCCATATTGTCTTTTTTTTTGCCTGATGATTTTTGAACTGAAAAGTCATCTCTCATACCACTGGCCCACTCTGAAAATTTTAGATTACCAGCTTCATAATCCTTACAATAAATCTCACGTGTGTATATACACACACATACATAGACACAGATTATATTGGTTCTCTTTTTTTTCTGGAGAACCCTGATTAATACAGCCTCTATCTTGCAACCCCTTCCCATGACCCACCAATTTATTTGGCTACGAAGAATCTTTGTGCTATGGGCTATTAAATCTACAGATTTTCCACTAACATAGGCTGATTTACATACACCTTCTCATCCACGTCTATAAGAGAAAAGGAAGTCATATAGAGATTTATTCTCTCTGACGTTAATTCCGCTGACTTCCTTATTCTCATCCCTGCTCCTGCCTGAATCAAGAGAGCTTTCCATCAGAGTCATTCACTAAGCCTAGGTTTATGTGTCATTTCAATTTAAATAGCCATTTTTAAAAAAATTGCCTTTTATGAAAGGGGCTGCCTTCTTGAAAAACGACCATCTAATTTAACAGTTTAGATTTTATACATCTAATGAGAATGTAGGCACTGAAAGCTTGAGAAATTTGGTCTTAATTTGTTTGAAAGCAACAGCATGCTCTATAGACACTAGAATGAGAAAAAAAAATTCAATGGAAATGATCAGTTTGTATCCCTCAGGAGACGATGTTACTGGGCCATGAATGATCAGCCTTGGTAAATACTTTGGCATTATATCCTTCTAATACGGTGATGCAGAGCCTGTGGTATAGTGTGGAAAAATTTTTGTTAATGTGTTTTGGGGGAAGGACATTATCGGATACAATTAGTCTTCTACTAGTATTTGATGCTTTAAAGTAGAGGTTATCAATTGTTGAACTTTTTGGGCTCAGTAATTCTTAGTTGTTGGGGAAAAGAGAAGGAAGGAAAGTAGGAAGGAAGGAAAGGTGGGGGAGAGGAGGGAGGAGGGGGGGAGAGGTGGGAGGAGGGGGAGGAGGGCGGGAGCTCCAAAGGACACTGACCCTTTGCTTTGTGACATTGCTCTAGTCTTAATGTTATTCTTATGGAAAAATACATTAGTTTAAAGTTGTCTTGAACTTTCAAGCTTGAAATTTTTCTTTTCTTTGTTTTTTCAGAATTGGGTAATGACAACTAAGACATTTTCACCAAAATAGTCACCATTCCTTTGTGAAGTCAGTTTTCAAAAACACTTTTGTGTATTTTCCCCACCTACCTGTTTGGGGGAGTAAGGCAACCACTGTAAGAACAGGGAAGATTGTTATTTAAAAAAGTCCTCTGAGTTCATTTTCCTGCAGGGAATTGTGAGAGTTTATGACTAATTTCTGATTACTTAGGAAAAAGTCACTCCTTTAAATAACTTATGATAAAGCCCTTAATAGTTTTCACAGACAACTTCAAATGATGTTTTCTGAGAAGTTGGAAGGGACAATTTATTTTTTCTTGCTTTACACAGTTTTATTTTTCCCATTTACTCTCATCAGTAATGTGTCATATATTTCCCACGTGAGGTATTTTAAATGTCTTCACACTCCTTTGGAGATTTTGTTTTAAGGATCAAAAAATCAAATCAACATTTTATGTGACAATTGCAGGGTTTTATGCTGAGTGCTGTGTGTGTCCTCAGTTGTTGTGCTCAATTGGAAGTCCTCAAAGAGAGTTCGATATAGTCAGAATGTTGATGTGTTACAGGCAAATTTGAAGAGGATGGGAGATGTAAGGGTAGGGACTAGGGCAATTAAATAGCAACATATTTAAATAGTAGCTGGTTACAACAAGGCAGATGCCACGGTTTGGGGTGGGCTGGTGGGGCATGATTACTGGCCAAACTGGATTTTCGTGCTATGAAACTCTGAGGATGCTAAATTTAATTGAGACTTGAATGTAATTATGATCTTATGTCACCTTTCCCCTTTGGCTCCTAATTTTTAACCCAGTATCTCTGTAGTTGAAGGTTATTATCTAATTTGTGCTGAAAATAAAGTTTTCAATGGCTGATTTAATACTAATGCAACACCTTGCAAAGAACATATTGGTTTCTCAGGTGACTGGTGGAGTCTGAGAAATGCTCATTTAAAGAACTAGGGTAACTATTTGGCATGCCTAAGTTTTATGTTTTTCTTTCACATTTTGAATAACTAAAAGAAGTGAAGATATTCCTTAGTCATCATAATTGGGATTTTCTAAGATACTGGTTTTTGGCATTCTGTTTAGTATCCCTTATATAATAAGGCATAATCATAGACCTTTTTTTTTTTAATTGAAATTTTCTTCTTGAAAATATACTTTTTTGATCCTGAAAATACTGGTTCCCTCTTTTTTTTTTGTTTTTTTAATGGCCACACCCACGGCATATGGAAGCCCCCAGGGCCAGCTATTACATCCAGGCCCTTAGCTGAAGCAATGCTGGATCTTTTATCCCATTACACCAGGCCGGGGATTGAACCTGTGCCTCTGCAGTGACCTGAGCTATTGCAGTCAGATTCTTAACCCACTGTGCCACAGGGGGAACTGCCTTTTTCCTTACTGTTTTTCTTTTTCTTCTATGTGTAGATTTTTTTCTTTTGTTATCCACAACAGTGAATATGTTTTCTCTTTTATTGTTATCCCAAAGTTACTTTTTCTTATCACTTGTCCCCAAAGTGAATAATTCCCCTCTCAGTCCCTCAAGGAGCTGAATTTGTACGTGTTTACCTCATAGCGAATTTCTTTTATTCCTTCCTTCTTGAAATTTAATTTTTTCTCTTCTGCCTTTTCACTCACAGGTAATCTTTCTTTACTGTGCCTTCTCCAACCCTCAAATTGGTGACTTTCAAAGTGATTTTTTTTCACTTTTCTGATAAATTGGTGAAGCAAAGAGAGGACTTAAAGTTATAATTGTAATATTCTCATCAATGTCTTTTTAAAGGACACTCTGCAAGTGATTATTTCCGTAGACTGTTATAGGGTTAGTCTAGTTTTCACTCCTCCAAGAATTCCTAAATGTATATTTCTAAAGTACATGTAAGTACATGTTTAATAAACATAAATGGGGTTTTTAGCAAAAAAATTGAAAGTACCCTCTTTCCTTTATAATTTGTAAACTTACAAGGTATTACAGTGAACTTGTACATATTAAGGCTATTTTCTGAGAAGTCCTAGAAGATTATGGCTTTATTTGCAATTTTCCTCTGATTTATGTGATAATAACTAGTCAGCACAACTGCTCTGCCTGACTCCCTCACTCTTATACACAAATATTCATTCATTCATTTGTTACGTGTGGAGCACCTAGTATGGGTATGACACTGGGCCAGGGCTGGATAAAAGCAGTTCGCTAGAGTGATCTTCCCCCCCTTCTCCCAACCACCCCGTGGAGCTAATAGTTTATTTAGGGAGATAATCTTAAAGTAAATAAACCAGCAGATAACCCATGCAACTGAATACACCCTGATTTTCCACTGGAAGGTGGTACAGGTTCTTTTACCCTGGATTGCTCTCCTTTTTCTTTCTCATATATAATGGTAATAACTGCTGCCACGGATTGAGAGATTACAATGTGCCAGGGACTTGTTTAATATTCTTTTAATTGCCTTATCTCATCTGGTCCCCCTGACGCTCGTTGATGGACCGTTACTAAGGTGCCTGGTTCACAAGGGGAAACTGAGTCACTAAATGGCTGTCAATCGTTTTGACAAATTGGAACCAAAGTCAGATCCAAGTGGCTTGATGCCTGAACCTGGGCCTTTCTTGAGCCTAAATCGATTGACATTCTCTTTCCCTTTCCTCACAGAGCAACAGTCACTTCGTATTTGTAATAGAAACCTTCTCCCTTCAGTCAATTCAAAGACTGTTTTTTGTCTTTTCCCAATCCATTAATGTGAGTCTTAGATAACTATTCACCAGGCAGAATTTATTTATTTTTTATTCCCTCAACCAGTGTACGTGCTAGTGCCAGAACAGCATTCATCATATCCCAGCCTGGCCTTGACTTTCTTGCTCACACCGATGGCTCAGGGATGGGTATATGACTCAACAAAGGGCGGTCAGACACAGGCAGTATTAGCCCCGGTGTTTTCCTGGAGATACTGAGAATGAGGTGTTCCCTTTCAACCCCAGCTTCGATGCTGGAATGATTTCAAACTGAAACTAACTTCCTGACCTCATGGAAGATGTCTCGTGGAAGATGTCTCATATAAGATGTTTCATGCATGTTCCATCTTAAGGAGCTGCAGAGAGGAGGGGCTGGGATTAGGAGAGACCAGGAAATTATCTCCAGCGAATGAGCATTGCCCTTGCACAACTGCCTTTTCACATGGGTAAATCCATAACCTCACTGCACACACTGGTTAGTAACAAATCGACTCTCTTACTACTTAGCCAGCACTTTCTTGGCTTCAGAGCATAGGCGGTCCCACAAGGTATGCAAAGCAGAGACAGCAGCCCTGGGCAGGGGGGGAGGCCTGGCTCCTTAAAAGCTGTGTTAGCTGTAATAAAGAGACAAAGGAACTTGAAGACACAAAAGGAGGCCTGTGATCGCACTAGCTCCCTCTGGTTTTCCAGGGCCCCCAGGAGTGATGCATAGATATGTGTAGCAATGAGGGTCTGTCACACTGTGTCAAAGGAAATGTCATCTGCAACTCAATTTGGAAGGTTTTAAAGCTAAGAAGAACACACATGGGATGCAATATACATACCCAGGCTGGCATTAAATCAAAACGTATTAGAGGAGTCTTTGCAGAAGAGAGGCTGGTCTGAGCACTGACAGTTTCTCTGGGTTCCCGACCAGGCACGCTACAGAGGAAATTCATATCAGCTGTGGGGAAAATTCATCTGTTGATGCAAAAGCAACTGCCAAGCTGTCTTTGGTACATGACAGCTGGAAGAAATTTCCTTCTCAAATCAGTGTTACAAATGCAGGCACTCACCAGATTGGTTAAAGAGGGAGAAAGGGTATAGGAAATGAAGATGTAGAGACCTGTTCTATGAGAGGCAGATGGAGTGAGGGGAGATCCGATGAAGAAAATTAAATGAACTGTAAGTGGCTCATAAAGGCACCTCTGTGGGTTTCAGTTAAGTCGTGTGTCATAAGTCACTTTCTTACAGGACAGAGTTTACCTCCTCTTGACTATGATGGGTTTACACTTGATTCAAAGCCACATTTCCCAACTGGATTATTACTTTTATTTCTTAAAACAAAGCATTGGCTTAGCTCAGAAAAACGTAAATGCTTTCTAGTCTTCTGACACCTATGTTAATGGTTTTCATGCCAGCGTTACCTGAAATTTACATGTAAAATGTCACTGTGCCAATGTGCCCTTTAAAACCAGCTCCATGGAAATGTCCACCAAGAGTGCAGGGGCAGTGGGCAGGGTGATGGTGCTCTGAGGCTTGTCCTCCAGTTGCTTTGTAATTCTTGCCCTCCAAGAACTCCAGGAAGAGCTTTGCAGCCTGGACTGTAGTTGTCAAATATACAACAATTTTAGATTTTTTTAAAAAAATTCTAAAACTGTGCTTTTAGCAGATATAGAACAGCTTTCAGAAATGAGTTATTCCAGTGTCCCTATTCTGTTTTTCTGGTGTTTTCTCAGCTACGCTCTCCTCTCTAATTTTCTTCATCCTTAGCCCAGATTACTCCAAGGGAGCAAAGTGCTTGGAGCATTGCTGGAGTTCATATCAACATCCACTCATCATCATCATCATCAGAAGAGGAAATGACTTTTCTAACAGCTTTGCGGAGTGATCAAGCTTTGTTTTTAGAATCCATTTAGCAAATCTCTATTAATGTGTCATTGGCCCATATGAGGGCAAACAGTCCCTTCCTCAGCCTTCCAGTGGTTAGAAGGCCCTATGGTAATTGGCTTAAGCCTGGGTTCTGGAAAGAATTGGTATGGAAGGGAGAACTGGAATTCTTGTAGTTCTAGTCAAACCAGTCTCCAGAGCTTTCAAAGGACTGCATCGGTCAAAAGCACCTGGCTCCTACACGGGAGGTGCTGTTTTAGTTTTCATCGCCATAATAGTGACCATAGCTTTGGCTCCTTAAAAGAACATTTATAATCTCACAACTCCACAGGTAGGATCTCTGGGCCAGCATAGTTCAGCTGGTTCTGGTACAGTCTCACAAAGTCAAAATCAAGGTGTAGACAGATGTATGGCCTTGTGTGGAAGCTCTGGGGTAAATCTGCTTCCAGTCTTGCTCAGTTTGTTGGCAGTATTCAGGTCTGAGTAGTTACGGAACTGAGATCCCTGTTTTCTCCCTGGCTGTCAGCCAGGGGTTACTCTCAGCTTTTGAGAGGCTGCCTGTATTCCTTGGCTCATGGTTCTTTTTTCCCCTCCGCAAAGCCAGAGCCAGCAATGACAGGTCGAATCTTGAATTGTTTGAATCCCGTTCACCTCCCCTCTGTCTCATTCCCCTTCTGCTCTTTAATCTTCCTTGTCTGTCTTTCCTTTTTGCTTTATAAAGTGTGTGATTACATTGGACCTAATTGGATAATCCAGGATAATCTTCATAGGTAAAGTCATTAGTAGAAACCTTAATTCCATCTGCAAATCCCCTTCAGTGCAGTACCTAGAGTAGTGTTTGATTAAATAGCCATGAGATGAGAATCTTAGGGGAACATCTTTAGACTTTCCCTTCTAAAAGCATCAGCGTGTGGGTAAAACATTAGAGTACCTTTGGAGGGTGGAGGAGGAAATAGAACCTGGTTCAGCAGTGATCACTGTCCTCCAGAGAGGTTCTAAGTACAAAATCTCTAAGGTTCTTTTTAACTTAAATAATTTTTAGATTAAAATTTTCTTTTTACACATCAGGTTCTAAAAATAATGAGGAGCAAAATGTATCCTGTAGATCTTAAAATATTTGACTGCAATTAATCCTGCAGAAACCCAATTAAATACATTTCTAATTTCTTCATTCAACAAATATATATTGAGCTTCTCATCTAAGGATTACATTATTAAAAAGAACCCTGCTCTCATGGAGTTTATATTTTAGCAGGGGAGAAGGAAGGCATTAGTAGTTACTTGTTATTTATGTATATATAATTTTGTTTTATAATATATATTTTCATGATACATTGTATATATGTAATGTATCATATGTATTATAGCAAACAGAAGAGATGTGGGAAATCGGGAGTGCTAGGTAGGGTGCTGCAAGTTTAAGTAAAATGAGCCGGAGAAACCTCACTGAGAAGGTGTACATTTGAACCTGAAGCTGGGAGAGGTAAGCCGTTTTTACCTCTGGGGGAAAGCATTCCAGGCAGAAATACCCCTGCCTGCTTTATCCAAGACCGTACTCAGTCTTAAGTCATAAAGACCATAAAGGCTTTTCTTAAAATATTGAATTATGGGAGGCTTTCGTGAGAGATATCTTGTAGAAATAGTGGAATTCTATCAGAAGGGGAACAAACACATGAACATTTACAGTGCATTGGTGTGCATATTCAAATAAATTTCTTCTTCTCAGGGCAGAACTAACAGGAAAAGTTACATCCACATCAGCTCTCATGACATATATATTCAACTTTCATATTGCTCCTGTAGTTTCTCAAGGAAACTGCCCCAGAAAAGAAGCACAGTGTTAATGCTAATGGCAACAGAGTAAATAATAACAGTTTGCTTCTCCTGGTTAAAGAGAGAAAGTGCCCTTGTTGTCATAGGAGAGCATTTTGATTTATATCCATCTCACTGTAGGTGAGGTGGGGCGGAATGAGAGGACAGACCTACAGAAGAGAGAAGAGTAAGTCAGAGGAATTTATGATGTCAAGATTTGAGAAAAATGTGGGCACTGGGAGGAAAAAAGGATACTCATGAAAAGGCGCCGTAAATCAACATTATGGAAAGAAAACGCTTGTCTGCTGTTCTAAGAATAAGTGATTGTACTGCGAATCCGTGATGTTCCCTTACTGCTTTATCTCCTGAAAATTGTGATTGTGTACGAACACACTTTTAGGGGTTTGTGCCCCACGCGTTACACAGATATGTGCAGCGCATGATACTAAGGTGGAGTTCCCAGAGCTCCTAGAGGAAATAGGCAGGAACCCATCTATTTATAAATATTGACTTCTGTGAAGTTAGGAATTAGTTCACATGCTCAAAGCAGATGATTCCTCTCCCTGCTCTGCCAAAAATGAAAAATAAAAATCATAGTGGATTAGACAGCATACATATTTGCTTCTTTCCTCTAAAAGACATTTGGAACTGGCAAATATGCTCTACTGGTCAGAATTCTCTAGAAAGACAGAACCAAGTGGAAATATGTAAATATTTATAGATACATATATATGCATGTGTGTATATATATGTGTGTGTATGTGTATATCTGTATCTATATCTGTCTATCCATATATATATATCTTATAGGAATCGGCTCAATTTTTTATGGAGGCTGAGAGGTCCATGATCTGCCATTTCCAAGCTGGAGACAGGAAAGGCAGTGGTACAGGTCTAAAGGCCTGAGAATCAGATGGCTAATAGCATAAATCCCGATAAAGCCCAAGATCAGAGCACAGGAAAAGATGGATGCCCCAGCTCAAACAGTGAAAACAAATTTGCCCATTCCTCTGCCTTTTTATTCTGTTTAAGCCCTCAGTGGATTGGATGATGTCCAGCCATATTGGTGAAGATAATCTTCTTTATTCAGTCTACTGATTCAAATGCTAATCTCCTCCAAAGACACCTCACAGACACACTCAGGAATAATATTTTATCAGCTCTCTAAGCATCCTTTAGCCCAGTCAAGTTGACACGTAAAACTGTCAAAACCGTGTCAGGCACCGAGGCCAATTTCTACCTCTTTGCCTCAGTACTGATTTTCTAACTCAAGACTGAAGTGGCTGAGTGAGCTAATCATATTTGTCTGCCTGCTCTCAGAAGCCCACATCCTCAAATTCACATATCTTTAAAGATACATTTGAAAAGTAATTCACACATTTCCACTCATATCTTATTATTCAGGACTTAATCACATGGACTAAAGTCTGTATTTTAGTAGACTATGTACCCAACTGCTAATTAAGACTTTCATAGCGGAGCGATGAATGGGATCCTGGTTACTAGGGGAGGGCAACTGGAAACTGAGCTCCCCGAGTATTCTCTATACTTGTGATAAGAGTGTCCTGTATGCTGGAAGCCTTGGACCACTCTGTGTAGGCTGGTCCATATAGTTTGTGTGAACACTGTGGTTTATGGGGAACATGTACTTTTTTGCTCCTGGGGGTTTGGAACTTTGATAACTGTGGTCAGACACGAAGGCACTGTGTTCCTACATGACAGACTCCAGTAAAACCCCTGGACTTTTAGGCTCAAACAGTCTTCCCTGGGAGAAAACACTTCACCCGAGGTTGCTGCTGTTCACTGCTTGTGGATTAAGTGTGTTCTGTGGAGAAGAATCTTAGAAGCTCCCCTCTACTGTCTGTCAGATGTGCCTTTTCCCCTTATTGGTCCTGCTTTTTTTCTTTTGATTGTAATAAACCGTAGTCATAAGTGAAAAGCATTTTGAATTCTGCATGCCAGATGATATGCTAAATGCCTTATGTGCAATTGATGTGCATTAGTCTTCCTAACAACCCTACAAAGTTATGATAACTTGTCTCCATTTTACAGATGAGGGGCTGAAGGGTTAAATAGGTTAAATACTTTGTCGAAGTTCTCTTATGGCTTAGACAGAAGAGACAGGACTGGATAAGAGGAGCCTTTGGACATAACATGTTCTTCACTATAATGCAGACTTTGGAAGCTGGTTGTTCGGCAAGAAGGAAAGTGTTGAGTCTCAGTGTCTCATGATTTTTGAGATGGTGGAATAAACAACAGATCGTTGCAGTAGGTTGTGTTCTTTTAAAAAGTTCTTTGTTCTTGTGTTTCTCTTCCCTGCTCTGCCATCTTTGGGCTTGCACAGGTGAATTGCTCTGTCTAATGGGATATGGGTATAAGTTAGAGTGTGAAAATTTGAAGCAGAGGCTTTAAGAGCCACTGTGAGTTTCAGCTTTTCTTGAGCTCCAGGCTTCTGTGATGAGAATATCAAGACTCAGGTAACCAGTACCTCTTTGGCTTGAGTTCGGGAGTGAGAAAACACGTGTGACATCCAAAACCTCCAACTCAGGCCTGAGGTAGAGCAGTCACAGCATACACACTCCACCTATGAGGAAGAAATACAGATTTGTTGCAGGCAACAGTGTTTTAGGGTTGCTTGTTATGCAACATTAACACAGCAAAGCTGACTAATACAGTTATACAGCAAATATGTGATTTTAAATGGAAACAATTTGAATAGGCTGAGTTACAAAATAGTCATTTTTATGATAAATCATTTTATTTAGTAAACAACGTATTTTGCATCACTCAATGTTTTGATTAAGAGAAATGAGAATTATTGAGTCTACTATGTTGCAAGTACTTTCCTAAACCATGTGGCAGATACTTTTCTAAACTCAAATTCATACTTGTATGGATGTTATCCCATATTATAGAATTGGACATGATGGAGACTAAATAACTTTCCCACATTCACATATAGATTTCAAGGAATAAAGCGGGGCTACCCTTACATGAAGTCTGAGTCCACATCTCACCCTGTTGCCTGTTGTGTGGTACTGCCAATTTAGTTTGTATGCTTAAGCATAATTTATGTGCAGATTATTAAAGTTAGATGCTTAAATTAGTAAATTTACAGGTTGAGTGTATAAAAGGAAAGGACCAGCATTTAGTTTGTTTTCCTAATTTCACATACACACATTTTTGTGGATGGTGATGTTCGTGAATATTTTGACCTCCTTTAAGATAATTAAATGTAACATGAGTAATTTGAAGATTTTTTTAAAAGAGACTTCCTATATTGAAAAGATTGCTAAAGGCCAAACTTTGAGGAAAACTTGCAATTTAAAATTTTTTGTTTAATTTTTTTTCGAGTGTAGTGTGTAGGCATTTATATTTTGGTTCATGTAATGAGTGTAACACCAACTATTTGGTAGCATTTTGCCTGTTGTTTTTATTCTGTTCTCTTCAGGAGCCCTTATAGTGTATTTCCTATAGAAAAAGAACCTAGAAATAAGTTAGGATTTTGATATTTTGAGAATCTCTGGTTATTTATTTTGGGGAAAACGTTATGATATTCATATTTTTCATACTGATACATAAAAAGAAGATTTTCATTTTTCTGCGAAATTGGGAATCCATAAGTAATTTCAACAATATGGAGCCTACTTACACCCACATGCATATATATCCACACCTTACGAAGATGCAGCAGATGTAGTATAAGCATGTTCTACAGTATCATTTTCCGTATATAATTATATGTAAATTTATCATAGAATAGAACAGGTGGTGAATCAGAATATAGTATGTCATCACCTTTAATTGTTTAGCAAATCATTTAGGAACAATTCAATAGGATATACACAGAGAATTACAGAGAAACAAGATGAGCTGCAAACATCTTGTCATTTTATCTCAGATTTTTTTTTTAGTGACAGAAGATACAGTGATAAGAAACTTATTAGTCTTTTCAGTCTCTCCACATTTGATATGCCTAAAGATTAATTTGTTTACAACGTCCTTTCTTCCTCTCAGTCTCTCCTCTCTCTCATCAGCATTAGACTTCTATTTCTATCACTTTTGCAGGCACTTATTTTTCACTGTCGTTTTTGTTTTGGGAACTAAAATGTAATCACAAGTTTAGATCGCTAAGGAATGGAAGGTGGCATATTTAATGATTTCTATTGTTCAAAGAGGATTAATTAGCTAGATAAATTGTAGTTAAATAGCGGTATTTGTGACTTTTTGAATTCATCAGAGAAATATATGCATGGTGCATAGACAGAAATAGAAACTGCATAAAGATAATTTATCTCACCAGAAGTGCTAAGTCATATATTTACCACCTCCATATAAAGCTGTTTCTAAGTGATCAATAACCTTTTTTTTTTTTTTTTGGACTTAACTGTGTTGATTAAGTATCTTCTATCCTGTTAGGGGTAGGCACAGTGATGTTATAGTCAAATGTCATCCATGTCCATGTTTATAATTTGCAAAAGTGTTCTTTCTTGAAACAGACCTCAGGTCAGTTAAGAAAGCAGATGTTGACTTGAGACGTTTGGGGTTCAAATTATATCTTCAGCGTATGCTTGATGTCTATAATCTTAGAAAGTTTGTGTCTTAGTCTACCAATTGTTAACATCAGAATAATTATTCCTTCTACTTAGGGTAACTATAACTATTACTATAAGATATATTTTAGTATAGATACATAGTGATTATATACTAAAGAATCATTTAATGAATAAATACTAAGTTTCAAGTATTTGTCTCATAATGTTGTATAATGTGTATGCATTTTCTAATGTATATTCTAGTCTATGAGAAGATTTTTTAAAATAAGAATTAGATAATTCCAAAAGACATACTAAGTCCATAGTTAAATTGTATAATGTTGTTTTTCCAAGTTTTATAAATGCATAATTATCAGTGATATTCAACTTCAACAACCTGATCAGTTAAGCACATTAATAACTGGAAAGATAGAAAATGAGCAAATGAGTGAACTTCATGAAAATGACAACTCTAAAAAAACCCACTATTTTTCTAGGGAGCCAATCAGAAAATGCCAGAAAAAGCAATGAGGCCTTCCTCTTCAGACTTAACAAATTTGCTTAAAAGCTATGCCTACCCTTTAAAAGAGTGGACACTTGACATTTTCCTGGGTTATAAGTAATTTGAGTAATAAAGCTGTAGGGAAATTGAATTTGTCAGCATGTTAAATGAATTTGTCTCTCTGAATATAATAAACTCTGCTGGTGGAATGGATGATAATCACTGGCATATTTTTCTAATTTATCAGCAAGGTGTTTAAACATCTTTAAAAAAACCTTTTATTTACTTCCTCTATTTGTTCCCAAATATCAAATTTAAAACTGTACATAAAATAAAACAAATGATTTTTTGTATCTTTTTCTAAGACTCAGAGTTATGGAATAAGGATATTTTGTAGTCATTTCCATTTAAAGTTCGATGTTTTGTTATAGATTTATTCAAAGTCTCCTATAATTTTTGATGTGATATGTTTCTATGTGTTAGGCTGTGATATATATTTTTAAATGATACATTTTGTATAAGCCACAATTTTAATTCATGTTTAGAGGTAAGGCACATAAAAGTCAGATTTATGAAATAAGGTGAATATTTGTAAAGCATGTTGGCAAAAGCTTCTATTTTGTTTTAACACTAGTGGAAAATGCAAGTAACATGAGCTCCATGGGAAGAATAGCAAACATGCTCATTAATTCGCACAACAATCCTAGGTGGTAAATATTATTATCATTATTCCCATTTTAATAGACGAGCAAACTGACCCACAGAGGAATTAAGTAACTTGCCTGGGGTCCCACATCCAGTGAGTTGCAGAGTTGGAATTCAAATCTGGAATGTGGGCACCAGAATAGGACACTTTACCCCTAAGCCATGTTCATTCTCAACTGGAATATCTGCCTCACACAACATGAAAGAACTCGAGCTGTATTTGTAATGTGTTATTAAAAAGTAAAATCAAAAAATGGAGGCAAATTTTATAAACTGTTAGGACCTTAATCGAGTAGAGGATAAGTGGGTGCTTCATATGCTGTCTTCTGTTATAATCTACTGTGTGAAATCTTTGATAATAAAAAAACGTTGAGAAACAAAATTAAATTTCTGATGCTGTGATGCAGATATGAAGGTGTCTGTCCCTGTCAGGGCCTGAGCATTGTCAGTTTCCCAGTATTGTCACTTCAGGATGACATAGCTTCCTGTCATCTCACATGCCTTAACAGTCATTAAGTGCTACAGTTTGTAATTATGATGCTTATGGAGGAAACCAGATGAAATATGAAAAGGTCTCCAGACATAGCCTCCAGGTGCCCAGGGTCTACAGCGTTTTGCAGCTACCCCAGGGATGGAGAACTGAGCTGTCATTTCTCTTCTCTCCACCTGAGTGTTACTGAGACGGCACCTTTAGAAAATCTGCTCCTTCACACTATTTGCATAGTCCACACCCCAAATAGATAATACTTCTCATGCTTACTGTCCTGGTAAGATACAGATATAATAAACCCAGACGACTCTCCTGGTAAATCGTGTCAGTAATGGTCAGAGGCTCTGTCCTCCCTCTGAACAGCTAAAAGTTTTGAAATATAAGTGAAGCTGATATTTAGCTTACGAAAATTTGACTTTTGGCATGAAGAAGATATTGAATCTGGTAGTTTTTTTTTTTTTTCCTGTAGGTGATACTCTGTGAACATGAATTATTTGCTACAGAAATTTAGTTGTATATGCTATTATGCTAGGTTTCTTATGACCTTTGTTGACAAAATAAACAGTTCCGTTGTGAATAAGCCTTAACTAAATGGAAACTGAAAATGCATTAAGTGAATTCTTTTAAAAGAATTACAAATTCAAGCTTCTGAAGAGCACTTAACACCGAGTATTAAAGCAGCCGTTCTCAAATGCGCTCAACAAATACTTTAGGGTTGCACCGTCTTTGTAACACCTCTCTTCAATCTGTTTTTGCTTTTACTCCTGCGTTTTACAAATTAAAAAAAAATGTTAGGCTTTTTAATTTAATGCCTCGGTTTTACCACTTATTTAATTGACCTTAAACCATTTTTTAACATCCTTGATCTTTCACTTCTTAACCTCTAAGATGATGGTATCGTGCTGTAAAGTCTAAAGGCAGGTATAGTAGTAAACTTCTATGAATCTGGTTGTTTTTGGACCATGGAAGAAATTTCCTTATAGCCAGCTATGATTTAGTTATCACAGAATTAGCCATAGTCGCTTCTTACCTCGCTAAGGAGAAACCATTCTCCCTGTGAAGGTATATATCTATTGTGCTGTTTTTATTATTATTATTACTTAGTTTTTAATCTCTTCAGCATCCATTCCCCCCAACATCCTAACTGATTTTCCAAAGAGGGACAATCCCTCTCTCACCTTTGATATGTGTGATTTGATAGGTACAGGTGAGCCCAGGAATAAACTTTCAAATTGAAGCTTTATTATATCATGGCATTCAGTTTACCAGCCATGACCTGCCTGCTTCCTACAGACAATGCAGCCTGATTTGAGAATGTTTGTTGCAGTTATTGGCAACGATAAACACTTGTTCCACTGATGGAACGAGGGCTTATATGTGTTTGCGGTTATTAGGAGAGCAGAGTGCAGAGCATGCGTTAGAACTCTTCTTGGAAATTTTAGTGTTAAGAATCAAAGCATTCATGTTTCCTACTTATTTGAGCTGTTTCTGTAGCTCAGAACTGTTTGAGTTCAGACCCGTCGAGCCTATGCAGTCACAGACATTGTGCGAGGACCGTGTGTGACTCTGCCTCTCAGACCTCTAGTTTCTGAGTGGAAATCTCCCTCTACTGGAAACTGGGAATCTGTCCTACTGACCTGTACCTCAAGTCAGGCTTTCATTCCATTTTTTTTTTTTTTGATTTTTAGGGCCACACCCATGGCATATGAAAGTTCCCAGGCTGGGTGTCAAATCAGAGCTGTAGCTGCTGGCCTACGCCACAGCAGCAGCAATGCCAGATCTAAGCAGTGTCTTCGACCTACATCACAGCTCACAGCAGTGCCGGATCCTTAACCCACTGAGCAAGGCTGGGGAACAAACCCACATCCTCATGGATACTAGTCAGATTCGTTCCTACTGAGCCATAATGGGAACTCCCGGGCTTTCATTCTTTTCTAAGTTCATACTGAAGTGTAATGTGAATGTAAGTGTTGCAGTTCTCCAGAGAAATAGAACCAATAGGGTCAATATGTCTCTGTTCCTTCTGTCTATCCATCAATCCATCTGTTTTTTTTTTTTTTTTTTGGCCACACGTGTGACATGCAGAAGTTCCCATGCCAGGGAGGGAACCTGAACCACAGCAGTGATAACACTGGATCCTTAACCACTAGGCTACCAGTGAACTCCTCTGTCTCTACATCTATCAATTGATTGATAGACAGCTATAAATATATAGATACAGATGATTGTGGAGGCTGCCCAAGTCCATAATCTTCAGGGTTGTATGTCAGGCCAGAGACCCAGGGGAAAATTAATGCAGCTTGAGTCAAACCATAATCTGTTGGTAGAAATTCCTCTTCCTTGTAGGAGTCTGTATTTTTCTTAAGACCTTCAACTTATTAGATGAGGCCCACTCACATTATGGAGGGTAATCTGCTTTACTCAAAGTCTGTTTAGTTGAGTGTTAATCCCATCTAAAATTACCTTCCCCAAAACATCTGGAATGTGTTTGACTAAATGTCTGGGTACTGTGCCCTAGTCAGGTTGATGTATGCAATTAATGATCACAGTAAATCCATTTGAGAGTTTGGTATTGATACATAGAAGAAAATATATATAAATGTGTATATGCATGTGTGTAAGTCCACACATACACAGTTGACCTTGAGCAACACAGGGGTTAGGGTTGCTGACTTTCTGTTGAAAACCCACCTATAACTGTATAGTCAGCCCTCTGCCGTCTGTGGTTCCATTTCTGTGGATTCAACCAGACCAAGGGCCATGCAGTACTACCATAGTATGTATTTAAAAAAAGAACCTTGTATAAACCGTAGCTTAAACCTGTGTTGTTCAACTGTACATGCCTCTATATAGTACTTATTTTATATAAATTTATCATACATAATCTATTCCTTGGAAATAATAATAATGAAATAAAACCTGTGGACTCACTGCTCAGACTAAGCGCTGTAACACGGTGGATGTTGGTCAGCCCGCCTGAGCTCTTCCTCGTCTTGTTCTGCTGCTGCTGCTCTCTGAGTTGTGAATTTACTTCTCTCTCACATTAAAAAAAAAAGATTTCCACTATTTCATGTAACTACCACATATGCATGTATCCTTAAATAACTCTTGTTTGTTTGGGGGACTTTAAAAATAGTTGTGTTCAGTATGTAGTCTTCAGTGGCTTGCTTCTTTGTAGTCAGCATGCTGTTTCTAAGATTCATCTGTGTCGTCAAGTGTAGCTGCAGTTCATTCATTTTCATTGGCATTTGAAATTCCATTGGGCAAATATAACACAATACTGTTCCTGTCCAGTGTCTTTGCAGTGGATAACAGTTGTTTTGGCTTTTTGCTTTAGGGAAATGCTATTGCAGATATACTTAGGCAGGTAAGATTCGCTAGGGCAGTGGGTCTCAAAGTGGGGGGTGATATGTAGACCAGAAATATTAGCATCAGCATCACACTTGGTAGAAGTGTAAATTCTCAAACTCCAAGCTAGATCTGCTGAACCAGCAACTCTGGGGTGCGTGGGTGGGGGCAGCAGTCTGGGTTTTTAGGTGATTCTGATTAAGGTTAAGAACCATGACCCTACGTATGTTCTAGGAATTGGCTTATGTATCCTTGACTCAGTTTACCTTACTTGTTAAGTCTTTTTTTTTTTCTCTCACAATATCTCACTTTTACATCTCTTCACTTCCATGGTTTAATTTTTATCTCCTTACCTCAGAGCCTCTTAAAATGGCTTCTAAATAATTAATTTATTTCATCTTAATCTCTAAATCCTAATCACAGACCTGAGGATTTCTATCTCTAGGATTAATTTTACTTTCCTCTGTTTCTCTTACCCGTTTTCATCTCTTAGTTTAAATATTTCAGGTTTTATCTCATATTTATTTTAATTTCCAATTTTCATTCTGTTCTAACCTTCTTAAGCATCTATTATTTCTGTATTTTTCATCTCATCCCACATTTTCTCAGTGTTCTTATTTTTTAATGGATTTCATTTTTATGCTTAGCAAGAAATGAGTCTAAAAATTTGTGAACTGAAGAGCTGACATTATAATTGCAAAATAATTGAAATTTTTCTTACCCTGAGTTGCTTTAGCAAACCTGTTTCTTACCTCCCCCAAATGGATTCCTGCCTCAGAAAGGGAAATGCACTAACCATCATGGGCTGGAAGCTATTTCAGGATGAGATTTTTCTCTCCTTTAGACCGCATGGTTGCCTGCCTGGTTGCCAACTTTGATTTTCTAGAACAATGTCGATTGTTACTAACTCACTTTAATTTCCTTTGGGTGGAATTATCTGTTCAGCTCACCTGACTTGATCCAGAAAAATGGTGGAACCCCTGCCACCCACAAGAGGCAAAGTAAGGGAGACTTTGGCCCTGCGATGTTCACTCAGGCCACATGTTAAATGCCCTGTGTCATCAGAGAGACTGTCACCAGTGGGTAAAATGGTACCTAGAGGAACCAACAGATAGCACATTTAAAAAATCTATAGATATCAGAAGTCCTAGAATTTGAGATTCCAGTGTGAAACATGAAATAAGGAACTGCTCAACCAGTTTTTGCATGCAAGAACTCTGCCTTTGTTTATATAAGGGATCATAAATGATTAAAGATGGTAATGATACTTAGCAGTTGCAACTTAAAAAAAAAAAAAGGTTGTGTTAAATACTAGAGCAGTATAGTAAAGATGAAAAGCATGAACTCTGGATCCAGAATCTACTTACTGTGTGATTTGGGGAGAGGGGACAGCTAGCTGTGGATCCTGCAGCTGTGAGGCTTTGGGCAAATTACTTAACTTCTCTGTGCCTCAGTTTATTTATGGATAAAATGGGGACAATAGATAATGGCTTTAAAGAAAAATGATTTAATATATGTGAAATGCTTAACATACTAACTGTGAGAAATATGCTCTTATTATTGTGATTATGTAATTTACATTTTTGTTGATGTATCATAATATCTCTGTGCCACTTAGGAGTCATGACCTAGCCTTGAAAATCCTTATTTATAGCCAACATTTTAATTTACTTTAATATTACATTTTGTACTTAATGGGAAAAGATGTTGATTTCTCTGGGATAAAAAGCTTTTTAATAATCCATTAAATATTAACTTAGATTTTTATTTATTTGAATACATTTTGAGGAACTGCAAATCTCCAGAAATCATAGCTTAGACTTTACTGCTAAACATAGAGCACACACACACGCTCCGACACACACACAACTGCATTATGGTTCAGTGTACTTTATATAATTTAAGTGCTAACACAAAGGAAACACAGGAAGCCAGAGTCAGGACTTAATTTTTTTTTATGGATTTTCAGTTAATGGCCTTGAAATCCTTTAATGAAGGATGCATATCGAGCCAAATTATACAGATTTGTGTTACGGAATAATTAGGTTCGTGAATAAGTGATTTAAAATAATGAAGACATGAATTGATGGGCAGCATAAACAAGCTGAAATTGTGGTCGCCCTCATAGAATTGAAGATTAAGGGATGCGCTGTCCTTCTAAAACCTGACCTTCCTGTGTTCAGTAAAAATATGAGATTTTTTTTTGGCCACTTGCATAGCATGTGGAAGTTCCCAGGGCCAAGAATCGAACCCGCGCCATAGCAGTGACCCTAGCCACTGCAGTGACAATGCCAGATCCTTAACCCGCTACACCACAAGAGAACTTCCAAGTCTTATTTTTTTTTTAAAGATAAATATTTTGGAAAAACTTTGTCTATTTTTCTCAAAATCCTCAAGACTCGAGAGTCAGCTGGTAGATGGAGAAAACAGACTGCTTAAAGAGTGTTTGAATGTGCTTAAGAATGGGCAGAGATGGGGTTTGAGTGTCTTGGCTGCCATGTGCCGCCATAAACAGTTCATTCTAAGCTGATTTGCCAGTCTGGACCTCAGAGGCAACAGGAAGACATTTCATTTCAAGTAGCTGTCTGTTCTTACCACAGCTCTTTTCCATGGACTTTAAGGACTAGAAAGGGGGATGGGAAAACAGTCCATCTTTCATGTCAACTCTGATCAGTTGGCGGTGGCCGCCTTGGTGACGGTGAAAAGGAGTCGGGAGTTAATTCCCAGCACAGAGTGCTGTAATCAATTAATTAGGTCTAGCCTGGGGAGTGGGAAGGATTCAGTCACTCAGGCCAGGCACTGGCCGTCTCAGCTCAGAGGCATATCTGGGAAAGAAAACGTGCTCTTTGTTCAGCTCTGCAATAAATCATGCTCATGGGCCTGGATTAATTTTCTCTGCTTTGTGTATTCGTTCATCGAATTGAAATGCCAGGCTTCTCGGTAGTTTTTTAAACAAGATAGCCTAAAAGCAAATTGCAATGTGATCCTTCCTCCTCGGTGTTTATAGTCTAAGTGAGCATGACATGTGTCTGATTCATTTTTGTATCCCCATCAGCACAATGCCTGGAACATAGTTAAAATGCCCGTATATTCTTGTTAATCATATATTCATCAAGTGTTTCTTGAGCACCTTCTAGGTGTCAGACACTATCTTTGGACTGGAGAGTGATCAAAGCAGAAATGTCATGTGCCTTAATAGAGCTTGTGCTTCAGTGAAAGGGATGGACGGAAAGTCGAAGGGATTGTTGCCCAAATTGAACTAAGCACTAGGTCAGGCAAGGGTTCCTTTTTCTCCACACTCTTGCCAACACTTGTTATTTCTAGACTTTTCGATAGAGAAGCTCTTCTGAGAGTTGTGAGATGACATGTCATTGTGGTTTTGACTTGTATTTATCTGATGATTGGTGACGTTGAATATTTTTTCTTGTGTCTGTTGGCCATCTGTGTATCTTCTTTGGAAAAATGTCTATTCAGGTCTTCTGTACATTTCTTAATCAGGTTGTTTGTCTTTTGATGTTGAGTTATATGAGCTGTTTATATATTTTGGATATTAATCCCTTATTGGTCATATCGTTTGCAAATGTTTTCTCCCATTCCCTAGGTTGTTTTGTTTCATGGATGGTTTCCCTTGCTGTGAAAAATCTTTTAACTAGGTCCTTTTTGTTGCTTTTTTCTTTTCCCTTAGGAAACAGATCCAAAACATTATTGTTATTATTTATGTCAAAGTGTTCTGCATATGTTTTCCTCTAGTAGTTCTATGGTGTTGGGTCAGATATTCATGTTATTAGCCCATATGTTCATAGCAGCATTATTTATAATAGTCGATATAGAAGCAACCTGAGGTATCCATCAACAGATGAATGAAGAAAATTTGATATATATGTATATACTTGTGTATATAAGTATGTATATATACACACATATACACACAATGTGATATGACTCAGACATAAAATAATGACTTTTTTTTGCCATTTGCAATAACATGGGTGACCTGAAGTGTATTATGCAGAGTGAAAAAAGTCAAAGACAAGTACTGTATATTATTACTTACATGTGCAGTCTAAAAAAAAAACAAAAACAATGTAGAAACAGACCGAAAGGTATAGAGAACAGCTTGGTGGTTACTGGAAGGGAAAGGGCGAGGGAAGCGGCAGAATGGGGGTGGGGGTGGAGAGGTAGAAACTGTTATGTCTAGAAAGGACAGGCTACAAGGAGGTATTGTACAGCACAGGGGAAAGTAGCCATGATTTTTAATGGAGTATAATCTATAAAAATGGTGAGTCGCTATAGTGTACACCTGAAATAGATATGATGTTGTAAATCAGCTATACTTCAATTTATTTTTTTTTATTTTTTTAATTTTAATTTTAATTTTTACATTATACCCAGCTGTACAGCGTGGTGACAGGGTTACACATACATATATGGATTCATCACAAGTGGTTAGACATAGTTCCCAGTGCTATACAGTAGGATCTCCTTGCTTTTCCAGCCTAGAGGCAACAGTCTAGAGCTATTAACCCCAGGCCCCCCTACCATCCCACTCCCTCCCCCACCCTTTTGGCAACCATAAGTCTGCTCTCCAAGTCCTTGATTTTCTTTTCTGCATAAAGGTTCATTTGTGCAGTATATTAGATTCCAGTTATTAGTGATATCATATGGTACCTGTCTTTCTCCTTCTGACTTACTTCACTCAGTGTGAGGGTCTCTAATTTAAAAAAGAGTTTACCTTATGCAGTGGATGGTCTCTAGAGGTGAGAGAAGATTTGAGACGGGTCAGAGTGTGATTTCCATTGTCTGCTTCAGGATGACACTCCCGCTGCAGCTGGGCTGCACCCGCTCACCTTTCTGCCAGAGTTCCCCCAGTCAGGAAAAGGCTGAGCATTCTAGAGCACCCACTGGAGCAGCTCTCATGTAAGAAACAGCATGAAATGGGAAAATGTATTCCAAGCCCAAGTCCTTCGGCAGCCTTTCTGTGAGGGTTTGGCTTGCGTTTCATCAATGCAGCTAAATGATGTTGTTTCTTTTTGTTAAGGGAGCATTCTGTTAATTAAATCGGTGAGAAGATATCGGGTGGCTAAATTACCAACATTTGGTCTTTGATCAAGACAGGCTTTCTGAAGTAAGTTGGTTAGAGAATAGGACTCTTGTTGTTCACAGGGCCAGCAGCAAGAAAAATCCATTTTTCCCCAACCCAGGGAAGCTTAAATACATCTTAATTGTCCTGATTACTCTGAGAGTTTTATTCTCAAAAATTGATTCAATTTAAAAGGCTGAGCAGTTCTTGAGAGTGGTAAGAAAAGCAAGCCCAGCTGAATAAGGCTTGCTAAGAGCAACATTGTTTTTATTTATTTATCTTTATCAACGAGCTGTTTTCTTTCATTTTTGAACTGAGGAAAAAATGTATATATTATAAAACATTCTGACAATGCAAAAGGTTATATTCTGAAAAAGAAGACTATTCTTATCCTTGAAACTCTAGTTCCCCAGACTCTGTCATGATTTCTTGTGTCTCCTTCCAGAATTAGTCAATACGTGTACATGCAAGCTTATGTACAGACTGTGTATTGAGATGTATGTAGTATGTGTAGACAGATGTATACACATCTGTGATTTTTTTTTAACTCAAATGAAGGCTTTTTTGGTCTTTTTAGGGCCGCACCCATGGCTTATGGAGGTCCCCAGGCTAAAGGTCCAGTCAGAGCTGCAGCTGCCAGCCTACGCCACAGCCACAGCAATGTCAGGTCCTTAACCCGCTGAGCAAGGCCAGGGATCGAGCCTGCGTCCTTATGGATGCTAGTCAGATTTGTTTTCACTGAGCGATGATGGGAACTCCTCAAATGAAGGCTTCTTATACTCCTGTTTTGCATGTTGTCTTTTTTCTTTTTTTTTGTCTTTTTGCCTTTTATGTAGAGCCGCACACGCGGCATATGGAGGTTCCCAGGCTAGGGGTCTAACAGGAGCTGTAGCTACCGGCCTTCGCCACAGCCACAGCAACGCGGGATCCGAGCCGCGTCTGCGACCTTCACCACAGCTCACGGCAACGCTGGATCCTTAACCCACTGAGCAAGGCCAGGGATCGAACCCGCAACCTCATGGTTCTTAGTCGGATTCGTTAACCACTGAGCCACAAAGGGAACTCCCAGCATGTTGTCTTTTCCACTCCATTAGCTTAAGCTGTTATTTCACGATTGTTGGTAACTTAAATATTCATGTCAATGAACCATTCACTACCTTGAACTCTCCATGCCATCAACTCTTCTTCAGTGGTCACCAGCCTCTCATCTTCTTGATCATATTCTAATCTAGCTTCTGTCATTGCCCATTAGCAGAACTCCACTGTGTTCTTGTTTCATGAGTCCCACCCTCCAGTCACCGCCTCTGCGTTGCCCTGTCACCCCTTTTACCCTGTGCTTCCAACAACTCTTCAGTCCCACTGGGACCTACAGACTGTTGAGCCCACTGTTTTTGCTAGTCCTTTAGCTTCTCAAATCTTTTCTTCCTTTTTCACCCAGCCGAGATCCCAGAACGCATTGTTAAAATATTTCTTCGAAATTGTACTCATCTCCACTGTAGAGCACAGGGAAATTGACTCAACACTGTGCAATAACCTATGTGGGAAAAGAATATGAAAAGGAATGGGTATATATGTATAACCTATGCATTTTCCTGTACTCCTGAAACTACACAACATTGTAAGTCAACTGCACTCCAATAAAATTAAACGAAAAATAATGTTAGGGAAGCAGAAAAAGAAAAATATATATGTCCATAATTTTCTTAGCCTTCACCATACTCAACATAGAAAACCCCATCATAGGTTAAATCCAAATATTGCCTGTTTGATGCCTAAATGCATTCCACTAACTGGTATGATAAAAAAATACATACTTACTAAGTCAGCTGGACCCTCTCTGTTGCAGACTCTCCTTGGCTCATTCACTCTCCATTCTCTTGGACCTTCTCCTTCTCAAACCTCCCCCCCCCCCAATTTGGCTGATGATGATGCTTTTTATTTTACTGATAAAATAACAATCCTAAGAGACCTTTCACACACTGATACACATTGTCTACCAACTGACAGGCTCCACAGTCATACCCTCTACCTTTCATCTGAGTACTGCAGATGAACTGTCTGACAGTCCTGCTGTTCACATCAGCCAGGCCTGGAGAACAACTGTACTTGAGGGTCTTAGCTCAGGTTCAGACCTCTTCTTTTGCAAGGTTTATTCTTCTCTCCCAACCAAAGAGCGACCCCCCTAATCCCCAAAGTGTGATCCATCCTCAGGAAATCTGACTGGGGAAGAGGCTCTTTAAGTAAGTTCCTGGAAGAGGATGCAGGCGCTTTGAGCAGAGAGGTTGTAAAAAATCTTAACATCCTCTGTCTAGGATCCTGGTTACACTTAAGGCATTATGGAAGTCGGGGCACTGTTTCTGGGGGTATCTGTGGAGGGGCAGGGCCTGAGGAGGGCCAGAGGGAAACCGTCTCAAATCACAAGGCTGAGGCTGGGGTTCCAGATGCCCAGATCTAGGGGTTCGGTTGGAGCTGTAGCTGCTGGCTATTTGATATTTACTTCATTTTGAAAATGGATCTGGTCCATAAAATAAAAAATTTTCCACCTGAGGGGTTCCCATGGTGGCTCATTGGTTAACGAACCTGACTAGTATCCATGAGGATGCGGGTTTGATCCCTGGCCTTGCTCAGTAGGTTAAGGATCCAGCGTTGTTGTCAGCTGTGGTGCAGGTCACAGATGCGGCTCAGATCCCACATTGCTGTGGCTATGGTGTAGGCCAGCAGCCAGAGCTCTGATTGAACCCGTAGCCTGGGAACTTCCATATGCCGCGGGTGTGGCCTTAAAAAGACGAAAGACAAAAAATATTTTTTTCCACCTAAATATATATCAATTCACGCCTAAAAAAATCTTAATATCCTCTGTCATCTTTATTTTTTTAAATGTGTCATATGATAGTCAGCATTAGCTGACGGTTTCCATCTTTTCTCATCCCATTTCTAAAACTCCTATAAATGCCTGCTCTATATAGACATAGCACAGAGAAGTTAACTTGGTCTCTCATTTTTCTTTTGCCTTTTTTCTCTAAGTACACGTTACGCATTTCTTTAAGACTCCATACTACTTTTGGGATTATGGTTTTCTATGACTTTATATTAGGACAACGAGAAATAGAGAAGGCACTTTGAAATTGCAATTCCAAAATACTTAACATTCTACTTACTACTTTCTAAAAAATGAGAAATAAAATGGAGAAACATGCACATAAAAAGAAATTGACTCTGTGACTCAGCCATTCCATTTCAATGAATTTGTCATAACATAGTAAACAATTATATTCTTAATTATTATATATTAATGTATTTATTACATTATTTACAATAATAAATTGAAATGATTAAAATCTGATATATAAAGGCTTAGTTAAAATAATAATGGCACATCTATTCAGTGAACTACTCTGTATTTTAAGAACGTTGCTTAACCTTGCCTGTAAGATTGTGATTATAATTTTATGAATTGAATTATATACTGTGCACACACATACACACATATGATATATATGTACATATATACACTGTATATATAAATATTACAGTGATGGATTGATAGTATGGATCAGTATTTTCTTTTCTTATAATGATTTTCTGTGTTTTCTAAATTTTCTGTAATGAAGGTGTATTATTTTCCTAATCAGAAAACTGGTGAAAATTAAATGTTAAGATCTAACAAAAAGAAGCTTACTACCCTTTTTGGATATGATGGTCTTAGAATTTCTTTCTTATAATGTAAGGAACAAAGACTTTGGTCATTTTATTCCTTAAAAACAAACAGAACACTGGATGAACTGGGTGCATATATATTATGACATGTAATAAGTACCACAGGCGCATTATTCTGAACATAGAGCTCAGAATAGACCTCAAGATTGTTTAGCTTCATTTATAACTTGTCATTCTTATGAACCCGTCATCACTTTTCTCAAAGGAATTTGCACTTCTGTAATATTACCTTTTCCACGATGCGTTATTTCTACCAAAAATAGTAAGAGGACATAAAGTCCATTTCCTTTGCTTTGTATTCTCTCCTTACCTGGAAGAAAAACTAATTAAATACGTTTGCCTTTATCTGATTTTTTTTCTAGGCATCATGGAAAGTGGTCACAGAAACAGTTTTCTGGATGGCAATTTCTGTCTATAAAGGACTTCCTCCAAACCCACCTAAAATGATCAAATATTTATCTACATTTAAAAAATCAAGAATGTGTTAAGACACTTTTTTCGCTTTAGATATTGTTTATTATTAGCAGGATATGAAGGCAGGTGACCCAAGAAAATAGAAGTGGTGAGAGAAGAAGGAAAAGCACGCTGCCTTTTTTCATTCCTTTTTCATTTGAATTTGTGTGTGACTTCAACAGATTCTAATACCAGGAAACCTCTCTCTCTCACTCTCACTCTCTCTGGGTGCGTGTGTGTGTGTGTGTGTATACGTCACTCCGTACTCCCAGAGAGAAATGTGTTTAGTGTTCAACTTGCCAACAAAAAGGCAGGCTCCATGCCAGCAGGACCCAGCCCCATTTGGGTCATCTTTGAAACAGTGAGTGGCATAGAGCCTGTTCCATAAATATTTGCTAAGTGACAGGTTGATTTTTAAAGCAAAAGGGCAAAAGGAGAAACATATGGTCAGTTAGGAAGCCTCTTGTCACCCATGTCAAAACACTCTTAAGCTGTTTTAATTTATCTTGACTTTTATTAACCAATATGTTGGCTGTATTATTCAGAGAATATGGAGCCGTATCAATATACTTACTTTTTATTTAGATGTAATTTCACACTTACAGAAAGACCGGTACAAAGAACGTTTTTCCTCTAAATAGAGTGAGAATAAGTTACTGACATAATGTCCCATCACCACCTAATATTGTAGCGTGTGTTCCTACATTATTCTTCAGAACCGCAGTGCAGCCATCAAATTCAAGTCATTAACAGTGACATATTGCTGCCATCTAATTCATCCACCCTCTTCAGATTTCTTCAGTTGTTTCAATAATATCATTTAGAGCAAAAGAATCCAATCCAAGAATCGTGTATCGTATTGAATTTTCATGTCCCTTCGGTCTCCTTCAATCTGGAATTTTTCCTGAGTATTTCCTTGACTCTCATGACATTGATTTGTCTTTTTGGAACTTTACAAATGAGTCATTTTTTATTAGAATGTCTTTCAAGTTTGGTTTGGCTGATGTTTCCTTATAATTCAAGGTTGTGCATAACGGACAGGGATGTCACAAGATGATGACACATGTGATGACTGAGTTCCTCTCAATGTCCCCCATCAAGAGGTGCAAGATGGCAATTTCCCCCAGTCCTCTTGATGTTTGCTTTGATTACTTCCGGGTTTTCCCAATGGAAAATTGTTCTTTTCCCTTTGTAATTAACACACGTTTTTAGGGCAGTACATTAAGACTACATAAACATCCAATTCCTCGTCAAACTTTGGCTAATTAGTTCTCTACCTATTGATATTCCTTGGCTAAATAATTACTGTGACGGTTGCCAAGTGGTGATTGTCTGAGTCTATTATTCTGTCTGCATTTATTAGTTGACATTCTTGCGAGAGGATGTCTATTTTTCCCTTCTGTTTATATCAGTGCAGTGTCATGGATGGCTATTTTATGCAGTGGGTATAACCTGATATTGTGGTTATTCATTTTGATAATTAAATTATACCAGACGACCAGTGGGATCCCTTTCAAGCTGACTCTTTTTTTTTTTTTTCCCCACACCTCTCCTCTTCTCTAAGTAATTTCTTGCTTTCTTGCACAAGATGATATAGGCTCATCTAGTTCTCCTCGTGTCCCAGCTCTTGAATTAGCCTTTACTCCAAGAAACTTAGCTTCCTTTTGGTATAGAATATTTAGAAACTAAGATCTGGGCTCTAGAAGTATTGATTGCTTTTGAGTTGTCAGTACTTCCTGATCATTTCAGAGGACAGAGCTATGCATTATATACTGTACACATATATGTGTACGATTCAACCTCCTTTTGTCCTTTTTTATATGTGTGATCCCTTTTTCCAACAATGAAAAAGCTGGCTGCTGATATCTTTAGTATAGTTATTTGTTGGATTCTTACCTTCTCTATGTAGCGGCTCTTCCATTGTTGCCATCCCTCTGTGGACATCCATCCTTATCTCAGTCCCTGAGGCTCTGTGTTGGAACATTGCTGCTACCCTCACCCCTGGTCATTCTCTTTACCCCTTTCAAACTCTTGGCCATCAAATATCTGGGAACTGCATTCTATGAAACAGTCACTGCTCTAAAACAGGAAGCAGTGAACAAAATAAACCTGCTTCCTGCTCGCCTGGAACCTGCTTTCTAGTTGGAAAGCACCAATTAATTTAAAACATTTTATTAATCTTTTGTCCACCTTCACCCATTTCTCCCACACCTCTTCCCCTGCCTCTGGCAATCACCAATCTGTTCTCTGTTTCTATGCGCTTATTATTATTTCTTAGATTCTACATATAAGAGAGATCATAGGATATTTGTCTCTATTCCTTTTCTCTATTCTGTCGCATTGATATAGGTGTCTGTTTTATGACAATACTATAATGCTTTAATTACTATATCTTTGTAATTATAAATTTTTGAATGGTTAATTTTTTTTTCCTAGTGGACACAAAACTTCACCAGATAGTCATAAACCATTGTGGACTTAAAGACTAACATACCTAGAAGCATTATAAAAAGATTCAGTCAAACTTAGGTCAACATGAGTAAGGGTTTTCTAAGAATAAAGATTTTGTTGGAAAAGATTTAGAAAAGGTACTGGTCACTTTGTATAATCATGATCTGTAATGTTATTCATCACCACCTAGAATGTTGGTCAGATTTATCAAATGTTTTGATAATTTTCCTTTCTTCTAATTAAATCTTCATTGTCAAACTTTACTTAGATGCAGATCATTTAAGTGAAATCTTGCCTAGATGCCTAATTGTAAATGGTGCGTACAAGGAGATGATCTGTTTGAAGTGGGAGGAGGACCTGGGCAGCTCTGCTTGTTTTCTTCCCCTTCCAGTGTACGCCAAGGAATAGCTCCACAGAAGAGCTTGAAACTCCTGTTCTACATAAACGCCATGCTTTTCCTTCATGCATCTTCCAAAAAACTGCCTTCTTTTATGTGTTCAGCAGATAGCCACTGAGCATGTTTTCTGTGCTTAGTACTATACTAGTGCTAGAGAAAAAACAAAACCACAAAAGTCCACTGTCATCTCAGTGAGCTTGTGGACTACTTGGGAACTGAGACAATATACAGGCAACGAACAGCAAATAAATGGGCACTAAGTGATTTCTGGACTCTTGCAAGAAATGTGAAGGAAACATATGAGCCTGCTAGAGAGCACTGTGTCTAAAGATGGGCATTTTAGAATAGCGTGGTCTGGAAAGCCCTCACTAAAGTTAATGCTGTTGAAACTGAGCCCTAAAAAATGTGGATCCAGACATTGGAATGGTGGGCAGTAACAGTGACATAATTTCAGGCAGAGGGAAAGGTGGGCATCCAGACCCTGAGCGAGGAAAGAGCAGGAATGTTTTCAAGGAACTATAAAGAGGCTACTGTGGGCTGGAAAACGTTTATCAAGGATGAAGGGAAAGACTGTAGACATAGGGAGAGGCCAGTTCTTATAGGGCTTTGGTGGGAGTTTGGATTTTATTCTTAAAGACATGGTACAAAGCAGTTTGGTAGATATTTATCATGTTTCGCCTGCCATGTACCCCATCCACCTTCCTGTATGTGGGGGGTTCTCCATCCTGTGGGTCTTGGTCAGGGCTCACCACCTGCCCTCTTCCCCTAGCAGAGTCCTTGTCCTCTCCATCCGCTGTGATCAACAGGAGCAGAGACAGGATGGGACTTGGCTAGTCCCCTGCTCCTTCCCAGGACTTTTGTGCTGGAAAAGGGCAAGTGGGCACAGGATGGGAGGGAATCGCTTCCATCAGCATAGTCCTAATCAAGCAGCTGCTCATGTGCATGGCCTTGGCAGTGGGTCCCCTGGCTTGTCCTTCCTTGTTTCTTCTCCTTTTCTCCATCCTCGCTTCCCAGCCTTCCTGTCAATCTGGTGAGCCCCTCTGCATCCCCCGAATCACTTTTTCTGCTCAAGTTAGTATCTTCCAACTAAGAACTGTGACTGAGGGATATTTGAAGAAGGTCTCCCTGGTTGCTGGGGGAGGGAAGGCCAGGGCAGACATTTGGATAACCTTGGTGATCCTTGAATTGACCTTCATTTGGACAAACCAGGGTGATAGTAACAGAAAATCCAACGCAGAGATGAATATCCAGGAGGTAAAAATACTCTTTGAACGGGGGAGGAAATAACAGTTACTAAGGTCATGCACTTTCCTTCACATGAGAATTCTGAAGCCAGCCTTTGCCTGCAACCCAACGTACATTCAATGAAGGTTTTGGTAAAAATAAGGCCAGTGTTTAACAAGCTCTCTTTCTTGCTTTTCCACTTATGGTAGCTATTGAAAAGCACATAGTAAATAGGAGTGAGTAGGAATAGCAAAGTTGTTAGGGGCAATTAGTTCATTGTACCTTTGCATCCATTTGAAAGCAACCCTGTAATTCAACTCAGCTCGAAGATGCATTTTCAGAACGATAACCCTTGCCAGCAGCTGTAAAAACTCTGAAAGGTATGTTTTCTTTGACTTGTGGAGCATTAGAAAATGAGTTGGTCAACAGTAACGAATAAGAAGATGGGATTTTTCTTGTGGAAATTCTTAGCTTTCATGTGAAAGAATTTTGAGCAACATCCTTTACAGAGGAAATGAATACTCTTCATTTTTGCAATAGTCCCAACCACTCTGCCTTGCTTCTTTGATCCAACATGTATTTATGTTACTTGCTTAATTTCATGGGCGTTTAATTTTGAGATTCCAAGAGAGATTAACAAAAGTTTAAGTTCTTTTCCATGGATGCTAAAAACAGAACGTGAGAGAAAATACTGTATTTCCATTAATTTCACTACAGTTTTGTATTTTAAGAATTAAACTTCAGTGTCCTTTTAAATTCATCTGTTTCACAGATGAAATAAAGTATTGCTCTAAAGGTGTATTTCCCAAATGATTGTTGATGAGGAGATATTTTTTAACAGTTTAAAAAGGTAAGGAAATGAACATTGTGTTCATAACTTGAGAAAATAATTCAAAAGTTGCTCTGCTTTTTCTTCTCTCAGCAGTATTTAACTTCTTTGGTTCCTGGTACCTTCTTTTCATTTTTAACGTCTGTATTTTCTGTACAGTTAGAAGTGTTCACAGTTATATGAATTACAAGACAATTCTTTAAAACCTGAAGCTCATGGTAAAAATGACATTACCGGTGGATCTTGTGGAAGGAAGTTTAAAGAGGTGAAAGAAATTAGAGAATTTTTGATCAACTCCGTCACTGGACACTGGGGAGATTGGAAAACTAGTTTTTTTTTTTTAATGGATTTTACTAAGATTCAGGATTACTTCGAAGTTCACATTCAGAGCTGTTGTGGATGGTGGGCAGGTGGAAAATGGACCAGGTGTTTCTTTCCGGTCTCTGTGTCATTCCAGCGTAAGAGACTCTGTGTAATCAGGTTCTTGCTCGCCTCTCTGCCTCTTCCATCTTTTCCTGAAATGGTTCACCAAACACTACTTACACCTTTTTCTTCCTAGTTCTAGAACAGACAGTTGTGGAGCTGGGGTTAGGGGTGAGGCAAATGAAGCACCAACTTAAACTTTTGTTCCTTGTCCCCATGCCCTCACCTTAAATTCACCCCCTGCCTTAAATTGTGTGCCCCAGTGAGAATTTAAGTTTTGTGCTTGCTTCAAGCACAAAACCTAAGGGGTGGGGGGGAGACAGAAACTCAGTGGTTAGGAAAAAATTGTAATGCAGTATTTTTAAAAATGAAGGGAAGTTCTGTTGTGGCTCAGCACTAATGAGTCCAGCCTAGTATCTGTGAGGATGCGGGTTTGATCCCTGGACTTGCTCAGTGGGTTAAGAATCTGACATTGCCATGAGCTGTGGTGCAGGTTACAGACATGGCTTGGATCCCACATTGCTGTGGCTATGGTGGTAGGCCGGCAGCTGTAGCTCAGACTCGACCCCTAGCCTGGGAACTTACGTATGCTGCAGGTGCGGCCCTAAAAAGCAAAAAGGAACAAAAATGAAAATTAATTCAAAAATAGCAGTGATGAGCACAATATCAAAATGTTAAATAAAAATCAACGTCCTGCCAAGTCATAATGGAGCCTGAGGCAAAAGGAAAAATAAGCACCCATATACACATTTTTATGTGTTGTTTAATACTTTTTTCCCCCAAACCTTAAAGTAGTTAAATATATTGCATAATTGAAAATTAGGTGTATTAACACTCATAATATTAATATGATTTTAGATATCTTATTATACAATGAACAGAATTTATTTAATTTCACTTTCTTTCCCCTGTCTTCTCTTTGGGGCCATACCTGCGGCATATGGAATTTCCCAGGCTAGGGGTGGAATTGGAGCTGCAGCTGCTGGCCTACACCATAGCCACAGCAATGCCAGATTTGAGCCACATCTGTGACCTATACCACAGCTTATGGCAGTGCCAGATCCTTTAACCCACTGAGCGAGAGGCCAGGGATTGAACCTACATCCTAATGGATACTAGTCAGGTTCTTAACCCACTGAGCCATGACAGGAACTCCTTACTTTCCTGATTTTAATGAACGTGAAATCATTGATACTATTCTTAAAGCTCAATCCTTTATCTATCTCACTTTCAATTGAGAGAATTAGAGAATTTCTCTTTTCCAAGTGAGAATCTTTTATTAAGTGAAAAAAAGTTAATGTGACCCAGAAGGGGCAGGAAAGAACACACCTTTGTCCAGCTAGGTGCTAAACAAGTTGAGAATAAACTGATGAAATGATACAGTAGTAGATAGATACCAAAATATCATCTTTATTACTATAGAGGCCAGGGTGGAGGACTTGGACTTGAGTTAAGATGCTTAGTTAAGAAGATCGGTGAAGAAAGTTTATTGATTCCGAATTCCAAAGCTGGATAGACTAAATCCCACTAGTTGCAGGTAGCACTCTCTCAGAGCAGGATTATTATTATGCGGTCAATGAATGGATGAAGTATATGAAATTGACAAGCTTGTTCCATGTTCATCAAAGTAATCCAAGCTTTTTCTGATTGGCATTTTGGGCATGTGTGTAACTGAGATGATGTTAAGTTCCTTCAGCTCTTTTATCATCCGTCTTGATAATATCCTACTTTTTTACGACTGGAACACTCTGTGCCTCCAATTCGTCTCTCTTGTTTGTATATATAAAGTTTATGACTTGCTGACTCAGATTCCCTCAGTCTGTTAATATACACTGGGGGTAAGTTAGGGGCTTTCAGAGGATGCGCTAACTTCTTAATGAATCCAGAATGCTTTGTAGGAAATGTTGGTTCTCTTCCAGTGTGACAAATGGCATCCTGGTGGGGTGATAGAGACATTCTTTCCACAATTCCAAAACAACAGTCTAAAAGTTGTAAAAAGGCAGATAATCAGTTGGTCTTACCTAATTCCAGATGGCTCCTTTTACTCACTACTTACACTCAAGTCCCATTTAAATAACCAGGTAACTTAAAATGCAGAGTATATCTATTGGCGTGTGTGCAGGTGAGTGTGTATATATAAATAGGTGTGTGGGTATAAAACCTCCTTCCTCTCTTTAGACAATAGGAATGGCAATTTAGAAGGAGATATATATATATATATTTCGAAAGGATTGTAAGAGGAATAGAAAAAGATGAAATAGCAACACTCACCATCAACACAAAAGAAATGGAACCAATGATGAGTTTAATATAAAAATGCATATTATAAAATACTATGTACTTGCTAGATAGAGTGAGGCCCCAATTTTTCATAGGCCTCCAATAAAAAAAGGGAAATTACATTGTTTACAGTGCTAAGATAAAGACAGACTAATTCCTATGAAAGGTACTAGCATTCTTGAATTAAAGGGAAGACAAATGCCTCGTGAGAGTCTTTATATAATCTATTTGCAATACATATTGTTCATAGATAATGCTCCTAACGCTCCTGAAAAATCTCAAAAAATTACTTAGTAAAAATAATGGAACTTATGGGGAAGATAAGGTTAGGCAGAGCACTCAAACCATGCAAGTATGTAATCAGAACCACAGTAAAAACAACACTCATCCTAGAAAAACCAAAGATGAACACAGCTCAAGATAGGATTTCTTAATGAAGAAATACTACAGTCAGTATAGGGCTTTTTATCTTTCACCTTTGATAAAAAGTGAAAAAAAGCAAAGAAAACTCATTAGAAAAGACTATAGAATGGATGAAGCTGCCCAATTAAATTAATAGATGAAGGAACACGTAAAGAATGGAAAGAATCACGCAAAAATCATTTCCAAGACAGACTCAAGGTTAATCAAGTGCAGAGAATTCCCAGTGAATAAGCATCATTTCATATCTCTCTACAGCTTGCCTTGTGCGGTTGTGTTAGTGTAAGTTGCAGACGTGCAGTGAATGTTGTATTGACATCATTCTTGGTTTACTATTTGCACGTGAGCTATTTTACATCACAGAACAGGTACTGCTGAAGAACAGACTGCCCTTTTTAATATGACATCTGTGTGGGTGCTTTAGAGTACCAAGTCAACCACCTTTCCAAAACATGTAAGAAACTTTGAATAAACAAAGATTGTGTTTGTTTGTATACAGATAACTTGGAATTTAAATTACCTTGTTTGTGTTTCATTGTGTGATACTCAATTTCCCTTTACATTCAAATCTATATAATACATACTCTATTAAAAGCCAAGTTCAGTAATGTTTGGCAGTTAGCAAAGTGAAGGTGCTTTTCATAATGGGAAGCACTGTGTTTTCTGGTTTTAAAAAATTCATTGATATGATATGGCTGTTTCAAGCTGAATACGAAATGGTGAACTAGGTCAGGCATGGATTATTACTTTTCTTAAAAGTGGTGCTATTTACAGTGGGCTTTTTGCATATTTCATACTGGCATGCTTATATCACAGCAATGTTAAGAAAATAACAGGAAACAAAGCAATTTCAACTCATGTAGGTTTATCATGAGATCTCAGATAATAGTTTAGAATGAAGTAGGTTTTGGCGTTTCTCCCTAACTAGTAAAGACTGATCTTCAGGAAAAATCAAAGTTACTATATTAAATGGGCTGTCGCATTAACAGTACTTGAAGATAAATGAAAATGGGTGCCTAGCCTAACTGTAAATGGCATATCCAATTTGGAAGTAAATGACCAAAGGATTGAAGAACTGTTGACATATATGCCTGCCTTACATTTGGCCATTCAATCCAGCATTATGAAATAAGGGCTAAGACTTACTAGTGGCACGTATCTTTATGACTATGGGAGTTCTTTGATGTTATTTTTGCATCCTTTCCCCTAAGTAAGAAAATGCACAGAATCCGCAGAAACAGAAAGAGAAGTTAGAAATACTGAAAGGAAAATATGATCATTGAGAAGTTGCAAAACACTTGAACTTACAGCATTTTCTTGAAATTAAGTTAGTTTTGTTATGCGATGCTGCACATATTAAATTTATTCTGCGTATGTTTAGGGTTCAGCAGGATTTTTGTTATTGCCCTTGTTGTTTTGTCTCCTCCGAACACGTTTCTCCTGAGAATGTGTTTCTCAGATTGCAGAAAAATAGAAGTGTGACAATTACTGGCTGATTTTTTTCAGCGTAGACAGATGAGTCATTTAGGGAGTTTTTAATTCTCTCCTGGTTGGACAGTGGGGAGTTTGGGAATTGGGGTTTGAAGTTGAGTGAACCCCACTTACTGTATTTTTTGACATATGTCAATTAGGAAATGCCCCTAATAAAGTACCTTGCACATAGCAAACTCTCGATACATGTTAGCTTTTATCATTATCCCCCCCTTTTTTTTTTCTTTTGGGGCATACCTGCGGCATATGAAGGTTCCCAGGCTAGGGGTCAAATCAGAGCTGTAGCAGCTGGCCTACACCACAGCCACAGCAGCACCAGATCTGATCTGCATGTGCAGTCTACACCACAGCTAACGGCAGCACCAGATCCTTAACCCACTGAGTGAGGCCAGGGATTCGACCTGCACCATCATGGATCCTAGTCGGGTTCATTACCACTGAGCCATGACAGGAAGTCATTATCACACCATCTGTTATTATTATTATACCATCTGTAGTCTAAGCTGAGTCAAGATGGATATATTCTTTCAGGACATTATAGCTACCCTTTGGAATGTGGGCTCTAAAGATAACAAACTATCCTAACAAACTATCATCATTTATGTAAAACTGGGAATTTCTTCACTACTTTTTGTTTGTATCTGACTGGTTTGTATTGCTCTTCAGTCAAGCTCTGAGGAAGAACAATTTGCGTGTGGGTTTCTGTTGTTGAAAACCATTTTAGCAGCAAATTATACATGAAATAGTCATCATAATAGGTCAACCAGAAAGAGACTCACAGAATGTAAAAGAGCATCTGAGCTTGCTTAGGTGGTGCCCTTTTTGTGAGTGACACAGTTAAGGGTCCATGCCTGTTTTGGGATGGTTCTAAATAATTAATTGGGTCAGTAAAGACAATCAAGTGCTATTCTTTTTTTTTTAATTAAACGCTTTTCTTTGTATATTGGTAATATTGTCTTAGTCTAGATGGAGTTTAGAACTTTCCCATTATTTGATGTGCAAAAATCCAAACTTGGTCATAAAAACAGTCCCAGTTACCAAATGGAGAGTGGCAGTTTGGAGACAGATAAGTGCTATATTTCGTTTTGACCAATTAAAACAAATCACAGCATGGTGACAACTATTTTAATATTTCACAGTGAATGTGTTTAAAAATTAGTCTCCCTCTGTGGTTGGCTGGACTGATCATTTTTCTGTTTTAGATAAAAGCTATGTTATGGCAGATTTGTTGTTTTATAATGAGTAAACAGAAGAAATTACATGTGCAAATATATTTTTGACAAAAAATAGAGGCATTAGTTTTAACAAAAAAGGCCTAAATTTTTCTTCTCAGATTGCTTTTAACCCCCATATATGTTTTTATTTTTAGTACTCTCCTTGGTGGCCAATTTTATTCTTTTAGCACAGAAAACCTCTCTGTCTTGCTGAGGTCATCAATCCTTTCTCTCTTTCTCCTTCTGCGATGACCTAGTCTTCTCCAATGTGGTTGGACTCAAGCACCCGCCGTCTTCATGGGCGGCAGGCAAAGCTATTTACATAACATTTATTCATTCTCCCATTCTTCCTTATTACAGAACCATGGTTTCTTACAGGGTAACATGTGGGGCTAGATACTTTTCCTGGTTCCTTTGTAGCTAGTCTCCCTTGATCACGTGCCACCGGTCAAGCCACTGGCATGTCACTAGAAGTCTAGTGGATGTTCCTTGGAAATCCATTGTTTTCCTAAAAGAACATTACTGAGGCTGGTGAAAGCCCTTTCTTCTTTTTCTTGCTTTGAATGTGATGTAATGAGGATAAAAACCAACATGCTGAGCATGGCAGCAAAGAAAGAAAAAGCCTGCATCCCTGATGACATTATTTGGCAGGAGCTGAATCGATACCAGCAACTACATTATCTCCAGACTTCTTATTATGTAAGAGGAAAAAAAATGGAACCCCTATTTGTTTAACCCACCATGCATCAGTTTTTCTGTTTCTTGCAGCAAACTTAGCTAGCCACATTCCTACAAGCACATTAATCACTGGATATTGCTAGAGAAAATCAACCTTTGTGGTCAGTCTCTATTTTAAATCATGCTTATACAATATATTGAGTCATAGCTTTCAATCTTGTTATGCTTTCCTGCAAAGGGTAAATCCTTTTTCTTTTCTTTCTTTTTTTAAATTTTTTTTATTGTAGTTGATTTACAGTGTTCTGTCAATTTCTGCTATACAGTGAAGTGACCCAGTTATACATATATATATATACATATATAATACATATATGTTCTTTTTCTTATATTATCTTCCATTGTGTTCTATCACAAGTGACTAGATACAGTTCCCTGTGCTATGCAGCAGGAACTCATTGCTTATCCAATCCAAATGCAATAGTTTGCAGCTACTAATCCCAAACTCCCTGTGCATCCCATTCCCCACCCCCCCTCGACAACTGCATGTCTGTTCTCCATGTCCGTGTGTTTGTTTCTTTTCTGTAGATTCTTTAGATAGGTTTATTTATGCCATATATTAGATTCCAGATATAGGTGATATCATATGGTATTTGTCTTTTTTTGACTTACTTCATTTAGTATGAAAGTCTTTAGTTCCATCCATGTTGTTGCAAATGGCATTATTTTGTTCTTTTTTATGGCTGAGTTGTATTCCATTGTGTATATATACCTTATCTTCTTAATCCATTCATCTGTCAGTGGAAGTTTAGGTTGTTTCCATGTCTTGGCTATTGCTAATAGTGCTGCAATGAACCTAGGGGTGCATGTATCTTTTTGAATGAAAGTTTTGCCCTTATATATGCCCAGGAGTGGGATTGCTGGACCATATGGTAGTTTATATTTAGTTTTCTGAGGTACCTCCATGTTGTTTCCCATAGTGGTTGTACCAATTTACATTCCCACCAACAGTGTAGCAGAATACCTTTTTCTCCACACCTTCTCCAGCATTTATTATTTGTTGACTTGTTAATGATGGCTATTCTGACGAGTGTGAGGTGGTACCTTATGGTGGTTTTGATCTGCATTTCTCTAATAATCGGTGATGTTGAGCATTTTTTCATGTGCCTTTTGGCCATCTGTATGTCTTCTTTAGAGAAATATCGATTCAGGTCTTCTGCCCATTTTCCGTTTTTTTTTTTTTTCTGTTGAATTGTATGAATTGTTTCTATATTTTGGAGATTAGGCCCTTGTTGGTTCCATTGTTTGAAACTATTACGCAATCAAACTTAAAAGCTTTTGCACAGAAAAAGAAACCATAAAAAGACAAGATACGGAATGGGAGAAAATAATTTATTTACTTTTTTTCATAGACCTTATAGTCACTGTCTACTCTCTACTACCTGAAAAACTCATTCACACTTTATTCAGAAAATGCAAGCCCCAAGGAACATTTTCACTGATACTGCGCCACATCTGCTTGTGTTCTGCATCTCTTCTCATGTTTAACCAGCCACAGGAAAAGATGTACCCTTGCTTTTCTCAAAGGCATTTCTTCCATTTTTGCTCTGGACCTGCGTCACCTCTGCCCTTCACCATCATGTGCTCCTTTTCCCCTCCTGTGTCTTCTGCATCTTCAGCTTATCTGTCACTACTAGATCATTGTGAGAACATAAAATATTCTAGTACTTTTCATTTTTATAAAAACTTGCCTTTTTCATTTAGCTTCTAACCCCTTTTTCGGTTCCACTCTCTAGTCAAAACAACTTGAAAACATTTTATAGAGTGTCTCCGTTTTTTTAGGCCCTTTTCCAAGCAGGATTATAATCCTGCTTATCTTCCTACTAGGACATTAAAACCAGTCTCCTCCCAGTCAGCCACCTCTGTGTAGACAAATACATAGGGAGGCATTTAAAAAAAAAGTTCTTTTGACAGCGGTTGGTGCAGTTTACTAATCTTTCTCTGAAAAAGATTTTTTTTTTTTAAACACTATGACTTTGACTTTGCTTCCTTCCTTGCTAGCTGGTTCTTTCTGTCTTTTCTCTTTCTATTACATCCCTAAAATGTTAGTCCAAAATTTAACCTTGATAATTCTATCTTTCTTGCCTGTCTAATATTTCTCCACAAATAGTGTCGATCCTCAAAGGTTAAAAATGTGTATCTCCTGGGAGTTCCCTTCATGGCTCAGTGGTTAACGAATTCGACTAAGAACCGTGAGGTTGCGGGTTCGATCCCTGGCCTTGCTCTGTGGGTTAAGGATCCGGCGTTGCCGTGAGCTGTGGTGTAGGTTGCAGATGCAGCTTGGATCCCTCGTTGCTGTGGCTGTGGTGAAGGCCGGCGGCTACAGCTCCTGTTAGACCCCTAGCCTGGGAACCTCCATATGCTGCGGGTGCGGCTCTAGATAAAGGCAAAAAAAAAGACAAAAAAAATGTGTATCTCCTGATGACCTCTGCTCTGAGCTCCAGACCCATGTATTGAAATGCTCCTTTGATGTCAAGTGGGAATCTGATGGATGTCTCACCTATAACATATCCTAATAAACTAATAATTCCCTCCTCCAGCTCTACTCATAATATAGTTATAATTTCTGTCTTAGAAAGTAGCACAGTCTTCACCCAATTATTAGAGCCACAAGATCTGGAATTCATCCTTGACATTTCTGTTTTCTTAATCTTCGATATTCAATCTGTCGGCAAATCCTATTAGTTCCCTCTTCAGAACTTGTCTTGTATACCTGCTTGACTTTGTTCCATCACACAACATCCGTAATAATCCTTTTAAAAATGAAAGCACTCACTGTGAAAGCTAAAATTGAAAAGGGTGACGATACCAGTTGGTGGTAGGCTGTGGAGCAATGCGATGTCATGCTGTTAGCACAAGTTTTAATTGGTAAAACAACTTTGAATAGAAGATGCATCGCCTTTTAAAGTCGAATATATGCCACAATTCTGTTCCTAAAGTCATGCCATCAAGAATTTGTGTGTAAATGGCACAAAGCACGAACAATGATATTTACATCTGCAGTGTTCACAATAGACCCCAAAAACAACCCAAGATGCATCCACAGTAGACTAGATACAAACATTAAATGGAGGGACAGACATACAGTGGAACACTAAAGAGCAATAAAAATGAATGACTTACTCCTTCATGAAACAACATGGATGGATTCCCCAAATTATATTAACTTGTATCAATGACACTTATTAAAAGAAGCCAGACATAAATTGATGCAAAGAACAATTTCATTTATCTAAAATTTATAGACCTGGAAAGCTGAGCTATGGTGTTTATCCATTCATACTTAGGTGAGAAAAATATTTTTAAAAGTAGTAAAATTAGTACTACAAAAGTCAAAAAGCAGTTACCCATGAAGGGAAGGTAGTTTTAAGTGACAAGGGACAGATAGGGGAGTTCCCAAGTGCTGGCAAGTTTCTATTTCTTGCCTTCCATTTGTTTCTACAATAGCGTATGTATGTGTATATATATATATATATATAGATATATATACACACATTTTTTTTTTTATTGCTTTTTAGAGCCACACTTGTGGTATATGAAAGTTTCCAAGCTAGGGGTCGAATCAGAGCTGTAGCTGCTGGCCTATGCCATAGCCACAGCAATGCCAGGTCCGAGCCATGTCTGTGACCTACGCCTCAGCTCACAGCAATTCTGGATCCTTAACCCACTGAGCAAGGCCAGGGATCAAACTCGTGTCCTCGTGGATACTAGTCAGGTTTGTTAACCACTGAGCCATGACAGGAACTCCTACAATTGCACATCTTACAACTATTTAATCTCTGCATATGCTTTCTGTACTTTTCTGCGTATGCATTATGTTTTGGAAAAATACAAGTGTTAAGTACATAAATAACTTCCCTGAGTGAAACCGTTGTGTGTAGCCTGAAATCTAAACATCTTCTTGCATCTGACAAGACTGCTGAAGCTGGCTGGACTCCTTTGCAAACTCATCTCCTAGTCCTTTGCTGCCTGCTAACCGCCCTGAATCTCACCTGCTCTCTGCCAGTTCCTTGGATGAACCATGTGCTCTGCTATCCCACAGCCTCTTTACCTGCTGTTCCCTCTTAAGCCTCCCCCTGGCTTTTGTTCTCATCCTGCGTCTCAGGTTAAAAATGTCATCTCTTCAGAAAAGAGATCCTTGATGAAAGGTTTACCTTTTATCCTCTGGCATACCATGCTGTTTGTTTTCTTCTCTGTACTGATTTGTGATTCTTTTGGTGCTACTTACTAATTGGCTGACTCTGTTCCCAACTAGATTGGAGAGATCTTTTGTTTGCTTATTTGTTTATCATTGTGATCCTCTTCTTGGCGCACACTACACTTGGCTAGATACCAGTGCAGGAAGAAAATGAGTAGATTGGATTAGGAAGATGTCCCCTTTGAGGAAAATTAACTATTAAATAATTAGACATTTTCTCCTCTGGTTCATGAAGTCACTCTAAGCAGTTACTTTTTGTTTTCATATCCTTTTTTCACACACACACACAAAAATAGCATATTGAAAACTAGCTCCACTTTAAGAACAAACATGTGGCCTCCCAAAGTGATTATACAGAATAGGTAATACTTGCAGTGAGTGTTAAGTTCTGATTTGAGTGAGAGATGGTGGATAAGGAAACTGAGGGGCAGGAAGGTGAGATGGTTTCTTCATGGTGCGAGGTTTGTAGGGAGATGAGGAGGAGTAGGGAGGGAGGAGGAAGGGAAAAAGGAATAAAAGATGAACTGGAATCACATCTTACGCATTTGCCATGTATGTATGGGGTGAAGGTGACGGCTGAAAGTTGACTCAGCCAGTGTCAAGTAGTGAGTGACAGAAAGACTGTGTCGTGGCTTCCAACTGACTTTTCCGGTGTGTGTGTGTTTCCTGTCTCATGGTATGTGAGATGAGTCTGGTCCTGTCTTTCCAGCTTATCCTTTTAAGAAGGCACTAACCAGAACTCCTTTCTCTTTTCACCTCAAAGCATTGACAGTGGTTTTTATTGGCCTTGAGGAAGGGCCACCACCTGTCCTGTGACTCTCTTCAGGTAACTGACATCTACCTCATGTGTGAGATGTTCGGCACCGAGAGCCACGGTTCCCTGACGCCCTCAGAATCCTGCATCTCCAGCAACTGCTGTGGTTTCTTTGCCAGGTGGTCATCGAAATTCCCCCTCTTTCAGCATGTTATGTAATGACAGGAGCTTTGGCAGTCTGCATAAAACATAAAAATAATGACATGGTCTAGCACGTTAATTAGCCAGTCAATAGATCATTCAGTCTTAAAAGCTCAGTTTCTCTTCTCTGCATTTATTTTCAGACAGTTGAGCAGCAGCACATTAGGAATGAAATCAGAATACTAATTAATTCCAATTCAGTAAATTTCCAAACAAGTTTTTCATATTTGTATACAAGAAATATTTACAAAGTAATTTCATAATACTGACATTTACCTCTTCTATTAATAATATATATAATGGATGCCGTTTACACATATATTCTAGAGATTTCAATAGAAATGTATTAATAACACTAAACCAATAAAATATAGTTCTCGAAAAGAACAAAATCATCTCCCCATGTTAATTAGTCTTCAGAATTGATGTCTAGTATAAAATGTCTATAAATTTAAATGGAGAGGATGTCAATTTCACTACAAAATGAGATTATGAAATTAAAAAAACTGTCAAATTTTATAGAACTTGTTTCAGGGTGAATAACGTAGTCCAAAATTTATTAAGAAAATGAATTTTTTTGTGAAAGTGTATTTCATTTGAAAAAAATCAACATATTATTTACCCATTCCAGAAATAATTGGGGAGCTTTTGGGAGAAAAATCACAGACATATATTTTTTTCTATTTAAATCGGCTTGCAATCAACTGATTATCATTAAAAGAGAGTGAAGGATTAAAAAAAATAAATCAAAAGCAATGTGTAAGTCAAAATTTGGAGACAGTTTTGAGATTGGTACTTTGTTCCATGGTTTTCAGCTGATGTTGGTAAGGTACTATTCCCAGGGCTTAACGAGTATTCCAAAAGAATCATATACTGAAATGCCTCAAAAACAAAATTACTAAAAATCGTTGGCTATTTTCTCTTGTAAACCACACATGTTTGCTGGTTTAATTCCTACTGGGGATCTAAACTGTGGTGTACTCATTTTTCTTCATGGTATTATGATGTTGTCTTATATTGTTGGCAGACAATTTGAAAAATACAGAAAAAAAAAGCACACACATGAAACAGCACCCACAAATCTATAACCAAATACATATTTTTATTTCACAGTCTATTTGGCCATGGCAAATTAATGTTCATAACTTTATTGCACATACATTTTGATGTGATTCTATACTGTAAATGTTAGATTATATCATAACTTTAAAAATAATCAGCTTTTTAAAGATGTAATTTATAGGACATAAAATTTGCTTATTTTTAGTACTAAACCATTCTTGATTCCTTTAAAGTAGTCCTTTTGATGATGGTTTATTATCTTCTAATATACTACTAAATATAATCTGCCAAGTTTTCATTAGGATTTTTGCATCTATTTATGAGTGAGTTGGATATATATTTTTCATATTATATCTTTGTCAGGTTAAAAATAAGAATGATGTAAGCGTTACTAGAGAATCTTTTTAGAAAATTCTGGAGTAGCAAATATAATGGGGATCAGTATTTTAGAGAATGATAATTAAAGCAAAAAAACACCCTCATGTAGGTCCAGAATTATTGTGTGCATATATATATGCGCAAATTGTGCGTGTGTACCTGTATGTAAAAACTCAATGAGCAGTACCTAAAGTAAAACATTTTTTTAGGAGTTCCTGTCGTGGCTCAGTGTTAACGAACCCAGCTAGTATCCATGAGGACGCAGGTTCAATCCCTGGCCTTGCTCAGTGAGTTAAGGATCTGGCATTGCCGTGAACTGTGGTGTAGGTTGCAGATGTGGCTCAGATCTGGCGTTGCTGTGGCTATGGTATAGGCCAGCAGCTACAGCTCCGATTCGATCCCTAGCCTGGGAACCTCCATATCCCTTGGGTGTGGCCCTAAAGAGACAAAAGACCAAAAAATTTTTTTTTTTTGATTCCAAAATCCAATGTTAATAGACAGTGATTTTTGGTAATTTGTATTATCTTATAAATTAATTCTGATACCTAGACACATCAAAGATATTAAAAAGTCTGTGTGTGTGTGTTTGTGTGTGTGAATGAATGTGACACCCACTTAAAGAAAACTGGAGTTCTGTTAGTTTTGAAAAAGGGTAGAAAATGAGCACCAGGTTGGCGGCTAGCAATGGTTATCACAGTGTGACATATCAGTGAGAAGGAAAGCATAAGCATGCAGGTTATTATGCTCTTAATCCTGGAATAACTACAGTGCTTAACTCTTCGTATTTGAAGAGGAGAACAGATTTCTTCTTTATTATCAATTAGATAGCACCCTAACATTCATTATTAAATAAAAATACAGGGAAAACTTTCGAAAGTCTCAACTGAATATTATAGTGTTTATCAAGTAGCTAAAAAGACATTTATTATAATCTACTCCTTTGCCTATACAAAGAATGAAATATAAACTGTATGTACAAATCAAGTCCAGAAAGGTGTTTTGGGCAATATCAGTATGACCAGTAATTCCTAGGTCCGTACCCAATTCTCATTTTCAGTTCTGGTTCTGCTTGCTGACTTCATTCTATCTCTTCTTGCCTTTTTCATGCTTTAATACCTCAGCATCTGAAGAAAACAGTTTTATGCTAAAAAGACACCTGTTTTTAGGAGGAATGGCTTACATTCCCAAAAGATCATGTGGATGATCTCAATCTGACCCGTATAAAACCATAAGCAAAAGAGATCATGATATGTCTCTAAGTAGATGGAAGTATTTTCTGCTGTCCCCTCATGAAATGTCTTAGAACATGGCCTTTGACTGGCGATACCATTGAGTCTTTGACTTATGATTTGGAGAATAACGTTAAAAGACCAGTGGGACGTTGAGGTTCCCTGCCCAGAGAGCTACTCTTCAGTCTTGGTGAGTGTTGGTTTACAAACTAATCCTTTGTGGGACTCCATTTTTCTCTTAAAGAAAAGTCATAGCAGATTTTATGAGTCAGGGGGAGAAAGAGCCAAGAGGAATTGTCCTATTTTTTGAAGTGACCTATCGGTCTTGTTCAGTCCTAAGTCACAGTTTGTCCAATTCCTCCCTCAACACATGTGATTATAAGGAGGAAGGGAGTGTGCAATAACTTGAAATAGATGGAAGCATTGCTCTGTTTTCTTTTCCCCAGAAAAATGATTCCCTGTTGAGATTATTTTTGTTTAAGAAAATTTTGAAGACATAATATGTCTCCTCTCTGGTGTTCAGTCACAATTACTATATATTCAGCTGTCCTGGGACGCCAGCCCAGGGTCTAGTAGTTCTTGTTGGTATTTTGAAATTGGCCATAATTTCCTGCCTTATGGTCATGGTCATCTAAAGATTAATACCCCCAGAATCAAACTGTAGTTGGCCTAGACATTTGCCATAGATCTAACTAGCTTAGAGATGACAGAAAATTTATAGCCACTACTCCATTATAACATTAAAAAATTATGACCAGAGACTAGTTTGAGATTTTCTTGGTTTTACTCATCTAAAGACTCATTATAAAATACTGTTTTCTAAATGCTTGGATTTTATGTAATTTTCACATTCCTTGCCACACATGGAAGTGACAGTATCCTAGAAGACTGTTTCCTAAAGTGTGTTCTTTGGGACACTACCTACACCAGATGAACTATAGAATCAAGGATTCTGGAGACCAATAAATTTGGGAAATGCTACAGACTGTGTACCTCACTTGGATATTCATATTTGCAAAGTTCTAGAGAATAGTTTTTGTTTGAATTAGTCTAGCATTTGACCCTAGAGCTCTATGATCATAAAATATTCACACCCTTTAGAAGTAGTATTTTTGCACAACAGAATTTGCAAAACACACATCCAGAATTTAGGTGGAACAGGAGTCCTCATCGTGGCTCAGTGGTTAATGAATCTGGCTAGCATCCATGAGGACCCAGGTTTAATCCCTGGCCTCTCTCAGTGGGTTAAGGATCTGGCGTTGCCATGAGCTGTGGTGTAGGTCACAGACCTGGCGTGGATCGCTTGTGGCTGTGGCTGTGGTGTAGGCCCCTAGCCTGGGAACATCCATATGCTGTGGGTGCGGCCTTGAAAAACAAAAACAAAAATGAACAAAAGAATTTAGGTGAAGTGGTGAAATTAATCCCATTATGTTTTTTAAGGCTTGTCATTCTTATCTTGGCTCCAATGGGGAACAAGTACACTTCTTTAGCTAAATAGCTGTCTCAAACATTTAGATATTTTAAAAATATGAGCCATTGAATTAAAAATTGAGCCACTGAAAATCTTCGATAGAATTTTTAACCATAATTTCCGAGTGTTGGGTTTGCAATAAATGTTCCATATCCAGTCCTACCTTCTCAGGTGATGACAACGAGATCTTAGCTATCCAGCACGTTTCACAAACGGAGAGAATTTTAAATCCTCCTACAAACCTTAACGGAGAGAATGAAGGTTTGTACAGAGGATTTAAAATGTCATCCTCAGCCTTGGCTCAAGTGAAGCTTCTCTTTTGTGTGGATTCTCTTCTCTTTTTTGGACCAGTGATGCACAAAGCTCTCAAGGGAACAGTCTGGATTTTGAGACAGTTGTAGAGTGACAGGCATCTGGGGAGGCTGAGGGTTCCAGGTCCCACATTAGGCGTAACTCAGCACCAAAGCTGGCCAAGTCGCCTTTATGCCAGTCCTGACACTTTGTCATGGGGCCTCCAGTCATTATTTTCAAATTTCTTCATCCCACACAAACTTAACTGCAGTAGTTTCCTCACTGCTGGAGACTCTTCTCAAACACAGCCTGCTTTCAGTCTGACCTTTCTTTTCACCTGAAGCCACTGCTAAACTCTAGAGATGCTCCCTAGAGTTAATTGTGTCAAGTCCAGACTCCACAACCTCACTTTTATGTCCCAACACTAATTAGATCTACAACTAATCAACCTAATTTCTCATTATTTTCCCAGATAGACCATCTCAATCTGCTTTGTTCACCTCTTGCATACATACTGCTACTTCTTGACCCCCCGCCCCCCAGTGTTTATAATTGTCTTTTTTTCTACCTCAAATGACCTGCTTACCACTGCCATGACCCTTGCCCACTCAGAGCTTTCTCCTTCATTTCAGCAGCTATTATACAGGGCAGCTCTGTCCAGCATTCACCCCTTTCCTTACTATTCTCGTGGTCCAACTTTCTTTTGAGGAAGCCTTTCTTTTTTCTCATTTTGTTCATTGTGTTTTGGAGAGCAGTCAGTCCCCAGCTCAAGAAGTGGCCATGGACTGATACTTGGTCAGTCAGAGGGATCGCAATTGGTTTGGTTTGATGCATGATGCTTCTGATGCAAAGAGAATGGCCAAAGACTTTTTCTAGAGTTATTGGGATAGAATGTCACCACCTACGTTCACTTCCCACCTTTGAGTAAGTTTTGCTGACCTCACAGAGTATAAGGCTACAGCTGCTGGTGAGAATCAAGCAAATCAAGTCCATGTGTCTACAAATGAAGCCCTTCCAGAGAAGAAGCGGAGTCAAAGAGATGGAGAAATCACCTGGAAACTTGTATCAGGGTGTGTCCCAAACTACTCCACGTACTTTTCAGTTAACTTGAATCATGCTCAGTTAGGTTTCTGCTGAAGTTATTTTCCTATCAGAAACTCACCCAGATGCTGTATTTTTAGATTTGACAACAGTCCGATGCAGTAAGCATGATTACACATAGTTAGAGGCTGACTGTTTCAAAGCCTTTTTCCCCCTCCATGTCTAGCTTTTCTGTTCTTCTCATTGATACATTCTCATATCTTAATTTTAAAATCCATTTTCCAGTATTTTCTTTAACCTTCATATTTATCAGTAACACAAAACCACACAGATGTGGGAAGGATCAAAAACGTGTAACACATGCCTTCCTGCATGGAGATGTGTTTGCTTGTACACTGCCCTACACATTTACACACACAAACACCCAGAACCTGAAAACACTGTTATAACCTTCAGATGTCATAAGGCTGAGTTTAACGAGGTCAGAGCAGAGGATCAGGGACGTGACAAATAGAAACCCTACCAGGCAAAGAATTTTGGTCATTTTTAGCCCAGTGGAGGGAGCTGGTTTGACATTAGAGACACAACTAGTGCCAGTAGAATACAGCACATGAAATCTCATTTTTCCTCCTTTATGCCTTATGCAAACCAAGGAAACTGGTTTTATTTTCAATTTGGTAGCAAAAAGAAACAAGGTGCTAATCTTTCAAATGAAGATGGAAATGTTTTTCCTACTGACTGACTTTGCAACACTATTTCTAAGTGAACTGTCCTCAGGGAAGCAGCCCAGGATATAATTTTACTGTCACATAAAACATTGCATTGTATCTTAGTCAAATATATTTCATGCTTTGACAGTTTTCTGTCTCTCCCTCTGTCTCTCTTTCAGTCTGTCTCCCAGCAATTTACATGAAAGGAATTTCTTGGAGTGAAACTTTGAATCTCTGTGTGTGAAGCCTATGCTTTCCTTAACTGATAAACACATGCAACTTAACAGATAAACACATGCAGTTTAACAGATACCCAACGCTCCTGGGCATGTGGCATTCCCTCCTCCTCCAGGCAAAGAAAACTGCTGTGTGTTATAAAAAAGAGGGAAAAAAAAGAATAGAAACAAGCATAATAATAAAGAAAAGACCTTCCGTTTTCTTCCTCTGAGATTTTTTTAAAAGCACCTTATGATGAACACTAGTTTATAGAAAATAGAGGTGGAAGGGGGAAAAAAGAGAAAATAACTGCCTTCTTTGAAGTCATTTATATTTTATAATATAGGAAAATGATTCATCTGGGTTATTTTTATTTTTTAAGTGAAACAGGAAAGGAAAAGGAACTTTGATGCAATATATATTAAGTAAGATTTTCTTAATTTTTGAAGCTTTGTGGTAATTTTTTCTTTCTTCCTGGAGAAAAACTTGATCTGAGATAAAAGACCCAAATTGCTTTCCTTTCAGATTCAGCTTTAATTTATGTCAACTTCATTGGAACTGAGCTATCAGGAATGATGAAATTTGCATTTCCTCTCATCATCTCCATATCTAAGTGTATAATAATTATTATATTATGTTGTCCTACAAATCTCTGTTCCCAGAAGTGATTACTGGATTACTGTCATCTTAAAAGTGTAATTCTAAGTGCAGTGTCTTATTTTTAGAGACGGAAAATCATTTCTCTGCGAAACTACAATGTGGGGAGAGGTATGGATGGTGAAATAACATTAAATGCATTACGGATAGGCTGGATTGTAATAAAGCCAGGGAGACTTCTTATTCTGAAAAACAGTGGGAAGTCCAGCATAGATCAAAGCCTGGGTAATAGCAAACCCATTAATAGAGGAAGCCACAGGGACCAGAGTGTAACGTAAGCTAATGTGAGAATGCCACTCAAAGACCCAGTTGCTGTTTCCCGCTGCCTCCAGTAGGAAAAAGTCAAAATGAGCTTTTTTCCTTCATTACCAGATCTGACATCTGGGCTCACTTCAGGAATCCTTCCAGTTTTGACACACGTAGTGTGCTCAGGTTATCCCCATTTCCCCCTCCTCGAGGACTCGGGACTGTCACTAGGGAGGATGTAACCCCATTTTGCATTGGACATTGGATGTGGTGCCTCTGGTCAGTGACTGTCTCCACCTGACTTGACCAGGGGCAGCTGATTCCTCTTTTGGTGTCTTTTCATGAGAAGAGATTAGAGGCTTTGCTTTGTAAAATTGTAACACTTTGGGAGGTACAGTCTAACAAAAATAAGCACAGATCATTGGAAGGAATTACTTAGAGGAGCTACCTTGTGGCTCATCAGGTGAAGGATCCGACACTGTCTTGGCTGTGGCTCTGGTTACAGCTGTGGTGCCGGTTTGATCCCTGGCCTGGGAACTTCCGCATGTCACAGGGTACAGCCAAAAATAAAAAGAGAAAAACAAAACAAATAAGAGAACCACAAAGTAATTACTTAGAAATTGACCTGCTGCAAAATGTTTCCCTTTTTTCTACACTATGTTAATTAGAAAACGTCTTGTAAGGCAAGTCACTTAGCAGTTGATATTAAAAGACTCAGAATCACCATTTCACCAACTTCCAGGTGACAAATATTAATACAGTTTACCTGTATGAAAGTAACTATGTACTTTACCTGGCTAATGACCGTATTACTGGTAACAACAATGGTAGTAATACTGTTTGGAATATTTACCACAAGCTAGGTGTTAGTTTTTATAACAGTCCTACTCGGTAGGTCTTGCAGTTTTTCCCTAATGTTAGGAAAATGAGATCTGTAGAAGTTAAGATCCCATAGCTGGTAAGCAGCAGACACGATTCAAACCCAGGTTGTCTGAGGATTAATCCTTACAATTAATTCCTATGTTAATCTGATTTACAATACAGCTTTTTTTGTTGTTGTTGTTACCAAGAGTAAAAATATCTATATGGGTGTCAGACATTCCAAGGAGATGGAAACTTTCTTCCTGTATTTTCAACTGAGGATATATTTTAAACTCCAACCTCCAAAGCTATTTGCGGTATGTGTCAAAAGGATGCAACAGGGCGTTTTCATTATTACTTTAAAGAATCACATTCTAATTGCTGGCATTGGACTCAGTATTTCATTATAGTAGGCAAGAACGATGGATTGGTACTCGATGGATTGATACTCGATGGATTGGAAAACAGAGATGCTATGTTCATTGAAAGGGAAATGGAGTCCCCGTTATGGTCTTCCGACTATGCTTTGCATTAAAAACACCCAGGTAAAAGGTGTTTAAATTAGAGACAAGTTTGACTTGGAGAAATGGGCTTGCCTGGAAGCTAGAGGGGGAGATAGTCAGGGTCGCTGTGGCATCATTCTGCTTGGTCTCCCCATGCCCAGCTTGAGAGACGCTTGTTTCAAGAGAAAGAAGAACCTAGCGCGTGTGAACGTTCCTATTAGCTCTTAAACTCAGAGCCCCCGGAGGGCTGGTCGTGACCGTGGCTGTTCCCACTCCTAAAGTCTCTGTAGGTCTGGGTTAGGGGTCCAGAACTTGTATTGCTAACAAGTGATGTTAGAGATTGTTGGTCTGGGACCGCACTTTGGGAACCGCTGCCACGGAGGTGCCGCCTGTGGTCCATACACCACCCGTGGATCTCTGAACTGTTTCTGCTCACCGGTACCCCTCACCCCAAAACTGCTCTGCCTGAATACGGGGAGAGCTGGAACTCCTCAGGGAACCCTCTGCCCATGACAGAGGGCACCAAGGTCAGGCTGCCTCTTTCTTCCCTTAGAATCCTTATTCAGCAGCACTGAGTGAAGTTTCCCTCCCACGGGACTTTGCTTGATATCACCTCCTCCATTCTCAGTTCAGCTTCCTTGTGCCTCTACTAGGTTTTTTCCAGGAGCACATTCTTATTAGATCACTTTCCCCCAGATCTTCAGAGAACCCAGCCTAAGGCCCGGAACATCCGTTTTAATGGAACTTTTTCTGGGTGAAGCAAGTCTGGGGTTAAAGGAGAGAGAGGGCGAGGGTTATTCTTTCCCCAGCTCGGCTGCAGGGATGAGTGGCAGTGAGGGTCCTGGGAGGTGCCCAGGGCGAGGGAAAGGCTACACGGAGACAGGCTGCGTCGGCTCTAGTGCCTCCCACGCATGTGGGGTCCCATTGGCGGATGTGCAAATGAGTCCATTCCTGTGTCAGTACGTAGACTCGCTGGCATTCTTTTTCACTGTGTTGTTATCGATTATGTATTTAGACCATGGAAAGCTCTTACAATGTCTATTGAAAGAGTATATTGTGAGATAATAGAGAAAAGTGCCTAAAAAACAGAAGTGTGTGTGTGTGTGTGTGTTGAATGCTCAGGGGTTGGAAGTTATATCATTTGAAATTTACGTCCAGTGCACATGTGGCCTTTTCTGCTCATCTTTAACCAACTTCTGCGCTATGACCAATATCAGAAATGGGAGGTACAGGAGTTCCAGTTGTGGCTCAGTGGGTTAAGAAGCTGACTCATATCCATGAGGTTGCGGGTTCGATCTCTGGCCTCTCTCAGTGGGCTAGGGATCTGACATTACTGAGACCTGTGATGTAGGTTGCAGATGTGGCTTGAATCCCGTGCTGCTGTGGCTGTGGGTTAGGCCAGCAGCTATAGCTCCGATTCGACCCCTAGCCTGGGAACCTACATATGTTGCGGGTGTGGCCCTAAAAAGGAAAAGAAAAAAAAACGGAAAGAAATGGGAGGTACACCCCTGCAGTGTGTAAGGAAACAAAGCTCACAGCACTGACTTTCTCTTTTTTCCACTTTGTTAAACAGTTTTGAGTGTGCACTGCAAAACAAAGTTGTAGTTTCTTTCAAGCACTCTGCACGATTTGATACCCCAAATCTATTCCGTCAGTAGATGCATGAACACCCATTGCCTGCTGACCGCTTCTGAAGTCTGGGAATCTGGTGGTTAACAGACAAGTAGGAAGGATCTCTGATCTCAAGGAGTTCGCATTTTGATGCAGCAATGGAACCACCAACAGATGGGCCCATGGGGCTCGCACATGTGTGAAGAAAGGGACACAACTCATTTTAAAGCTCTGGATAAAAAAAATCCATTAAAACATTTCTTCTTCTTTCAAAATAAAGGCAATTAAAGAAACAAAACTCATTTAGTTTCTTCAACATGCCCCCAGGCCTTGGTTTGCTCTTTCCTTAAAATGATTTTTCCAACCTTCTCCTGGCTTGCTTCTTTTCATCCTAATCTCACCAGAGAAGTGGCCCTATGCCCCAGTCCTGGGTTAGGTGACCTCTTCTGACCCCAGCGCCCACATGCACACATACCACCTCTATTTCACACTAACCTGTGCATTTCTCCTCAAAGCACTTATCATGGTCTGAAGTTACTGTGACATTTATTTGGTCGTTAGTTTATTCTGAGTGTTTGTCTTATTTAAGCCAGGACTTCAGTGCTTGGATACGTACCCAGTAAATAAATGATACACAGCAGAATGGATTTAAAAGTTGAAGATGGTATATATTAACTTTTTTTGAAGTTAGTGTTTTTGCACCCAGTTATTTTATAAGACCATTCCTTTTCTGTGTGAATCACTCCTTTCTACATGGACAGGGCCATCTGTTAATTTGCAGTTGTAATTGTGTCCACAGATGGGTGTTAAATTATAGACACGTCCAAGAAGACATGGCAGAACTTGTTACCATCCTTTGCCAGTGGCCTTTTTAGCATTCGTTTTAGAGACTGGACCAATTATTCAGCTTAGAAGCCCCTACATAAATCAAATTAATTGTCTATAATGGCTGGTTCAAAGAGGTTTTGTTATGCCAGGGAGGTTTGTTTCAGAATGTGAATTGTCTTTGAGCTTTGAGGAAACCTGCATGTCCCTGTGATCAGGCCCAGGTACCACGAAGCCAGGCACTAGAGATTATATACACCATGGCCGTGTTCTAGCCGCATACCTGCAGTTTAAGAAAGTTCATTTGACTCTTCACAGAATGCTTCTTCAGGCACATCACAGATTTTGGTCACATTGTTTTTCACTGCCAATCAGATGGGTGATAGGAATCAAATTAAGTGCTTTGTCCAGCTTTTGACATTCTGTATGTCGGCAATAAAAATCATGCCAGGCTACACTTAGCATGGAATTTGCCATCTGTGATAGTTGTCTACCAATTATTTTTCTTAATTTGAAGTTTGTCATCACTTTCGATAAACGGGAGGGCATCACAAAATTTTCAAACCTAATGAGGAGTTTAAAATACTTTGGCTTTATCAGAAAACGCAGACTGCCTAATGAAAGTTTTGGTTGGTGGGCAGGGTCACGGACATCTGTTGGTTTTTCCTGCTTGCATTTTATTTCCTATTTTAGACCATCCCTTCAGTTATTCTTCATAGGCCCACCTGTCCCCAGGCCTACTCCATGTGCTTCAGGTGTGTCTGACTGCTCTTGTCTCCCCAGTCTCAAGGGGCAGGCCCATGACCACGGTTGGCAATCATCATGTTCTAATCCAGACCTACACCACTGCGTTCAGGATAAGTAACCAGGGTGGTCCAGTGAGCTTAAGTTTCGTGGTGTTTGCAGAAGCTACCAAGAAAAAGGCCTGTGAGGGTGTAAATCTGGAGCCTCTATAGCCATGAGATAAAGAGACTGGCTTGGAAGCAAATGTAGCACAACAGAAAGGAGAACTAAAGGTGGAGTGAGAGGAAGAGAAAAGAGGAAAATCTGAGATAAACTTCTGATAAGAGTGTTTGAATTCCACATCTAGCCACACTGAAAGGGAGGCCCATTATTCCTAGACTTTTTTTAGCTTTTCATTTTATTTTTTGCTTAATCTACTTTGATTTATGTTCCTGTCATTTGAATCCCCCTATTGCTAAGTGACTGATTTTGACTTACTAAGCCTAAGGATGGCCTTCTAATTCTTTAGAAGTTGGAGGGAGTTCATCTTAGAATTCCTAAGTCCCAGAGACCCAGAGGTTTTAGTTTAACTGCAGGCTTTATAAGATCAATTTGTGAGTACAGCTTCTCATAGCAAAGCCTGTCCATATGTTCTAAAGAAGATTCTAGAAGCCACATTTTCTGGGAGCCTTGTGACTTTTTTTTTTCCTTCAAGGATGGGGTGAAACCATTATTATGGAAGCTCAGACCAAAAAGGAGTTTGTATTTTCACGTGGGTTTCCAATTTATTTCCAGCTGAACTCTGATGGAGAGAAGAGGCAGATCACCATATCATCTCTTCAATCTCAGTTTCAAAAGATGCTGCTGCTGATCAAAGGATACCGTGAGTAGCACATTTCCATAAAATGATTTTTGACAACTTTACCCCAAATGTGTGTCTTACTTTAGCTTTTGATTTGAAAGGAAAAATGGAGATTGGCCAGAAAGATAAAGAAAAGTGATACGACTGTTCAAGGCTGTCAAGTAGACTGTATCTCAGAATTTCTGTCGTTTTCTAAGGAACCTAGTATTTTTAATCTGCCGTGTTCTCCCGCTCCTCAACTCCATGGTTTCTCTGGAAGATCCTTTGTCTCAAAGGAACGCAACCCTGTGCACCACCCCCAGTTTAGTCTCAGAGAGGTCATGGTGGCAGATCTCATTGTTTGGGAATCCTTTATGTAGCTACAAAAATACATAAAATGCTCCTAGATCCATTTACCTAGAATTTCACATGACGGTAACAGGTGTTTGAGAGGACCTGAACTGAGCGGTTCACAGGATCAGTATTTTTATGATGACACCAAGGTTTGCCTTCTTTTTATTAAGATGACACTCCAAACAGTAGCATATTAATATCTTATTCTTTTAAAAATAGATCTTGCTTATCTCCTTGACATCACCTGAAAGACATTCTTAGCTAGCTGGCTTATTATTTGTCAATTTCTCTCAGAAGTTCACAGAAAACTTGTCTTGATTACGTGAAAAGTCTGACTAGTTTGGGATCCAGTTAATAGAGACACTGCAATTGCAAAGCAGGACAGGACCACAATCGTAAATTAAAATAAATAAATAAATGTGCTGTGAATCCAATATAATTTTAATTTTTGAAGAGTTTACTTCTAGCCCAGTATTGAGTGAATTGTAAATTATTTATGGTAAATTTGCTCAATAAATATTAGGTATTAGTTACATAACACAGAATCTGTCTTGCAGTACTTTGAATCAATTGATTAAATTTTCCACTCTTTGACGTCTCCTCTCCACAATTCAGAACTTCTATTCTCTGAGGCTAAGTTCAGCTAACATATAGAACTGATTAACATGACTGACCCCAAACCTTAACTCCTCCTGAAGTGTAAGGATTCTAATAGACAACGAGAGAACCCAAATAAATGCAGCATGCTTATTTATTCATTTGATTGTTGGATATTTTAATCATTTAAAGCTGGTCTTGCTCCAGAAAGGGTTTAGTGAAGTGCTTCTGATAGAAGAGAGGGGCATCTTCTAGAACACATCGCCTGCCCCAGCCCGGCTCTTCACCGTGTACCCCACTTGTATTATCTCATAGGGCAGTAATCAAGGCGTGGGCTGGGGCTCCCAGTTTCTCAAGGCTGGTCTAGGAGAGGGTCTGCTTTCAAGTCACCCACTTGGCAGGTCTTTGAAAATGCATCACCAGGCCGACTCTTGTGCCTCATGGCAGGTCTCAAGCTCTGTTGTCTATTAGCACAAGTTCTCCGTTTCAGCCATGTGCGCCTCTTTCTAGGGCTACTCACAACATGGACGCTTGCTTTTCCCGGAGTGAAGACTCAGAGAAACAGAGAGGGGGAAGTCGTCACCTCGAGGAAGCTAGTTTTTGCACTGGCATCCTGTAACTTCTGCCACGCTGTGTTTGTTAGAAGTGAACCAGCAGGTCCAGTCCAGGCTGGAGACAGGAGAATTGCCCAAGGAGGTGAATCCTAGGACGTGGGAGACCCCTGAGGACCATTTTAGAGGCTGCCCGCCCTACACACTAGTGAGAGATGAGCCTCGGAATCAGACAGACCTGGGTCTGGCTCTACATCTAGTACTGATTAGCTGTGTGATTTGGTCAGGTTTCTTAGCATTTCTCAGCCATAGTTTGCTCATGCCTTAAAACAGGAATACAGTAATTCCTCACTCCTAAGCTTCTAATAGTAACTTTGTGCAGTAATAACATCATAATAGAAGCTCCTTGCACAATGCCTGGCACATAGTAAGGGCTAGATAAAAAATATTTTTGTCCTTCTCTCTTCCCCTTAAAATCACATGGTGTCCACCAGCCTTCCATCTTGCCAGGTCTTCTGCATCCCATTGCCAAGAGCAGTGTTTCGGTAATCCTGTCTGAATTTGAGTCTGGGCTTTGCTACATCTCCGCTGTATGAACAAGAGCAAATTCATGTCTTCAAGATGCAGTTTCTCCAATTATGAGATAGGGAAAGTAAAAATTAAGTAAAATGTGTAATGGGTTTAGCATATGCCTGGCAGATGATAGTCGATCAATATATGGCAACTCATATTTATATTAAGATAATTATTCAATGAAAACTATTAAAGAAATTAGCCGTCAGTACGATAAATGTAGGCCTTAGCCAAAGACTATCAAAAACTTGATTTGAGAAACTCACTCACGTCCCAGATTTCTTTCATTCTTCTCTATCCCTCCCAACATGGTAGTTTGGCAAGTACTCTCTATGGAGCAGAGGGCTTCTTTTAAGAAAGCAATAATTTGACTACTTTGTGGGGAAAATACGGACGGGAAGACCAGACTTAGACCATAAACCATGAACATGTTCGTATGATGAGCCAAGAGGCAAAGGGAAGCAGAGGGAGACAGTGATTTTTTCCCTCGGGAACTACAGTGAGGACAGAGGGGGGAATAGTGTGGACAGAAAGGGTTGTTCAGGGCCACACGGTACCATGGAGACACCGCAGGCTGGTTGGGGAGAGTGCGTTGAAAACCTGTCCATTCCTCTCGAAAGTCCCTAATTCTGTTTGAAATTTATGTCGTCTTAGGGTGAAAAAAACAAAATCCAAAGCAAAAACCGCCTCTGCAATGGGGACACTCTTCAGTTCCTATCCTCAGAGACAAAGATGTGAAATAGCGATTCAGAGAAAAAATTGTAAATTGCATTCTTGGTTTCTTATTTTATTCTTTTCCTCTCTACCTTCTGAACCCTCAGCCTTTGCCCTACCCCATCTAAATGCTATCTACAAAAATATGCTTGTACTAGAAAACACACTGATGAATTCGCATGTGTCACTGAAAACAATTTTCCCACTTGAGGTACCCTGTCAGGTTTGTCCAAGATTGGGACCAGACCTTGTGGTGCTCTGAAAATGGACTCAGTTAAGCTGCCTTGTTTCAACTCCACCTTCTGTAATGATCACCTAGAGGCCAGTGTGACAGGGGTATGGTCTGGAATTTTAAGGATGATGATTCCTAGCCTGTGTCTGTCTTCGCTCAGGCTTGGGGACCAGAATATGGTCACTTTTTGATTACACAGGTTTACTCTCCCCTGTACACAGCAGGGGCTGAGCTACTGAAAATGGGGCTCAGGAGGAAAGAGAGAGACAAAGTGGATTTCTGTCGACCGCGCTAGGGCAGAAAATGTGGGAGAAGGTAGACTCTCAGCGTAGGTGGTAAGCGCCTTGCATGTTTATCATACATCACACAATCTGGGCACCGTGGTGAGTATGGGCAGGCAAACAATTTATTGCCGTGCCCGAGTGAGCTCGTTTCTTTGACTCTCTTTCTCGCTGTGGAGCTTCCAGATTGAATCAAGAAGGGCAATTACTGATTCCGTCCAGTCATCCTTCCCCGTGTGGAGGGGCCGGCTCTGAACTCTTAGCAACTGGAAAACATGAAAACGGAAGCAGTAGAGCAGAGGCGGTTCACACACAGCCTTTGGAGTCAGACTGGGGGTTTAAAACCCACCCCTCCACTCCCTGGAGGTGGAGCCTTGGGTCAGTTTGCCGATTGTTCTGCGCCTTAGTCGTCTCATCTGTAATATGTGCATGCCAGCCAAGAACTGTGAAGTTAACGTTTCAATCAAACAGAAAGAACAGTGACTATTCGTATGATCCTATAATGCTTTATGATGACCAGAGTAAGGGTCCTCAAACTTTCTGTCATTGTTTGGAACGAGAACCATAGTTTGCATTTTGTGCCCTCAATAAACACTTCTAAAGAATTTTTCCGTAGATACCATGCGCCTTTGTCAGAGTTGAGTTTTAATAGCCATTGGGTAGGGTTTTTTTTTTTTTTTTGGCATTTGCAATTATTTCCAGAACATTCTTGATATTAATATATTTGGACTTGTTCTTGTCATGGTTACTTTTTACATTGCTCTGTTTCCAGTTTTTATAAGGTTCTACTTTTTTCCTTTCTTCTACCTTCACCAAAGTGTTTCAATATTCCTTTAAGTTATTATTCCAGTGCTTTTTGTGTCTTCCATTCTGAAAGTTATAGATTCTATTCCTATTCTAAATTTAATATCGTAATACCTTGCACATAGCTAAAGGAATTTGTAATAGTCAAACTCTGATTACAGCCTCATAAGAATATGCCTTTTTTAGTATGTTATTTTAATCATTTAATCCAATATGTTATTTTATATTGATGATGTTTGTTTAGATATACCTGTCATTTTATTATTTTATATTGACGTTTGTTTAGGTATGTCTACCTTTGTCAGTTTGTCCACTAAGTCTTCTTGCACCTCCTGTCTTCCTTCTGAGAGATAATTCAAAACATAGTAAAGTATTTTAAAGTATACTAACATTTTCTTTAGTAAAAGCCTGTTGATACAAAAATTCTTCTCTTTGTTTATATAAAAACGCTCCTATTTCAGCTTCTGTTCTTGAAACTTAATTTCAGTGGTCCGAGCTCTCCCGGGAAGAGCTAGATTCTTTTACCTGTTGCTGTAGAGAAGCTGTCAAAACAATTCTTTCCTTCATCAGGATCTGTCTTTTTACTCTGACAGCTAATAAGACCTGCTTCGCATCTTTTACTCTTCTCCATGTTCCCTACGTAGTGTCTGTGTGCAATTTCTTTTCATTTATTTTGCTCCAGTGTCTTTTCATTGGGTTGAGAATGTGGTCAGTATCTCTCCAAATACTTTTTACACGATTTCCCTCCCTCTGTCCTATTCAGACTCCGATTAAATGCACATTGGACTCTCATTCTCTCCTCCCTATCTTTTAACCTCGATTTCATAGCGTTCACCTCTAGCCTGCATTGAGTAATTATTTCTGATTTTCCTGTTCAGTAATCTCTTTTGTCACTTATGCCTAATTTGCTGTGTAACCACTCTTTTTTTCCTCTCAATTTCAATATTTTCTTTTTCAGTTTTTAAGAACATGATTTCATTCCTTTCTCTTGTGAATCTGCTTAGCTATGTTTGGTTCTCTTACTGAATGCTCCCTGTCTTTCTCTTATTCCGTATTTTTAATTTAAGCTTTTTGCAGAGTTGTTGCTATATTTCATAATTCTATTATGTGGAATTCCTGGAGCCTGAATCTGCTGTCTGTTGCTTGTGCTGACATTTATTCTTGGGTTTTGTTTCTTTTCATGTTTTGCCATGTTTGATTGCAAACTCATACATATTTGATCTTAAACTGTTGGAAACTTTGGGCTTAAATCGAGGATGTATTTTTCCATAGAGGATTTACATCTTTTTTCCTCAACAGAAAATAGTAGTCTTTACTTAGGTGAAACTTTAAAAACAAAGAAAAAATCCTTTGAGGATCCCCAGCTTAATTATGAAGGTTTATTTATGGTTTTATCCCATTGCCATTGGCCAAATACCCAATCAGTCCATATATGTTCACATCCCCCCCCACCACCACAGTGCTCTCTGCATGCCTTTATTTGTGACTTTTTTTTTTTTTTTTTAGTTTCAGCCTGTGGTTTTTGTTTCATGAGAATATATAGCCATGTTCCTAAGAGGAGCCTCTGTGATCTTTCCAGTCAACATGACCCCAGCTCATCTTTGTTTTGTTTTATTGTCTCTCTCTGCTTTTGATTTCAAAACCTGAACATGGAAAGAGAATCAGGGAAAAACTTAAATTATGCTACAGTGACTATGGCTAATAATGTAAACATTTACTACTCATCTATCATTCTCTCATCCTTATTTTCCATAAATATTTGCTGAGTATCTCCTTTGTAGCAGGTTTTAGCCTGGGTGCAGGATATACAGTGGCAAGCAAAGCAGATGTGGCCTGTTGTGCACAAAGATAGATCACAAGCCATTAAGCTAAAGATCATCCCTTTGGGAAATGGGGATGGTTTAATTTGCAATTTCATTATGTAGAGAATTCCTACTATGCCTATAAGTAATAATAGCCACCATTTGTGCAGAATTTTATGGTACGGAGACAAAGTCCTATAATGTTATTTTGAAGACAGGCTGTAAGGGATGTGGTAGGATTAGAAGGTCTCCAGTGATCTCTAACTTCGAGATCTTTAGTCCATTCCTTAGTCTCTCAGCTTCTGTTTTCACATCTGAACAATGAAGGTGAAAATACCTCTCTTACAGTACTGCTGCAAGAAGAGACTTAGGTAAATAATGTGGTTTTATGTGATGGCTTGCAGAAGTAGGTGATACCCCTTTATTTTGTCTCCAGAGTGTTATTCACATGCATGAGAATTTCACATGTAAGAAGGTGGGCCTGACCCATCTCCACCATCTCTGGCAAGACTCTCATATGCTTTCCTTGTAATAGTCAACAGTGACTTAGAAATCTTGTTATAAACATCTGATCCAGAGTTCTCGCATGGCTCAGCAGGTCAAGGATCTGGCGTCGTCAGTGGTACACCTCTGGTTACAGCTGTGGTGTGGGTTCAGTCCCTGGCCTGGGAACTTTTGCATACCACGGGCATGGCCAAAAAAATAATTGGAATAAACATCTGATCCACTTGAAATTGCAAATTGAATCAAACAACGAGAGGAGGCTTTAAAGATGAGTGGATAAAGTTTAGAAGATCTAAGACAAAGAAATAATCATTGACATCTGATTTTTACCATCTCTCTTTCTTTTTGTAACCAAAACAGTGACAAGAACAATAAAGTAAAATAAGTAAATCAAAATAAGAAAGAAACAAATAACATGTTGCTTAAACAGGACACATACGAGAAAAAAATATAAATAAGGCTCAGGCTTTTTTGTTTTTGATTTTTTTTAATTTTATTTTTTTAAAAAATTCCAACACATAGCCTAGTATCTGGGATATCGTGAGCACACAAAATTCGTTTATTGAGCTGAGTTAGAAGTAAAGCAAATGGAAGCAAAAGTGAAGCATTTCCAGTGAACATATTTTATTTTACTTTATTTTTTAAAATTTATGTTTGCCTTTTTTAAGGTCAGGTTATTTATTTTTATTATCGATTTACAGTGTTGTATCAATTTCTGCTGTACAGTTTAGTGACCCCCTTATACATATATATGTACATTATTTTTCTCATCCTATCTTTCATCATGTTCTATCCCAAAAGATCAGAGTGGGATGGATGGGGACTTTGGGGTTGGTAGATGCAAACTATTACATTTAGAAAGGATAAGCAATCAAGTCCTACTGGATAGCACAGGGGACTATTTTTGCCTTTTTTAAAAGTATTTTTTGTTTTTTAATTTTTATTGAAGTAGAGTTATTTACAAGGTGGTGACAGTTGCTGCTGTCCAACAGAGTAACCCAGTCATACATGTACACACATCCATTCCCTCTAAGCTTCTTTTCCCACATAGATTATCACAGAACACTGGGTAGGGTTCTCTGTGCTTGTACAGCAGGTCTCCGGTGGCCAGAGCCTGGGCTTTAGACCAGGACAGACCTTAGGTAAAACATTGGGGTGTGAGTAAGTATAAAGGATTTCCTATTTCTAAGACCCTGTTTCCCCCTCAGAAACTATAGCAAGAGCATCTGCCCATATAGCTGTGCGGTTGAAGAGAGAGAATTCCTATATCAAGCAGACTTTCTTGGTCTTCTTGTGTTTCTTCTTTATCACCAGCTTCACCACAGTCATCATCACCATTGTTACGAGCAGCATATGTTGTAGAATTAATAACTCTTCTCTCTTTGTGTTTAAGTAGACAGGTATTTGACTATGGGTGAGAATCTCTCTCTCTCTCTTTTAAGTATTCATATTTTTGTGAACAAAGGAAAAGACACCTAGGATGGATTTTCCCTAAGAGTAAAGAATAAAGACATGTCAGTTCTGTACCCTGGAATAGTTAGGAAGACAGCGATGCCCAATATTACTGCTATAATTGAAGCCCCGAATCATTATGCTAGAGGAAAAACAGATGACGTGCTTTTAGCCAATTATCAAGTTTTGTTTCACTGAATAGGGAACTGAAGAGCTAAGATTAAGAGATGGATTTTTACCCGCCTAGGCTATGTTAGGAAGGGAGACGAGAGGGAGGAAGCTATTAAGAAGAAAGCCTTTGGGGCAAAAGACAGATTTTTATGAGGAATTAGTAATATATTTTCGCCTTGTTGTATGTATTGTAATTCTTTTCCCTGCCTCCCCACAAAATCGTTGGTAAAATACTCATTTCTGGCACCTTATGGATTCTTATACACCTTGATCTCATTAATTTCCTTGTCTTCCCTATAATCCTTCAATAAGGAATAAAAATATGGCAATACTTTAAAAATAAGGCAATTTAAAATAATATTAAGAATGAGAATATAATGAGCTTGTAAGGGGAGGGGCCGGGAAGGGGAGTTGGGACCCTGGGGAATTCAGGGAATCCTCGCGCTCAAAGGAAATTTAACTCCAATGCCAGAATCCTGATAGTGTTCTACTAGAATCACCAGACTCTCAGCTTGAAATTTTAGTGTTAAACGGATGTATTCATCCCCTCCATCCCTCCATCCCTCCATCCCTCTATCCCTCTATCCCTCTGTCCTCCCCTGCCCCAAGTGAAAATGCATTTCCAGATGTTATCAAACTTATTTATTACCCAGTGACAAGAAATGTGCTATTTTACATGTATTACTTTATTGTATTTAAAAACTGTTATTATCCCCATATTATAAAGGAGAAAAGAAACTGAGTCTTAGAGAAGATAAGTACTTTTCCCAAATGTAGGGCTGGGATTCAGGCCAGGCCAGCCTATTCCAAACCTCTTCAGTACCCTCTTTTTTTAGTGTTCTTTGGTTTCTCCATTCAGACCTAAGGGGAAAAGGATGACGTTTAAAGCAAACAGAAGAGAGGGAGATTTTTAATGCCTAAGGTAAAGGAGTAGGCGCAGATGTCTGACGGGTTTATGGTATGGCTTTGTGGAAATAAATGTAATTTGAAATGCAATTAAAAGAACCCGTGGATGAAATGAGAAGAGATGGGGGAATGATGCTGTCTGCAGAACTCCAGTTGTGCATAGCAATGTCATGGATAGATGCCCATCTGATAAAGAGGTTTTAATTAAACTCAATAATTTATTATCCATTATACTTCAATGAATTAAAAAGAATATAATCTAAGGTGCTTTATTTCTCTGAAACAGGATTGTATACCATAAATTCAGCACACTGTGTGTTCTCAAGCGAGAAAATGCCCAGATTAATAAAATGCAGGGGAGATAATAATTAATTTCCGTTATGCTTTAACCCTGGGCACACTCATCCACATATTTTCCCTCGTGCGGAGTTAGACATCCCTTCCTCTTGGAACGGGGCTGCATGAAAACAAGTTCTTTGTAGGAAATTTAAAAATTTAAATATTAACTAGTGACATAATTAATCTGATGAAATAGCTATCTGCTATTTCATATACGTGCATATGTACTCTCTCTTATATAATGTGCAAATGCCTTGGCTATTGTGAATAGTGCTACAGCGAACATAGGGGTGCGTGTATCTTTTTGAATGTAAGTTTTGTCCAGGTATATGCCCAGGAGTGGAATTGCTGGATCATATGGTAGTTCTATACATTAAAAGGATCAAACACCATGGTTAAGTGGGATTTATCCCAGGGATGCAAGGATTCCTCAGTATCCACAGATCAATCAGTGGGATACATCACATCAACAAACTGAAGAATAAAAACTGTATGATCATTTCAACAGATGCATAAAAAGCTTTTGATAAAATTCAACACCATTTCTGACTAAAAACTCTCTAGAAAGTGGGAATAGAGGTGACCTACCTCAACACAGGAAAAGCCATATATGAGAAACCCACAGCTAACATCATTCTTAGAATTTTAAATCCAATTCAGGTAAAGTATAGGAGAACATGATTACTTCTGGGAAGTTCTCTGTGCACTTTGCGCCCCTTCTTCCTTGGCCTTTATTTTCGGAACACGCTCTTCTCCAGCTCTTCCTAACTGTTCATCAGGAATAATGGGGCATCTTCATGAAAGAAAAGAGGATTTGCTCAAATAAGATCCCAGAAGGCATGCTTCTTTATGTCAATTAATGTGGCATTTACTAGCTTATAAACACGGACAATAATATTCTATAAAACCCAGCACCTGCCTTTCAGCTCCAAAGCCCTCTCCTTACCTTGCCTGACGGTAGATACATCATAGAGAAGGATCTTGAAACTGTGTTTATTTCTTCACCTGTCTACACAATTTCAAACTGTTCCTCTTCATTTCAAAATCGCATTTATATCATTATCATGAGACCGGTTTAACCTCGGTTCTGAAGCCTTTTATTTAATTGTGTTCAAAGAGATCTGCTCAGGACAGCCAGTCTCAGAAAATTCTTAAGACTTTTTCTAAGATAGCCTGCTGGATTGATCTGTCACATGTACAGTTAAATTTATGGTAGCAAAACCCTTCCCCACTAAGCAAACTAGAGGAAGGGTAACTATTTCTTCTTCCTTTATATAAGTTGCCTTTTAAATTCATAATTTGTGAGTTGGAACAGTGAATAGGTAGGGACAGAGGGCCCACAGGTGAGTGGTAAAAATATGTCATTTGTAAACAGGAACGATTATTTTTGAAGAGTAAATGCGAACTCATGCCCTGACAGATGTTACAGTGACAGTCTGACAGATGGTTCGGTAGCAGAGAGGAACTTTGCTACTGGAGAGTCTGGCTCACTTGATTCCCATGCATGTGTGCCCCCTGCCCTTTTTCTGATTTACAGATGTGAGGAAAGAGGTGAGGGAGGACGGTCTATCATCTTTCTTGTTTTTTTCTTTCCTTGGTTGCCCTGAAAGTCAGAGACTTTACTTTGAAGACTGAAGACGTAAACACGAGGGGTTCTCAATTCTGTATGTGGGAGAACAGATTGCACCAGTGAAGTGCAGTCTATTAAGAATCTTTGCAAACATCGATGCAGGCTTAGAGGAGCAGTAGCTAGAGATGCACGTCCTATTTTTGAAATTAAGAAAACTGAATATCATTGACTAATAATTTGATCAATTAACAAACTGATTCAAAATGATCTTTCAAAGGAATGTTTGGCATTCAAGAAAATGCTTCTAAAGTCCATCTGAGAGAATGGACTAGGAGACTGTCCTTATGTGAAAACTAGTAACCCGTAAGTACTGCACGGAGTTGTGCTGATGTTCATTTTGATCATGTGTGTAGAGCTGTGTTTATGCACTAAAAGAGAAAACATGAAAAAATTTTCAGTTTCAAAACTGTATGTAAATAATATTCAAATGAAGCAACTCATTCAGTGTATATTGAGTATCTATTCCAGTAATAGAATTAAAAATTTTAAAAGCTTAGCCTTGACCCGGTTTGGAGGCTCTGGCTAAGACTGGTGGGTTTTCTTCCTTGAACAGCTGATTAAGGTCATCTCACACCCACTTTCTTGTCAAGCTTCCACATTTCCTGGTCACTAGACCTAAGCTCCCCAGGGCAAAAACTGGGTGCAGGCCCTTGGCGCCAGAACCTTCAAAATTATTCAGATTAGCCAGTCCACAGGGAACCCACGAAACGGAGCCCATCTCACCTTGCTTGTCGTAAAGAATCTGCCTCCTATAGCTCCAGCTTGCTATTTCCCAGTCCCTGGGGGACCCCTTGCTTGACTCTGCCTGGCAGTCTTCTTTCCTTTGCCTGTAGGTAACAAAGAATACTGCTTTTCGTCTATCCAGGTGTTAGTGCATTGTGTCTCTCCATCGAAAATTTTTTTATCTTATAAAACAATTGCTTGCCAAAAAGTTTTCTATGAGCTGGAAATGTGACATAGATTAAGCAAATCAAAAGCCGTTCTCTCAAGTAGCTTTCCTTCTCATGGATTTTGAGATAGGCAAAAGTCAGGGAGAATATTTGTTTCATATCTTAATCAAAAGTTTTTTTGGAGTTCCCTGGTGGCTCAATGGGTTAAGGATCTGGTATTGTCACTGCTATGGCTTAAGTTGCTACTGTGGTGCAAGTTTGATCCCTGGCCCAAGAATGTCCATATGCCATGGAAGAGTATAAAGGATAAAGATTTTTTTAATCTTATATATATATGATATATACTATTATATATGTGCACGCACACACACACACACACACACACATATATATGTATGTATATATGTATATACATACTGTTACATATTGGTCAGAAGAAATTGAATATTCTAAAGGAAAACTGAAAATGGCAGTGACGTGATAATTGATAAAGTAAAATTTAATTATTCAAAAATCACAGGGAGAACAGTAAAAATGGAAATTCACATGCGTAATTTAAAAAATTAAGTTAACCGTTACTATAAAGAATAACACAAACCATATACAATTTTTTAAATTTAAAAAATTGTAAAGCATGACACAGAGGTGCATTTTTGTTCAACTGAGCCCTTTTTACTGAAAGTGGAAGAATGGGGAAAATTAGATAAAGGAGAATTGGGGCTTCCAGCTCATAAAAGTTAAGATATAAAGAACTGATAAGTTAAAATGTTCTGTCTGCATTTTCTCTGACAGGTGAATAGATGTAGTGCTGAGCTGCACTATGAAGCTTAACTTGAATTTATGTGCACCAACTGATATTCTTTTTTTCACTGTTCATTACTGTGGTAATTACTGTATTGACTGAAAGCTTAGTTTAATTTGTATCAATTATAAAAAACCTTTTCAATATACTTTTTTTTTGCCTTCTTGATCAGAGCTTGCCTGAGAATATTTTAAATGTATTTCTGCCCTTGAACTTCATCTGTTAAACCGATTGAAGTTGTTGTGAACTAAGTATCAAGTGAATCCTGCTGATATGATGATGGTTCTTGGTTCTATATGCAAATAATATATTTCCCAAGCTTCTAATGATTTTTAACTTTACTCAGAATTTAATGGATAGTATGAAAACAAATCAATATTGTAGTGGCTATATTTGAAACGATAAACTGCACTTTTGTCTAGGGAAAGCTGTGAACCTTCGAAAAATTCCAGTGTGAATAATTCGAAAAAGAAAGGAGAATCAATTTAACCACGGTTTTGTTAATTATTTCCTATCAGTTAATCTCTCTCTCTCTCTCTCTTTTTTTTTTTTTCCTTTTTACATCTGCACCTGCAGCATATGGAAGTTCCCAGTACTGGGGTCAAACTGGAGCTGCAGCCTGGCCTGCACCACACCAGATCCAAGCGGCATCTGCCACCTATGCCGCAGCTTACAGCAATGCCGGATCCTTAACCCACTGAGTAAGGGCCAGGGATTGGTCCTGCGTCCTCACGGAGACAGTGGGTCCTTAACCTGCTGAACCAAAGTCTCACAATCGTTTCACTGACATTTCTTTTTCATTTCTTAAAGTTTTATTGAAGTAGAGTTGGTTTATAATGTTATAATTTCTGCTGTACAACAGAGTGATTCAGTTATACATATACACGCATTCATTCTTTTTCAGACTCTTTTCCCATATAGATTATTACAGAATATTGGGTAGAGTTTGCTGGGCTATAAAGTTCTTGTTTAGGCCTTATGGTAAGCATGAAGAAAGTTGCTTTATTTCTGGATACAGAAGTTAAAGCTCAGCTTGATTAAACACCCTACTCCTACCCCTGGTCACTCAGTAAGTGACCAGTGAAAAATCGTGTCTGACCTCAAAGCCAGCATTCCTTGCAATCTTCCATGTTGTTTAAGAACTTTTACTATGGGCGATAATGGGTAGGTAATGAGTTAAGAGGCAGGGGATAGTGTTCCGGGATTTGAGAAAGTGGGCCAAACTCTTAAGTAAGCAAGTCACGGTCAGCCCAAATGCGTTGGGACTGAAGCCGCTGAATTGAATGGAAGCAGCATGGAGATGAAATCCAGTTCCAGAGAGCAGACGGGTCAGTGCTGTGAGGCCTATCTTGGTCTCAGCCGGTTCAGTTGTGTTTCTAAAAGGCAAATAAATAGTGTATGATTAACAAAAGAATCCTTTAGAAATAGAGACAGACTTTGGTTAGAGATCCAGTCCTAGACCAGGGTCAGTGTGGTTCACAGGGCAGCTATACTGTATATGTGCATATGGGGAGCATGACTTATGCCTAAACCCAAATGGATGATGCATTCATGGTTTATTAGTATTGGTGTGTATGTGTGTGTTTTATTGCAAAATAACAAAGGACCACAAACTCGGTGCTTAAAGTGGCACCTGTTAATTATCTCATAGTGTCTGTAGGTCGCGAGTCCAGGTACAGCCTAAGTGTGTTTTTTTTTAATATCGGGTCCCACCAGGCTGTAGTGTGTTGACTGGGCTATATTCTCATCTGGAGGCTTTGCTGGAGAAACGTCCACTTCCAAATTCATTCAGGTTGTTCCAAAGTGAATTTCCTTGGCATTGTCGCTCAGAGACCCTCAGGTTTTCCTGGCTATTGGCCAAATACCACTTTCTGAGTCTCCCAGAAGAGACTCAGTTCCTTGCCCTGGGGCCTGTCCCGTGGTTGTTTACAACATGAGAGCTTGCTTCTGCGAGGCCAGCAGAATCTCCGGAGCAAGGGTGCTTAGCAAGATCGTCTTTTATAATGTAATGCAATCATAGGAGTGACAGCCCGTTGCCTTGGCCATATTCTGTTAGTTAGAAGTCATAGGTTCCATACACAGTCAAGGGGAAAGGATCACAGTATTCAAGAAAAGGTGTGGGGCAGGGGTCGTGGTGGTCTTATTCATTTGTCTCCCACAGATGGGGAAACAGACTAATTTCCACCTGTTTAGTACCCTGCTAGGAGAAATGGTTTAATCAGGTTTTCAGTATATTTGATAGTTTGTGTCGACTGGAAAGTGATCACTCCCAACTTTTGGACACACTTTGAAAAATTTGGATTCAGAGACAGTATACTTTCCTCTTTTCTTTCTTTTTTCACTGATCTCACTTTCCCATATCGGGGGTGTCAAGGGCTTACCACCTTACTTACCAGCTCATACCCCAAACGTGCCTCCACTTGTCTATTCATTTCTGCTACACGGCTTGTTTCTCTCATCTTGACTCTATGAATACTCCTTTTGCAAATCATTTCATTTAGTCTCCTGTCTTTAAATATCAGCAATATACTATTTCCAAATGTATATTCCAGATTAAACTTCTCTGTATTTGACGATCCAATAACCTGCTTAACAGCCCCACCTAAAGCTCTCAAATTCATCTACAACTTAATAAATCTAAAAATGATCTCCTTCAAAAAAGAAAAATAAAAATGAACACTTGATCTTCCCCCAGAATCTCTCCATCCTTCCCTGTCTTAGGAAAGGAGTCAGTTCTTTGAGATGTTCAAATAAAATAAAAGGAAAACCAACAAAAAGCTTGGTGTTATCCTTGAATCTTTTCTTTTTTCTATCGCAACTTAGGTTCAGTGTGAAAGCAATTATTTTGTTGGCTCTAGCTTTAAAATATATCGAAAACCTGACTTCTGCTGAGAAGACTCTGGGACAAGCTACCGTCATCTTTTATTTAGATTCTTGCAGCAGCCTCTTGGGGATTCTTCCTGATTTTCTACCCTCAGCTTCCTGGTCTTTTCTCAATGCAGCGAGAGGGCGATGTCTTTGCAATATACATCGGATGGTGCCAGTCAGTCCTTTGTTCAACGTATTTATAAGTCTTACAGTGAAAGAATGAGAATCAGAATCCTCTAAGTGGCCTACACCTAGGCCTAAATGATTTCAGTCTCCACTAATACCGTATTTTCCTGGCCCACCCTACTCCAACAAAACTGGACAGAGGCACAATTTTACCTCAAGATTTTAAACTTGCCTTTCCTTACTCTGTCAATGGGCATTTAGATTGTTTCCATGACCTGGCTATTGCATAGAGTGCTGCAATGAACACTGGAGTACATGTGTCTTTTCGAGTTATGGTTTCCTCTGGATAGATGCCCAGGAGTGGGGTTGCTGGATCAAACGGTAATTCTATTTTGAGTTTTCTGAGGAATCTCCATACTGTTTTCCAGTGGTTGCACCAATTTGCATTCCCACCAACAGTATAATAGGGTTCCTTTTTCTCCACACCCTCTCCAGCACTTATTGTTTGTAGACTTATTGATGGTGGCCATTCTGGCCAGTGTAAGGTGGTACTGTCCTTTTTGTATATTGCTGGATTTGATTTACTAACATTTTATTTCGAATTTTTGCATTTAATTTCACAAGGAGCTGAAGCAGTCATACACTGTTGATAAGAATGTAAAATAGCATGACAGCTTTGGAAGACATCTGTCATATGGCCTGGCCATTCTACTCCCACCTGTGAACCAAGAGAAATGAAATAATGTGGTGGTACAAATACTTTGTACAGAAATGTTTGTAGCAACTTTATTTTAAATTGTGAAAACTGAAAACAAACGAAATGTCCATTGATAGGTAAATAGCTAAAGAAACTATGATATATCTATGCAATGGAATATTACTCAACAATAAAAAGGAGTGAACTACTGACATTGCTACAACTGGGATGCATCTCGAATGATAATTCTAAGCTAAGTAAGTCAGAGAAAAAAAGAGTATGTATTGAATGATTGCATTTATATCAAACACTGCAAGAGATAAACTAATCTATAGTGATAGAAAGTACATCAGTAGTTGTGTATGCACAGCTTGGTAAGAGGCATAGGGAAAAGAGATGAGAAAGAGATGCAAGTTAACTTTTAGATACAATGGAAGGTGTTCATCATCTGTCCTCACAGACACATGTCAAAACTTACCAAAGTAAACACTTCAAATAAATGTATCTTATTGTCTGTTACACCTCAAGAAAGTTATGTTTAAAAGGGGGGGAAAAGTAATCGACGTGGCTGAATTTTATCATGTTCTACATCACACACACACAAAAAACCACTCTCTTCCCTAGAATTTGTCAGCTTAAAGATGTGTTTTAAATGAATTATTTCATGATTATATGAATTCAGTTTAGCCAGTAATGAATTGGAGGTATGTTTTAGCTAATACCCCAAAATATGTTATTGTCTCTACGCGGTTATTTTATAGTGATCATAGTGAGTGAGAAGCTTACATGTTACCTCAGTCAATTTCTTTCTAGCCCACGTCAATTTACTACTCTCTGAGAAGGAGCAGGTAGAATAATAAATAGTTATTTCTTTCCCTGGCTTTTTCCACTAATTCTTCATTAGCGCTTTGAAATTTATAAGTAAAGAATGGCACTGAACCTGAATTGTCATTGAGAACACAAACCACTGTTTTAGAAAGGTCTTTCCCCACATTTATCAGTGGTGGAAAACACATCGTTTCTGTAATGACGTGTACATGCATATACAGTGTGTGAGAGTGCATGTAATGAATCGGTTATAGTCAGTGACCTATCCCTCTGCTGTTACCTGGTCCAGGGTATCGTCAGAAAGACCGTCCAAAGGAATACCTCTCTCCTTTCTCTCTTTCGGGAAGGACATTGCCTGACGCTTTGCAGTTTGCCTGACAAGACCCACCTTCCAATTCCCCTCGTCTGTGACTTCTGATAGTATTACTTGAGCACAAAACATATTTAAAGGACAAAGTTAAAGAAGACCTTATAATAAGAAGTGAGGCTTTCAGGAAAAAAATCGATGAGGAACTAGATCTATAGTGAAAATCCAACGGCAATTCACCTGCTTCACATAATCTTGTCTCTACCTCCCTTGGGTCCAAAACTTCTGTGTGCAATTATGTTGGATATTCCACCAGGACACAAGAATATAAGGACAGGAAAAGTAAAGACCTTTTCACAAGGATATAGGTTATTTTATGACAGATTTTTTGTAGTAGTTGAGCTTTTAAAGACATAATTTATGTTTCTTTTCTTGAAAAACTGTAGTGATCAGAAACTACCAAAAGCATATTTTAAAAGATAGCATCATAAAATAGAATACCAAGTACCAACTTTACACAGTTATAGTTTGTGTAACTATGACTAAAATGTTTTTAAGTAGAAAATATATTAAAATTGTGTATTTACTTTTCTTTAGAAAAATAAGTAAGCGAAAGTTCAAGGAGCCTAAGCAGATATATGTTCTTAGGTAAACCCCAGTTTTTCTTTCCCTATTCACTCTCAGCTTTGTTGTGCCCCTAACACGTGGTTACCTAAAACTCTTTCTAGGACTTCTGCTTCTAGGAGGATGGAATAGACATACTTTTTACTATTCCGTAGGCTGAGCAAACTGTAAACGCTGAACATTATATGTAAAACAAACTAAGAGGAATCTGAAAAGTGGAAAAAGGACGCACCCTCACTAATGACCTTGGCCTGGAGAAGCTCCGAGGTCACAAGTTCCAGGGATTTCCTTTTGCCTCGTATATCACAGACTTACAGCCAACAGTTTTTAGTAAAAAAAAAAAAGTAGGAGAAAATATTTCGGAATAGACTCGGCAAAGGTTTTTTAGTCAACACCAAAGCAGACTTCATAAAAGGGAAATGTGATAAATTGACTTTGTAGAGATTTATCTTACAGAATCTCCCGTTAAGAGGATAAAAAGACAAGGTGTGAGAAAATATTTATTGACTCTGATACATTGTATATTGGCAAAAGGCTATTATCTGGAATACATAAAGAACTCTCAAGGCACAAGAGTAAAAAAAAGCAACAAACCAATTGTGAAGTGTACAAGATACATGGAGACTTTCTCTGAAGAGAATATACAGATTAACAAACAGGCACATGAACACGTGTTCACCTTTGTTAACCATTAGGGTGATGTGGACTATTATCCTAGTGAACTATCCTAATGCATATATCAGAATAAAATAAAGTACCAAGTGCTGGTGAGGGTAGGGATATACTGTGTACTCATTCATTGTTGGTGAGATGTACTTGGTATGGCCATTCTGGAAAAAAAAAAAAAAAAGCTTGGCATTTGCTTAAAAATTACTAAGTACAAAACTACTGGACAACCCAACAACTGCACTCTTGGTATTTACCCCAGAAATGATCACTTATGTTCACGCAACAATCTGCACACAAATGTTTGTAACAGTTTTCTTTATAAGAGCCCGAAACTAGAAGCGGCACAGATGTCCTGCAATGGATGAACAGTTAAACAGACAATGATATTTCGCTAGCATGTAACATGCAGTGATAAAAAGAAACTATTGTAACACACAATAACCTAGATAAATCTGCAGAGAATGATGCTGAGTGAAAAAGCCAGTCCCAAAAGTTTAGCTACAGTCTGATACCATATGTACATATATCATTCTTGAAATAACAAACTTACAGAAATAGAGAACAGATTAGTAGTTTTCAGGGGTTAATACATTGGCTTGGGTGGGAGGGAAATGGATATGACTGTAAAAAAAACGCAGCATCAGGCATCTTTCTGGTGATGTACATGTTTTGAATCTTGACTATATCAATACAACACACTGTTTTTGATATTGTCCTAGAGTTTTACAAAGTTTTTCCATTGGGGAAACTGGGTCAAGGGTTCATGGGTGCTCCATATTGTTTCTTACCACCGTATGTGAATCTAGAATTACCTCACAACAAATTTCTTATTTTCTACCCCTTCCTTTTAGTACAGCTAGTGAGGGACCTCAGAAACTGAGAACTGAGGGAGAAGTCGGAGTTCAGAGTAGTCCTTCCACTTAGCTCCCTGCACCGTCCATCAGCCTGTATTGCTGTCAAAACAGTCTTCTCCCCGTGGTTCTCTTTGTCTGGGCTCGTATATCCACCTCCTCCCTTTTGTCCATTTACCCGGGTGACACCTGTTCTAACTATCCCTGGGATACAATGCCGTTTTCTTATAACTGCTCACGACTTAGTAGGGAAGTCATTTATTAAACTCTCCTCAAGTTATTTTAATCTGAGAGAGCCATGTGCCTTCTGCTGGCATGTGGATTTATGTGGAAAGTGGGGAATTGTGTGACATTTCAGGCCCTGCACGCACATGTGTGTATGTATCACGGGGCACACATAAAGTCCTTGCTGCCATGGTCTTTATATTATAGTGGAAAGAGAAGGCGACCCATATGTCAATGAATGAGGTAATTTCACAGAGTGACATAAAAAATATCTAACATTGTGATGGAATCAGAAGCAAAGTAGATGCAGTCTCCTTTCGGCCTGTGGATTGTGTGTACCTCTCTGAGCAGGTAGCATTTGAGCTGAGCCTCGAATTAGGTAAAGAATCCAGCCATGCAAAGACCTGGAGGAAGAATTGGGGGTGTTGGAGCGCAGGAAAGCCTAAGTTAATTCGCCGTATTGACTAAGGAGATGGAAGGTAGAAACTGAGATCACTGAGTTAATCAGGACCCCTGTGGGCTTTGGTGGCAATTTGTGATACAACTTGGATCGTATTCAGTTTGAAATGGACAGTCATTAGAGTGTTTTCTTCACTACCCATTCATTTAATCTCTTATAAGCAAGGTTTCACAGTGAAGAAGAGGGGTTTTGCTGAGTAAATATATGGCTCTAGGATTCCAGAATCTCATAGTTCATTGAGAGAGGTACGTTGAATATACAAATAGCTACAGTAGGAAGTTCTAGCTAGTTTGTAGAATGATCGATTTTGTTCTGAAAAGAGCAAACCTTTGGAGTTGGATAGCTGTCCACATTTTAGCTTAGTGACTGCTCCTCTGTTAAGAAAGAGAAAAAAGAAGAAAAAGAAAAATAGTGATAAATAGCCTTAGTTATTTAAAAATTTTTTAAAGTTTTTACATTTATGAGTGAAATGGGATCATTTTGGATACCAAAATGAAAAATAAATTAATGGTGCCACTATTTCCCCTCTTTTTTTTTAAACAATTTTTATTTTTTATTATTATGGTTAATTTACAATGTTCTGTCAATTTCTGCTGTGTAGCAAAGTGACCCAGTCATACATACATATATATATATATATATATATATATATATATTATTCTCACATTATCCTCCATCATGTTCTATCAGAGTGACTAGATATAATTCCTTGTGCTATACAGCAGGAACTCAGCGCTTATTCACTCCAGTGCAATAGTTTGCATCTACTAACCCCGAATTCCCCATCCATCCCACTCCCTCCCCCTCGGCAACTACAAGTCTGTTCTCCATGTCCATGAGTTTGTTTCTTTTCTGTAGGTAGGTTCAGGTTGTGACATGTGTTAGATTCTAGCTATAAGTGATATTATATGGTATTTGTCTTTCTCTTTCTGACTTCACTTAGTATGAGAGTTTCTAGTTCCATCCATGTTGCTGTAAATGGCACTATTTTCTTTTTATGATTGAGTAGTATTCCATTCACTTTTTCTCGTGGACAACGAGATCAGGGCAATGAGACATTATGTGCCATTGCAGGGATTCGAGTTTATTGATATTTTAGATAGTATTTCCTCACATATCAGTCCATGAATTGGACACACAAGAGTCTTCTGAGGATTCTGCAGTTTAAAAAATTCCGAGCAAACACCCTGACCTTGTCCCTAGGGAGTCTTACTCTGTTAGTCAGTATGCGTGTATTGGGGAGGAGACAGGTAGTAGAAATTCAACTTTTAAAATTTTCCCAGGTGATTCCGAAGTGCTCAGGTTTAGAGAACACCATGTTAGTGAATAAACTGACAAATGGAAAATCAAATCAAATATTCAAGATCAGCACATCTTAAGTTCCTTTTGACCTTTCTATACCCTCATCTCTTAAATGAAATGTCCCTTCTCCCCAAAGGGCCACAGCCTTGAACTTAGGGACTGCCATCAGCATCGAAAGTGATGCTCTGTACTGGGACATCCTTCCCGTTGTCCTTGAGTCCTCTGAGCCTGTGGCCCTGAATCACTGGCCTTATAATGCACATGTGAGAAGCTGGACTTTTCCTAGGACAAAAGGAAGCTCATGAAAACAGCAGGCAGTGGAGAGAAGTATCAGATTCACATTCACAATATAAATCTTAGCTTGAGTTTGAGGAGTGTAAAGGACAGGAAGCAGGTTGGACATCATCAGAGGCAGGGATGCCAGTTAGGAAGTCCATGCTGATAAGAAGATGGTGGTGTCCTGGCATCGTAGTGATGGAGATGGAGAGGAAGAGACAGTGATGGAGATGGAAAGGAGGGGACAGTGATGGAGATGGAAAGGAGGAGACAGACTAAGATCTAAGATTGACCTGAGGAGGAAGGAGGAATCAAGGATTTCTAAATGGAGACTGAAATGGTATCATATATTCAGAAACAGAATATAAAATCAAAACTGCTATGAGGTACAACCTTAAACCAGCCAGAATGGCCATCTTCAAAAAGTCTGCAAACAATAAATGCTGGAGAGGGTGTGAGGAAAAGGGAATCCTTTTACACTGTTGTGAATGTAAATTAGTGCAACCACTATGGAAAACTGTATAGAGATTCCTCAAAAAACTAAAAATATAATTACCATATGATCCATCAGTCCCACTCCTTGGCATCTATCCAGAGTAAACCGTGACTCAAAAAGATACATGTACCCCAGCATTTATTGAAGCACTGTATACAATAGCCAAGACATGGACAGCATAAATGTCCACTGACAGAGGAGTGGATGAAGAAGATACGGTACATATATACAATGGCATATTACTCAGCCATAAAAAGAAGTGAAGTAATGGCATTTGCAGCAATGTGGTAGACCTAGAAATTATCATTCGAAGTGAAGTTGGTGAGACAGTGAGAGACAAATGTTATATGCTATCACTTATATGTGGAATCTAAAAAAGGGTACAAATAAACTTATTTGCAGCACAGAAATAGACTCACAGACTTAAAAAAACAGTTACCAAAGGAGACAGGTTGTAAGGGACAGGGATGGGCTGGAGGTTTGGGATGGAAATGTTCTAAAATTAGGTTGTGATGGTTTTGTACAACTATAAATGTAATAAAACTCATTTAATTAAATAAAAGGAACAGAATATAAAGAAAGGACTGGTTTCTGAGAAGATGATGCCCATTTGGCCATCAGATAAATGGGTTTGAATGCAAGGTGACCTGTTGAGGTTGGAGACATAGATCAGGTATTCTGGCAGAATCTGTTAATGATTCATCATGAAATGTATGTTTTCTCAAGGTCCCTTGCACCTGGCCTGACATCATGTAACTGGGTTGTGGCTAGTGAGGAAGAAATGATGAAAGCCGTCATCAGGCCCAACTCTTAAAAAAACATTTCGGCAGATTCTTCTGTAACTCTCCTCAATGGTGATCCTGGAAGCCATGTGTCCCTAATGATGTAGTTACAAGGTAGGGGAGTCCAACAGACTGGCACCAGGCTTTGGGTGAACAGTATTGCATTGTGCCTGTAGTGGCCGCTGGTATTGCTTCCACTGATGTGAGTGTCATCATCCATGGGAGGAGATGAGGTTATTCAGGGAATTTATGTAGGAAAAGAAGAAGCTGAGGAACCCCAATTTGAAGAGAAAGCAGCCATCTGTAGTCAAGACTTGCTGCACTCACTCTTTCTGCTCTGGAACCTCTTCCTTGTCCTGACTTTTCCACCATTGCCCTGAAATCAGGAGACTCATTCAAACTTAGTTTTTGTGTTTTTTCATTCAAATAGTCCATCTTCAAAGAAGCCATTTTGATGGCCAATAGGCATATGGAAAATGCTCAAAATCACGAATTATCAGAGAAATGCAGCTCAAAACTACAATGATGTACTACCTCACGCCAGTCAGAATGGCCATCATTAAGTCAACAAAGAGGGAGGGTGTGGAGAAAAAGGTACCCTTCTACACTGTTGGTGGGAATGTAAATTGGTACAACCACTGTGGAAAACAATGTGGAGGTACCTCAGGAAACTAAATATAGAGCTACCATATGATCCAGCAGTTCCACTGCTGGGCATATATCCAGATAAAACCTTCATTGAAAAAGATACATGCACCCCTGTGTTTATAGCAGCAGTATTCACAGTAGCCAAGACACAGAAACAAGCTAAATGTCCATTGACAGGTGAATGGATTAAGAAGATATGGTACATAGATGCAATGGAATATTACTCAGCCATAAAAAAGACAAACTAATGCCATTTGCAGCAACATGGATTGATCTAGAGACTCTCATACTAAGTGAATCCAGGAAGAAAAAGACAACTTATTTGTGGAATCTAAAATATGGAACAGATGATAGTATCTAAAAATAACAAGCAGAGAAACAAACAAAAAACAGTAACAGATCATGGCCAAGAAGAGCAGCAGACTTGGCGTTCCCAGGGAGAAAGGAGAGGGAGTGGGATGGGTGGGCATTTGGGGTTTTTGTGGGGGGGAGATACAAACTGTTATATTTGGAATAGATGGGCAATGGGATTCTGCTGTACAGCACAGGGAAATGTGTGTGATTGGGTCACTTTGTTGTACAACAGAACTTGATGAAACATAAATCAACTATAGTTTAATAATAATAAAATACTCCATTGTTAAAAAAAAGGATTTATTGAATGCTTATTGAATGAATGCAGAACACAGGCCACAAACCCCCCCCCCCCCACAGATAGCCCATTTGTCTGCATCAAGTCCTGTTCAAAAACCTTCGGATATCACCACTTAAGGAGGTGATTTCTTAAACCTTAAGGTGTTAAGGAATTCTCTCTTAAACAAGGAACCCAGCATCCCACCAAGACATAATATTTGTTCACAAAACAGTTCAATGTAAATTTTCCTCACTCCATAGTTTTTTCCCCTCCTTTCTTTACAAGGCGTCGTAACCCAGAAAACCTTTCACTATCTGCTACACTCCTGCTCTTCTATCTCTTCCTGACACCGAACAACCAGTAACATCCTATGTGTAGTGTATAGACTGTAATTATTTTATTATTGCATGTCTTTTAAGCTTCATAAAGACAGGTCCTTGTTTGTATTGCGGATCACTTTTTATACCACTTAGCACAATGTCTGAAATATAGTGGACACTCGATGGTTATTTGCTAAGTGTTCAGTGAATGTAAAATGGATGGGATTCTCAGGGCTTTTCCATTTGTTCTCATAAACTCTGTTTCTTCCCAGAGTTGTCAGAATTATTCTAGATGTTAGCAGTTGTCTCTGTGTCTTTGGGCAGTACTGTCTCCCTCTAAACATGTGCTGTTTTCCACCATGTTTGCTGAGTACCCATTGGTTGTGACTGTGTTGGCCACTGTTGGAAGTTTCTTCCTCCTGCTGGACATCTCTTCCCACTTCCCTGGAAGCTGTCACTATGCACCAGTGCTCTGCTAGGCACTGCATGTAAGTCCCAGTCTGCAGAGTCATCTCTGGGGAGGACTGGGGGCTAGCAGGAAATTTCCCTTTCTCCCTTGTTCTCAACTCCAATTTAGAAGGACTCCAAAAAAGAGTTTCTTGGGGCCCAGTGAACTATCTTGCAGATTTTCCTGGGGGCCAGGCCAGAGGACAACCTGAGAGCTAATCATTCCTTTCTCAAGGTTATCCTTCTTTTGTAAACTGTTCATCCTGGAGCACATTGATCATGCCTTTTCATTTCTGTGGGGTGAGTTTCTCCTGGGAGGATCTGCAGACCCCTACCTCCCGGCGTATTTGAATCTTGAAAAGAATATATGACCCTTATTACACTTGAACCATATTAAATTTTTGATCCAGTATTCTATGGTACAGTTTTTCTAAAGATGGGGTACCTCAACCAGCTGAATCAGCATCTCCTGGGAGCTTACTAGAAATGCAGATTCTCAGGCTCCACCCAAGATGTATTGAATGTGAGTTTTTAACAAGCCATCCAGGTGATTCTGCAACAGGCTCCTTTTTGCAAACAACAGCAATAGTGCTTAATCTTTTACATGTTCTCTCCCCTCCTATTTCAAATGACTATTGCAAGAATTAAGTTAAATTAGATAAAGCACGTAGCATTGCAGTCAGCACATTAATAGCACTTGATATTTTTTGGCAAAGAAAAGAAACCAAAAAATATCCCCAAACATGTATCTATGTGACAGCCTTGGGTAACAAATAGAAGTGAAGTCTTTGGCTGTCAGGAGGAGAGACACGTGTAGAGGAACCATAATTCATCCCACAGGGAAAGAACTGCACAGTTATTCTTGAATGCTCTCATCATAGCACCAAAGACCAAAGTAACTTTTTGGTAAGGTAAAGGATTAGAAGAATGTGTAATTATTTCTCATGAAAGTACAGGAAGGCTGATATTAAAGACCTTTAAAGGGACAGATCTCAGCACGTTGTACTTTTATGTATGAAAGTGATAGAGAAATAGGTATAGAGCTGAGAAAGGCAATGATCCATAAGGCCGGTACTTTGATTAGAGAGAGGGCTACTGGAATCTAGTTAGGCATCCATCCTTTTCTCTTTCAATTTCATCCTTAAAAGGTGTACGGATCAGGCCAGCCCTGTTCACCAGTTCTCAACTACAAAGAGTTGGGAGATGGTACCTCAAGACAGCCCATCTTTTTCAATCATTTGGAAGGAAACTTCAGTGATAAAAGCAGATCTGTGTGCTGGTACATTTTAATTCACAGTTAACAAAAGAAACTGTCTTCACTATGGATGGCCAAATACCAGGCCATTAAAAAACGTAGTATAAGTGCAATTGGGACGTTAAGCATGGCTGCATGTGTGAGTAGAACTGACTGGTAAAAAAATAAATTGAACACGAAAACACCAATGCCTTGCAAAAGTGGGACAAAATTAGCAAAGAATACAAATTGCTGGAGATAATGGTTGCCATGGCAATTGTTCATCCAGAACCCAAACTGTGGTAACTCAGGTAAGAGTAATTGAAAATAAAAGCCCTTAGTAGACCTTCCCCACTATGATTTTGTTCCTGTTTGGGTAGCGTGACTAACTACCCCTTCCTGGTCCTGTGGAAGCCCCTACACAATTATAATTCGCTAAACAAAGAGGAGGGCGATTGGCCTGCGTCCCACTCAGAGCAGCACATAGCTTCTCACATCCATGGTGTTTGCTAAACACACTGAACATTTCAAGGCACAGTGATGTAGGCTGGTACAGTGATTCTGATACCCCACTCCCCAGAACCAGAAACAGTTTTCTTTTGTTATTTCTTTTGTTAAAGGTGCATGGTGGTGGGATTGTGTGTGGGGGTGGGGGAGGGAGTGCGGTCAGGGTTACAAAATCTGGATCCAAAGAAGCAGCACACCCGCAGTTTTCTTCCCGGTGAATGGCTGGCCATACTCTTCCTCCCGCATGCTTACCCATCAGTCTGAGAGGGAAGCGGTGCTTTCTGCATCCTTTAAAAGAAAGGCACCTCTTTGTAGAAAGGCAAGAATAACCTAGTTTGCAAGAATCCCTGGCTCTTAAATGTTTTGGGTTTTTCTTTTTCATAACCCTTTTACTCTGATGCTGGTCTTTTCAGATCCATCTTTTCACCTCTCATAGGCCATTCTTCGAATCAGCTTCTAGTATGAAACCTATTTTTTTTTGGAGAAGGAAGCCAAGGAGAATAAAGGAAGCATATGACAAGAGGAAGAGAGTTTTGGGGGAGAAGGAATGTGTAGAAAACACTCTCCTTCTCTCCTAAATTCTGTAACCATGTTTTAGGATCTTTTCATCTTGCGCGCTTGGTTAGTGAGAAGTAGTACAGCATTTGCATTTCAAGGTAGGCAAAGGTTTTTACTGATGTCCAGTAACCAGGGAAACTTACTGAGAAGTTACAGTGGTTGGATTTGTAACAACTTGTTTTCTGTGGTAGCCAGACAGCAGAAGGCTTTGTATATGCAAACACAGAAAGCTCCCTGCTTGTTAGGTACCATATCTAATTAGCTAGAACCCAGAAAACTTCTGCTAATGACATTTTTATGCCAAGAGAGTTTGAGAAATTGCATTTCAGTTTGGCTGTTTTAAAACAGTAGGAATCACCAGAGTTGTACACATAAATAATACACTTAACAGGGATTGACGACAGAGCGCTACCTCATTGAATTCTTATCACAACACTGAGATGCTATATCCGTTTTCTGCTGCTGCCACAAAAATATTAGCACAAATTTAGTGGCTTGAAACAGCGTCCATTTATTATCTCTTAGTCTGTGGGTCTGAAGACCAATACAGGTCTTATTGGGATAAAAGCAAGCTGCGTGCTTACTAGACACTCTGGGGAGCAAATCTGACTTCACCCTCATCGAGGTTGTTGGCAGCATCCAATTCTTTGTGTTTGCAGAACAGAGGTTCCTTGTACCCATCCTGGTTGACATCTGGGGCTGCCCTAAATTCCCCACATCCTGTCTCCAGACCTTGCCCGAGGCCCTTCAGTACCTCTGAGTTAGCAACCCTGTGCCAAATCCTTCTCCCATTTTCAGTCTCTTCAACTCCTTCTGCCATATCCCTCTGCCTTTAGCTGGAGAATGTTCTCTGTTTCAAGGGCTCAGAGTTGGGCCCACCCAGATAATCCAGGATAATCTTACCATTTTAAGGTCACTAATCAGTAACTTTAATTATATCAGCAAAGACTGTTTTGCCGCACGGCCTAACATATTCACAGGTGCCAGGGGTTAGTGGGTAGATATTTTTGTGGGGCCAGTATTCTGCCCATCAAAAGTGGGTAATGTCATTATCTCCGTTTTGCAGGAGAAGACATTAATTTAGAGTGGTTAAGTAACCTGCCAGAAGGGACACCACTGGTAAGCGGAAGAACCAGAATTTCAATGCTGTTCTGTCTCCAGAAGCCAGCTTTTCAAGCATTCTCTCATACTATCTAAAAGTGAATAGTTTATAGTATAGGTGCAAATTATTATAAGCATTTGGCCATCCTGCCTCCAAGTGCCTTCTACAGCGTAAAGTTGGATGTTTTATGTAAGCTGGATGTTATTTGTAAGAGAGTATTTGTTGAAAAAATAATGATGTTATGCTCTGGAAATATTCAGGAAAGCTTGTAAATAGCCCTTCAAGGGATTTCTATCCATTTAAATTGATCAAATTGTTCTGGAGAAACATGGAAATCTTCAAAAATATTTCCTAGGCCTCTTGCTATAGATTGCATCATGATTTTACTTCTTTCCTACTATTAAGGTTTTCACTCCTTCCCTGTTATAGAATTATATTTCTGTACCCTTGATGTGGCTCTGTGATGGCTGGATGTATTTTCTATTCCTTATCAGTAGGTGTGGCCAACTAACTTGATTTGACCATGGGAATGTTGAGATTGATGGTCCAAGCAAGGTTTAAATACACTGGCACAGTGCGGCTTTTTCTCCTGTGTCCCCATGCTCTACTGTGAAAAGAACATGCCTTCGTTACTGGTGTGAATGAGAAATGGTGCAGCCACTTTGGAAGGTAGTTTGGCAGTTTCCCACAAAACTCATCATACCACACCATCTAATCCAGCAGTCGTGCTTCTTGGTATTTTCCCAAAGAAGTCAAAACTTACGTCCACACGGAACCTGTACTTGGATGTTTTTCACGGCGTTAGTTGTAATTACAAAAACCTGGCAATAATCAGGATGTCCCTCAGTAGGGGAGTGGATAAATCGTGGTACTTCCAGACAATAGACTCTTAGTCAGTGCTAAATAGAAATGAGCTCTCTAGCCATTAAAGACAGGAAGGAAACTTAAGTGCATATTGCTCAGTGAAGCAAGCTCTTCTAAAAAGGCTACCTAGTACATGATTCCTACTATAAGACGTGCCAGGAGAGGGAAAACTATGGAGAAAGTAAAGATACCAGTGGTGTCCAGCAGTTGGGAGGGGCACAGGGATGGACAGGTAGAACACAAAGGATGTTTGGGGCAGTGAAAACGCCGTGTTTGGTACTATAATGATGGATACGTGTCAATATACCTTTGTCTACATCCATAGAAGGCACAACGCCAACAGTGAACTCTAATGTAAATCTGAGACTTTGAGTGATTATGATGTGTGGATGTAGAGACATCACTGGTAACAAATGTACTATCTGGCAGGGAATGTTGATCATGGGGGAAGTTGTGCATGTAGGAAGGAAGGGGGGTGTATGTGAAATCTCTGTACCTTCTTTCTATTTTGCTATGAACCTTGCCGCTCTAAAAATAAAAATACTTTTAAGATAAAATAAGGTTAAAAAGGAAAATACAGTGATATTTTTAAAATAAATGCAAATTAAAATCTTTATAAAAAATAAAAAAGAAAATAAAACTGTGTCTTGGGTCCTTGCTGGACCTTGAAAAATGAAAGACAGGGGAAGTCCTGAACCCAACCGATAAACCCAGCTCAGCCCAGCCAAATGAGCTGACCTGCAAATCTGTAAATGAGAAAAGTAAATGCTTGTTTTTAGATACCCCTGAAATTTTGAAGCTCTTCATGGTGTGACAATATTACAGAAAAATAAATTTACCCTCCTTGAAGGAAAACTCCCACTAATAATCTCCATGGTCTAAAAAGCCATGGGCTTTGTGCTTTGGAGGAAATAAACCCTGTAACCTTTCATATCTCAGGGGTGTTCAGGGGTCTTGCCATAATAAAAAATTGTCCCCGGGGGATGACTCATGTCCACTGGTGATTGCACAGCCCAGTCTGATTCTTGGAAAGTCCCAGTTGGAAGGCGGCTCAGGGAGATAACTTCTAGATACCTTTTGCAAGATGTAAATTTGAGTCATAGTATGCCATTTACTTTGTAATCTTGGCCACATTTGTTAAACCCTTTAAAGTTGAATAATTGCTTCATTCAATTATTATGAGGATTAAATGAGAATATGCACCTAAAGCACATATTCCAATGTCTGGGGCATGGTAAGAGAGCAATAAATGTTAGCTATTAAATACTGACACCTGGTAAGAAAAAGATGGTTACATTTGTTAATTCTTTCATTTACTAAATCAGTCTCTGACAAGGATATCACAGATGTTTTCTTTTTTAAAGAACAGTAGTACTTGAAAAAGAAGATAATTGATGGAACAACCTTAGATGGTTGGGTCTTAAAGAATCCAAAAGAAAATGGTTTTAAGTAAGGAAAAGCTTCATCCATGATAACCTCAAAAATATGGAAAAAAGAAAATGCGGATAATTAGAAAAATCATTGGGCATATACTGTTTTAAAAATAAATACAGAGCATTATATGGCTATGTCGATTACTGGAGACTTGGACATACTGCAATTAAGAGAAAAAACACATCAGTTTAGAATTCAGGTATGACAGGATTGTCACAACTTGAACCAACTTGATGAGATTCAGAGATTTCTAGGCTTGTTTGCCAAACTCATGGATTAGGCTCTCTCAACTGTATTTATATCAATGAGTGGAGGCCTCTTAGGAAAAAAAGAAATCTGAGTTAAGGAAGATATACCAGTTAGCTCTTCCTGAATAACAAGCCACTCCAGAACTCGTGACTGGAAACAGCAGGCATTTGGTTCTCTTGTCCCTGGGTTAACTGGGCTTATAGCTTTCTTCCTTTTCCTTTGGCTAGCTGCAGGTTGGCTGGGATCTTTCACATATCCACAGCCTTGATTAGGATGACTTAGCAGACACAGGCTTTGTTCCCGTGGTCTCAACTGCAGAACGCTATCCAATGCAAAACACATTGGCTATGTTCATAGGATCATCTCAGGGGTCCCCAGAAAAGCAGAAGTCTTCCAGACCTCTAGAAAACCAGGGTCAGATCTAGCATTCTGTCATTTCCACCACATTCTGTTGACCTAATTTAAGAATTATCTCAGATTTAGGGAGTGGGAAATACCTTCCGTCTCTGATTGGAACAGCTGCAAAGTCACACCGTAGGACACAGGTACAGGGAAGAGCACAGCATTGGAAACATTTTTATGAGAAACATCAGCAAAGATTCAGCCAGCGTTTTCAGGTACAGAGTCTTGTTGATAGATGGAAGTGGATGGCCCATGGCTTACCCCTGGGGTGGCCTGTCGTCTTAGTTTGAAAGTTCAGTGGGTTGAAAAATGGTCTCTTAAGACTTCTGTATGACTGGGAGGGAGTATTTTGACACCCGTGTGAGGAAACCTAACTCAAAGGGGGCAGAACAAAGAGCCTCTGTATCAGGAGGTGGAGCATGAAGCTCTGACTTGCTGAGGGTGGCAGAGGACAGCTGATGCAGGACTCTGTCTTCATGGCGGTGGTGCCGCGGAGAGGGGGTGGCAGCCTGTGGCATAAGGAGGTTGTAGCTCCTCTGTGGACTCTGGGAGCAGGGGCAGCAGAATGCAAAAGTAATCACAGAGAATGTGCACAGCCCTCACAAACGGGACATTTCTTACACGTGTATGTGAGAAATCCTCAGTAGAATTCCAGAGATAATTTAAAAATTAAAAGTTTTAAAAAGTTGGTGGGAAGTTCCCTTGTGGTGCAGCCAGTTAAGGATCCTGTTGTTGCCGCAGCTGTGTGCAGGTTCTGTCCTTGGCCTGGGAGCTTCCACATGCCTTGGGTGTTACCAAAAAAAAAAAAGATGATGTTGTAAGAAGGGTAAATAATACTAACAGCAACCAAAGACCCCCCACCCCTTTTTCCTTCCCTCCCTCTCCCTTCCTTGTTTCCTTCCTTCCTTCTTCTTCTTGCCCTCCCTTCTTCATGCCTCCCTCTTTCATTTCTTTCTCCCTTTTTTCAACAACTCCATACTGGAAAATTAAAGTCCTTTTAATTTTGTCTTTTTTCTTAGGCCCTTACCCACGGCAAATGTAGGTTCCCTGGCTAGGGGTTGAATCAGAGCTTCAGCTGGTGGCCTACACCACAGCCACAGCAACGCTGGATCCCTAACCCACTGAGTGAGGCCAGGGATCGAACCTGCATCCTCATGGATGCCAGTTGGGTTCATTAACCACTGAACCATGATGGGAACTCCTGGAAGGGAGTTAAAGCCTTTGAGAGGCACGGAGATAATTCATAGCTATATACTAGGCTACTGAATTGCAGTTGTCATTTTGAAAAAAAGGAAGAATGAAACACAAGCTACGTTTTTCACAGATGTTGATTCACTTTGCATTTGGCTAATGTTATTATGTGGTTTTTTATCTTAATGAGAAAATGTGTTCGGGTTAAGTAAACAATGACCATCATTACACAATGAAAATGCAACAAGAGAGGGAGCCAATAGTTGTGATTTCCTTTTGGTCAATCATTCTTAGTCTAGGATTTCCAAGGAGGTTAATGAATAGGCTTTAGGGATCCATTTCATCTGATTTTGTGTTCAGGTTTTAGGTGTCTCTCCAGTACGTGTGCTCTCTAGGATGAAGATCCCTAGATTTTTATCACCTTTTCAGTAATCTTTAGATTACTTTTGAGCTTTAGAGGATTTTCTTAATATTAAACAAACCAAACAGATTAAGGACTCCTGCTCTAGTCTGTGATCACAGGTAACTGTGGGATCTTGTATAAGCTGCTTGAGCTTTATGTGTCTCAGTTTCCATGTCTATGTGATGGGATGGTTATTCTTTAATTTGGAGAATTGTGAGGAAATGATGAAATGAACATATGAAAAAAAAAGTGTAAAAATTTAAAGTACACAAAGAAAGGATCTCATCCTATCTCTGCTTTGCTCTGCCATGACCAGGGCATCAAAGTATAATTCTGTGTCGGTCTCTACTTCTCCTAGTTGAGTGCTGATAAGTTTCCAGTTCGGAACATCCAGAGCCCAGGAAGCCTGTGGTTTGGAGTGCCTGGAATGTTCAATAATCACAGTATGATTTGATTTCTTCCCACTAGGTCTCTTTAAAGTTAGAAAAGTGAACATTCTGGGCGACTTTTTTGTCTCAGCTTAAACCTAATAAGGCCAGCGCCATCTCATTTTTGTATGAGCATGGCAGCACAGCGATAATAAGTTTTTTCCTAGCAACTCAATTATTTTTAATGATTTACACAAGGTAATTACTGTTGATAGATATCCACATCCTTAGAGCAAAGAAATATTCATTTCCATGTCTAGTTTTATGCCTTCTGTTGATTGAAGCTTTTGCCAATGATCGGATATCAGAGACTGAGAAATGTCAAGGAGAGTGGGGAGGAAATAGACAAAAAGGAAGTAGAAATTTAAAGATCAAGACAAAAAAAATCATTTAAAAAAGAAATTTGTACGTAAAAGCAAATACAAGTGTGTTGTCCAAGGCTCTTGATTGAAAGTCATAGAAACTGAATTCATAATGACTTAAGCAAAGAGGAAATTTATTAACTCATCCGACCTAAAAGTCTAATGTGGCCTAAGCTTCAGGTGTGGCTGGTTCTAGGAGAGCTAAGGATTTTGAGAGTGCATCTCTCTTCCTGTCTCTTGGGCTTGCCTCTTAATCTGCTGTCTCACTCTCTCTACTTAGGGCTCCCTGGCAGCTATGTATATTCTCTTGTAGCCCATAATCCTGGTGGAAAGTGGGATCTTTCTGATTGTTTTCTCTGAAGTCCTATAATTAAGTTTTGTTGGCCTGTCTTTGGTTTTATACCCATAAAAGACCCAACTAAAATGCCTAGGAGATGGAGCCCTCTGATTAATCAGATGTGGTCCACATAGCCACAACCAGACCTAGATTAATCTGTAGGAATCGCATAGTACCCCACAGGAAAAATCAAGGTTCAGTTCTAAGATAAACAAGCCAGCCATAAACAAAAACTGTCTAATGCATTGTGCTTAAAAATTAGCCTGTAAAAATAATCCTGCATTTTTATTGAATCATCAAATATTAAAAATCATAGGGGCTTTGGATCCTCTGTATCAGATTTCTCTTTTCACACGTGTGAATTTGAAAACAGAAAGGATTTCAGAGGCTTATTCAGAGTTTCACAGTGAATTATGGGGCCAGGGAAGGAATTTAGGACTTGATATTTGTACTGTATTGTCTGGAGATAATGTATGCATTCGTAGATAGAGACCTAGCTATTATATTTTACCTTGGGGTGTTTCTTCTCCCTTTCTTTGTCTTTCTGTCCTCTTTTCCTTCAATATGTGTTCAATACATTCAGTACACGTTGGATCCCTACTATAATCCAGACCTCCTTCCGACTCTCCAGCGAGAACTTGATCTGTGCTTAGCCTTGATTCAACGTGTATTTGAGAAGAAGCAGTTTATATTTCAAGTATACTGCTGAGTGCTGGACATAAACTTACAAATTACATACTCTAGAGGGGAAAAGAGACAAAAAATAATTACAGTTGTGATGAGTGCTTTGAACAAATAACAGGAAAGGCCTAGTTTAAAGGAAAGATAGCGATATTAAAGCTGAGCCTGAAGAATAAGAAGAAACTATTTATGCAGAAAGCCAGGGAAAGAGTATTTCAGGGGAAGAGATTCTTGTAAGAATTGAACCTAGATTTTTAAGAAACACAGGTTTTATTAGGGCTGAGGGAAGGAGTTAAGTTAGCCAATTTTCTCGACATTTTCGGCCTTAATGGTCAGATAGCCTCTACTCCTCAACTCTGCTTTTGTCTCTGAAAAGTGACTTTGGGCAATGTGTAAACAAGTGGGTATGGCTGCATTATAATAAAATGTTATTTACAAGAGTATGTGTAATGCAGAATTCCCCTGACTCCAGGCATAGAGATTGAAAGGGAAAGATAGTAGTTGATCTTGGAGGATAAGAGGAAATTTGAAGGCTGGAGGAACATGATGTCAGGTAGAATTGGCTTCCCTGTAGAAGAATCTTGGTTGTTGCTTTAAGGCTTATACCTGCAGCATATGGAAGTTCCCAAGCTAGGGGTCAGTCAGAGCTGTTGCTGCTGGCCTTACACCACAGCCATAGCAATGCCAGATCCAAGCTGCGTCTGCGACCCACACCACAGCCAGTGGCAACATGAGATCCTTTAACTCACTCTGTGGGGCCAGGAATCGAACCCACATCCTCATGGATATAAGTCAGGTTCATTTCCACTGGGCCACAATGGGAACTCCAATAATATCATGATAAAATTCTTCTCTTTCTTTTTTAAAATAATTATCCTCAACTTTTAAGTAGTAGTTCAAGTTGAAAACTGCCTTTCCATGGAGTAACTTGGGGTTAAAAAAGATGTCCTCGCTCTGGCTCCAGCTATACCTCCAGTGTACCTTCCCTATTCTAGGTTCTCCCTCAGATTCTGCCCTTTCTTTTGGTTGGATAACAAGAGTGGGAAATTATGTCCAAAGGCGTAAGATGATAAAAGAAAAAGTTAATCATCGAAACACAGGAGAGCTCTCAGTAATCAGGCATGGTGACTCAGGAAAAATCCCATGTGTGTTTCTTCCTTGAGATTTCCCGCAAATGAAATGTTAAATAAATTCTAGGCTGTCTTTTATTTTCAGTTATGAAGCTGTCGTTTGATTTATATTTCAGTCCCATTATGGCATCACATTGGAGACATCAGTTGAGTAGAGCAATCTTTCTAAAATTTTGAGTTTGAGGGAGAGTGATAATCATATTTACTCATGGAACAGGGGAGGATGAAATAAAAGGACTAGAAGAAACTCCGATGCATTACAATCAAAAAAGAAAGTGGGCTTAATGCAGTTAGGGGTGCATAGTTCATTCAGAAGACTTCCCACAGGAAACAAATTGCTGGTCCATCGTTCCAAGATTCTTCAATCATGTCTAAATATATCCTGATTATTAGTGGTTGGGGTTGATTGGTACACTTTTCCGCTCTCCTGTTTAGCAGTTTTAGGAGAAAGTGAAAGCAGTATCTATGTAAAAACCTAGAACATTCATCAGCTGAAAATTGCTCATCAGAAGCATTGTTGTGCTAATGATATGGTTGAAATGGACTTGCTTGACAAAAAGGAGTATCTTCTTCTGAAACAAGAATGTCGGGCCCTTTGATGAGAAAGTTTAGGTAGGAGAGACCTCACTCTGCACCCTATTCCCATTTTAAAGCCCGTTCAGGCCCATCTGTTCAACCAGGTTGTGTAAAGTTCAAGAGGAATTTTATTTCCGTTTTCTCTCATGTCTAAAATGTATGGTTATAATTCATCATAAAATATCAGTGAGTGCTAGACTAATAGGAAATTGAACTCGTGTTGTTTTTGGCTGTTTGGGTTTTCCTGTATTCCGTGCCTTATTAATACTTTATAGTTATTTCTCCCCACCATACAATAGTAATCTATGTTTGTTGATTTGGAGAATAAAATGGAAAGATTAGAAAAGTATAAAGCAGTGCATAAAATTTTCTTCCGTCAGCAGTGGTAATATTTGATGTAGTTTGATCTGGCTTTTTTTCTCTTTATGTATGCGTGTTTATGAATATGTCTACAAAATTTCTTCTCGGGTTTGCATCATAAAGGTTATGTTGTGCATACACTTCTGTAAACTGTGTTAGAAATGATATTTTCTATGAACATTTTATAACATTTCCCCTTGTCAGTAGTGGTAGTATTTTGGTTAATAATTGAATCAATGTTTATTTTATTAGAATTGTTTACTGTTTTCAATGTTTTGTTACTATACAAACATTCCAACAACAAATATAATGATTTATTATTTTCAACTAGTATTATCTTAATTAAGCCAAAGATGTTCTTAAGCATTTAATTTAAATGTAACTGTAAATTGAAGAACTTTTTTCTAATGAAAACACACAGTTGATTTGAAAAGCTGTTTATAAACGAAAAATGTGATAAATTAAAAACAGTTACATTTATCTCAGTTATGTTAACTCATCCATTTTTGTACAATTTTTCATAAATGAATTTCCTTAACTATTCCTTTTTTCCTTGATCACTTAAGAAAAAGAGTCACAAGATCCCTAATACTAAGTGGTTGCCATGTTTTGAAAATTTGTTGAGTTTGTTTTCACATGTGGGAAAAGCTACATCTCGTTGGTAACTTTGGGGAGGAAAAATGGAAAGCATATTTTATAGGAAGTTAGGAATCATGAGACAGGGTATCAGTTTTGCTTTTGTTGACCAAGAGTGAGTCACTTTAATCTCCTGAGTTACAGTTTCCAAATCTGTTAAATAAGATGATTATACTGAAACCTAACTTGGAAAGGCATGGAAAGGATCTAGAAGATAGTGGATGTGAAACTGCTCTGTGAACAGATAAGCAGGAGACTCTTATTTATTCATTTATTAATTATAAGTTAAACTTCAATTTTTTGATAATTAGATATTATCCTGGGATACCATGTAATTTATACTCAATTTCACCCCAAAAGTAAAATCTTGTAAAAGTGTAAAACAGTAGCATAATCGGGATAATGGCAATGATACAATCAGACTCAAAATGTTTCCATTGCTACAGAGATCTGTTGTGTTGCCCTTGTGTAGCCTCACTCATTTTCCTCCCATCTCCACCTCCATCCGTAACCTCTGGCAACCAACAACTAAATGTTCTCCATTTCTGTAGTTGAGTTATTTTAGGAACGTTATGGAAATAAAAATGTATAGTATGTGATATTTGAAAGTTTTTTAAAAACATTCAGCAAATTCCCTCAAAATTCAAGGCTGTTGCCTGTTTCAACAACTTTCATTGTTGAGTGGTAATCCATAATTGATAGCTCTCTGTTTGTTTAACCATTCACCTTTGAAGGACATTTGGGTTCTTTCTAGTTTTGAGTTCTTACAAATAAATCATCTATAAACATCAGTATATTGATTTTTGTGTGAACATAAATTTTTGTTTCTCTGGAATAAATGAGGAATATAGGTGCTGAGTCATATACTGGTTGCATGTTTTTTAAGAAACTGGCAGACCATTTTTCCAGAGTGGTTGCACCCTTTTACAATCTAACAATAATAATAATTTTTGTATAGTACATGAGGTTCATTTTTTGGTCAGTGAATACCCAATTGTCCTAGCATCACTTGTTGAAAACAGTCTGTCCTTCGCTGAGTTGCTTTTGCACCACTGTGAAAAATGAGTTGGGCACATTTGTATGAATCTGTTTCTGAATTTTCTGTTCTGTTCCTCTGCCAGTGCAGAGTCTTGATTCCCGTAACTGTATAGAAAGATTTAGAATTGGATGGACTCATTCTCTCCACTTTTTCTTCATTTTCCAGGTTATCTAACTATTCTTGTTCCTTTTACTTTCCATATTAATTTTGGATTAATATTTTACACATCTGCAAAAAAGTCTTTCTAGAACTTTAGTAGTACTTGTATCAACTTGCAGGTGAATTTGAAAATTGACATCCTTCTCTATTGAATTTTCCAGTCCATGAGCTTGATGGGTCTCTCCCTTTATTTATATAGTCTTTGAATTCCTTCATCAGTACTAGGTTTTCAGTATATAAATTGTATATGTTTTATTAGATTTATACCTAAGTAACATATTTGAGTAATTGTAATTAGGATTAAATAAATTTTCAGGTCCATGAACTCATTTCTGAAATGCAGAAATAATTTTTGTGTTTTATCTGATATCTGCAGCCTTGCAGAATTCACTTATTAATTTTAATTTTTTCTTTGTAAATTCCTTAAGAGTTTCTGTGTAGGTAATCATGCTATTTGCATATAGGCACAGTTTTACCTCTTTCTTTCTGATCTGTGTGCATTTTAATTCATTTTCTTATCTCATTGTGGTGGCTAAAACTTCTAAAACTATGTTGAATAAAAGTGATGATAGTGGCTGTCCTAGGGGGAATTCTTTAAGATTTTCATCAAGTATGTTATCTGTAGGTTTTTAAGATGCTCTTATGAGGTTGAGGAAGTTCTCATCTATTTCTGTTTCTCCAAAATCTTTTACCAAAAATGGATGTTTAATTTTGTCAAATTCTCTCTCTGCATTGATTGATATGATCATGTAGTTTTTCTTTTTCAGCCTGTTTATATGATGAATTGCATTGGTTAATTTTTTAATATTAAACTACAGTTATGTCTCTAAACCCTTGTCATAGTTTGGTGTATATTTTATATGTATTTATGTAAATATGTATAAGAATATATACATGTATAATTTTAAAAATATATGGACATTTGACTTTTATTTACAAAAAATAATGGTACAACTTAGGAGTTTGGGTGGACAACTTCAGAACTTTGCTTCCTGCCCTAACCTCTGCAAAGAAGATCTTCTGCTCAGTATAACTCTGAATAACATGACAGTGTGTATCACTTTTGATGCATTCACATATCAGCATCGTCATTATTACTGTCATCACCATCATGATTAAAATCGTCTACTGTGTATATATGAGACCGAATCTAAGTGTCCATCTGTCCATCGTCACTTTATCAAGCAGCAGATGATTGAGATTCACCAAGACTACTACCCATGGGCATCTCTTACCTTTCAAGTCCACAAATACTGATGTGATTATAGAATTTCTTGCAGTTTGTTCCAAAATATTCTGTGCACCAACCATCATGTTCTTCCATAATATGTCACCATCGTACAGAGTAACTTTTTAAAAAACCTCTAATGACTAATTTACTAAAACCCTTATTTTCATTGACAATAAAATAGCCAAAATTAAAAAAAAAACTTTTGCTGGTTATTTACAAGGTAGCCATTTAAAAAATATTATAATTGCATATCTCACTTTACCAAATGATAATGTTTCAAAGGAAACATATTTTATGAGAATTAAGAACACTGCTTTAAAAAATCGATGTGATGCAAAAAAAAAAAATAACAACTCTCAAATGTGATACTGACATTGGGAGATGAAGCATGTGCTTCTATTTAGCAGTAGGATCCTTTCCACCAGGCTTGCCTTCACCAGGACACAACTTTATATTTTGGTAAAATTGCATAGTTTTGGGGTATGCTCATTCAGACCAGTTTCGAATGATTGAAATAGAAAACTTTGTGGTCTCTGCTACTTTATGTGTACTGAATAAAATACTCAAGTGTTTAGTCATTCTAGAACTCAGTGTTTTTTCTACAAATAAATTTTGGAAAATAATTTTGGAAAAAATTCTAAAAGCAAAAATGGGACTGTATGACATTTTTTATTTCCAGGTCTCTTGTATACTCAGAGATGTTCATGGTCTTTTATTCCATAGGAAAGGGCACACTTAGCAATTGCTAACTTGTTTTGGACAAAATTTCCTTGGACTAAAATTGGTACTGACTCTTAAAATGTTCATGGTGTATAAAACATTTTCATTGCAATGAATAACTATCTGCTAGAGCCTTGGAACTTAATTAAATGTCCTGAATTATAACTGTCTTCACTGGCCATAAAAGTATTTTTCCTTGAGATCTGTGGCTATCTCTCTGCCATATTTTACCTTGTAAATTTGAATGTACATTTTTGTACATCAGGGTAACAATTATTTATATGGCATTTGCTCAACTTCAATTATTGGGCATTGCCAGCACTATATTAAGTACAGATATATGTGAAGATGAACATTTAGAAGCAGTCTAAAAAATTTCAGATGATCTTTTTGTGTATTGCTGGACTTTACTCTCACATGCCATTTATTTGAATTATGTCATCAAAAATTTGAAGAGGAAAGTTTGAAAAATCACCAGGTTTCTTCATAGCCATCTTCGGATTTGGTAGAAATCTTCCATACAGTTTGTCTCTCTTTTTTTATACCTTGCGTTGTTTCAGTCAACCTGCTGCTAGCAGTTTTTCACCTGAAAGCACAGATTGTTCTGGGCAGTTCTCATTGACATTAATGTTACTTTAAAAGCTGCCCCTTAGGTACTGCTTGGAAAATTTAGGGACTCTGTTCTCTGCCAGAGCAATACTTCTTCAGGATGAAATCGAAATGTGTTTTGATACTGAAAAGGACATTTCAGTTTAATGCCTGTGGAAAGTTCAATGGACAAGTTTCTAACAGAATCTGCAGTTTATTTTCAGATCAGCAAGAAGAGTGGCGTGGTGTTGCCACGTCAAGTTAACAGGGTCTGAATGTTAAACTGTGCATGAGTCACACCATATTTAAGAGAAGTTGGAAAAAGCAAACTGGTGAACTCTTAAAACTGTGACCTGGGGCCCAAATCCAGGTTACCATCTTTTTTTGTACAGGTCATAAACTAAAGGATGTCTCCCCCCCCCCTCATGTATAAGGATTGAATTAAAAATAATATTAAGGATGTGAAAATTATTTGATACTCAAATTTCAGTGCCCATAAAGATTTACCATAGCACAACAGTATATGGATACTTTTGTGTTACAGCAGAGCTGAACAGGTGCAAGAGAAACCACATGACCCATAACAGATAAAATATTCACCATTTGACCCTTTACAGAAAATGTTAGATTCCTGATATATTTTCAAATCAATGTTTACGCTGTTTCCATCATCTAAGCAACTTTGTATATATAATACACTGTATTCTTATAACTAGTTGCAATTTCACATGTGAATAGCTGTGTATATTTCATATATTTTAATATTAGTTTTGATCATTTTTAGAGATAATTTAATTGCTTCTTTATGGTTTCTGCATTTTATTTATTTACTTATTTATTTATTTACTTTATTGCTTGCTTGTTTGCTTTTTAGGGCCACACCCACAGCATATGGAAGTTCCCAGGCTAGGTGTTGAATCAGAGCTACAGCTGCCGCCCTATGCCATAGCCACAGCAATGCGGGATCCAAGCTGCATCTGCGACCCACACCACAGCTCACGGCAATGCTGGATCCTTGACTCCCTGAGTGAGGCTGGGACCAAATCCATGTCCTCATGAATAACTAGTTGGGTTTATTTCTGCTGCGCCACAGCAGGAACTCCAGTTTCTGCATTTTAATACTTTTCTACAAATATGGTATTTTCTTTTTCCACTGAGAAAAAGTTAGACATTTTCTATTGTCATATTAGGATATTATTAAATTGTAGAAAATACAGATGGTAAAATAAGAAAAAGGAAGTCATTCACAGTCTCACATCTTGGAGGTGACAATTTCAGTATGTACACAAATATGCATACTTAGTTCCTAGAAAGGAATAAACAAATACACATGTTTTCTTTAACAAAAATGGAATAACAGCTCAGATACTATTTATAATCTGCTTTTTATCTTATAGTTACGTGTTGTTACAAGTTATACATTTTCATTCTAGAAAATTCAGAATATAAAAAAGAACATATAATACCTTGCATGGCCACCAGTCACAGATAAGCAATATTAAAGTGTTAGTTTATTATTTTATTGTTTATCCCATGTATAAGTTACTTTCTTATAGTAAATGAAGATTTTTACGTATCTGTTTTCACAAATATGCAGTTTATATGCTAATTGATAATTTTTTCATTTAGGATTCCATTATAAGCATTTTTCCGTTTCAGTAAACATTTCATTCATTTTAATGTTTTCATAAAGATATAAATATTCTTTGGCTTATAAAGCATGAACATCTTTTTATATCAGTAATTATGAAAAAGAAACTTAGAGCAACCTAAATATTTACCAGTATATATTATGACATCCCTATAATAAAATAGTATGTAGTTAATATGCTGCTTATAGACAAATATTGATTGAGATGTTATTGAAAGGTTGAAGCCATACTGCTTCCTTGCTACCTGGCATTCTTTCCCCTCTGTTCGTTCAATGACTGGCTTTTTCTTATTATTCAGATTTCAATTCAAATGTCACCTCTCCTGAAATACTGTCCCTTATCACCTAAGCCACATCCTCCACCCCTAGTTGCTCTCTATCCTATAACCCTGTTTTATTGCATGCTGATCTTTATTTATGTCGTGTAATCTTTCTTCCCTTGTCAAAATATCACCTTGAGGACAAGAAGCTGTCCTGTCTATTATTTTTCAGCATACAGAATAATGTGTGAAATACACTATGCTCACTAAAATATTTGTTGAATAAATAGGTAAAAATGTTTATTATTAGGTTTAAACAGTCTGTAAAACTGTATGAATAGTATGCAAATACACATATGCGCATGTGTGTATCTTGGTATGTGTGTTTTATGCTTAGGGAACGTGGACATCTGGATAGATGAGTGGATGGGTGGATAGCAGACAAGCAGAAAGATAGCTAGCTGTCTATCCATGTAGCATTTTGCCTGAGAGCCTGAAGGAAATATGTTAATGTTAACAGTTTTGTCCTTTATTGGCGGGATTTTACAGGACATATTTTTAATGTATTTTCTAGTTTTTCCACAATATGTTTGAAAAGTGCTGGGACACATTGCAATAGAAACAAACTATGCAAAATTATACTTATTTCGTAGAAGAAGAGGTTTGGCAGTTTATTTACTGGGTAGTCAGTATCAGATGATAGATAACACATGCTTGACACATCCAGACTTCTTCAGCAGGTAATTTTTAAACTGTTTATTAAAGTGCTGCTATGTAAACAAGGCTGCTGTTACAGGTTCAATCTTTCTTTGCCCAGTTTGTTTTGGTCCATTTGTTAAAGCGGTGCGCTCTTTTTTTTTTTTTTTTTGCGCTCTGGAAAGTATCTAGTACTTTATAAGAGTCGTGTGTACAGTAACGAACTAGAGATATGTGGCTTTTGCCCTCATTTGTGAAGGAAGACAAACAGGGTGTGAGATAAAGATTATCAGGGTGAGGTGCACACTTTAGGGCACCTGGAGAGGGGTTTGTTTAGAAAGTGACATTTGAACTGAGAGGTGAAAGAAGAAAGGGAGTCAGCAGGGCTAAGAGAGAGTCAGGTGGAGGAATTGCTTTTCTCATGAAGGAAAGAACCGGCATTTTGAAGTGTTCAGAGAACCTCTGTTTGACAAACAGAACAGCGAGAAAACCGAGTGTGGCGGGACCTTGGAGAGTGATGGGGAGGGTTGCAGAAGTTGCTCCACATCTTCTAAGACCTCAAGAAACATTGCTTCTTATTCTCAGTGCGGTGGGAAGTGCGTGGTTGTCCAAAAGGGCCACCATGGGGTGCAGACAGGTTGTGAAGATCCTTTACCAGCTGTGGACATGGAGGCTTTCAGGGTCTGGGAAGCAGGAGTTCACACAGAATGCTCCTCCCTGGGGAGAAGTGTTTTCGCAGGACCCCCTTTTTTCCGTGAAGTCCATACCATCACACCAGACTAACGCGTCCATCAGTTGTTCTAAAAGTATGAGCTGTAGCCCTCTGGCTCTTACCAGCTTTTCTGGAGGTTGGTTTTCTGTCTAGCAGCTATGCCACTTGAGATGATTTGATGGGATTCTCTGATTGTTCCTGATTGTTCTGGCCTGGAAGAAACATTCTGAGTTCAACTACTTCTACTAGCACCGTTTTTTTTTTTTTTTTGGTCTTTTTAGGGCTACACCTGCAGCACATAGAAGTTCCCAGGCTAGGGGTCAAATCAGAGCTGTGGCTGCCGACCTACTTCACAGCCATAGCAACGCCAGATCTGAGCCACCCCTGTGACATACAGTGCAGCTCACAGCAGTGCCGGATCCTGAACCCGCTGAATGAGGTCATGGATCAAACCCGCATCCTCATGGATACTAGTCAGGTTCATTACCGCTGAGCTACAAGGGGAATTCCCAGAATTTTTTGATAATAAAAGTAATAAATGTTTTCTGAATCAAATTTAAAACAGAAAAAAAACAGTAACTATCACTTGTATTCCCATCTTTGACAAATAATTAACTGTAAAATACATAGCCTTCTATTGCTTTTTTCTGGCTGTTATTACTATGTCAGGCTTGTGATTTAACTACTACTATAAAATGTGCTTTACTCATTTTCCTATGTTGTCTAAATGTAGACGAGTCCATTTAGTGCTTATCTTTAAACTAGATTTAGCTTTATGTATTGCATCTGGCACATAGCTGTTCACGTATACACACACACACGCACTCACGCACACCTGATTTCAAATACATAAAACAGTGATGCAAATCTTTATTGCTGATTCTCAGGGAAATAAGAGATTTTGTTACATTTACCAAAATAAGACGTAATGCTAAATATATATATATATATATATATATATATATATATATATATATATGTTTGGCTTTTTAGGGCTGCACCTGCAACATGTGGAAGTTTCCAGGCTAGCTTGGGATCTACAGCTGCTGGCCTCTGCCACAGCCGCAGCCACACAGGATCCAAGCCACACCTGTGACCTATACCACAACTCATGGCAATGCCGGATCCTTAATCCGCTGAGCAAGGCCAGGGATCGAACCTACATCCTAATGGTTCTTAGTTGGGTTTGTTAACCACTGAGCCACAAAGGAACTCCCTAAAGCTAGACACTTTAAATCATTTATTTCCCCTAAGAAAAGGCAATGCTCCTGACTACTGCCTTATTTTGATTTCTTCTTGCTTTTCACTCTTCTGTTTCTCTCTTGCTCTGGCTTCTCATTTAGCTTCTTTGTATTTTATAAGTATATAACAGGGATTACAAACCTTCTCATGTGTTCTGAATCTTCGGAATTTTGAAGAAAGTTAAAAAGAGATGCTATATAACTTGTCTATATTTTAAATATGCAATTCAAACAATCCATACCTATGGCCTCTATTACAGACTTTTGGTTTATATAGTTTTCTTCTAAAACTTCTTCAATTATTGCTTTTCTTTTTGTGTGCTTCACTCTCTCCGTCTTGAATTCATATTATATATTTCTTGAAAGTCTTGTTTCTAACCTTTAATATCATTTCCCTCATATCAGTGTCTTTGTTCTTCTTCCCTATATTATGGAATACCTTTTTCCTTTATTGAAGTATTCTTTTTTTTTTTTTTTTGTCTTTTTGCCTTATCTAGGGCCGCACCCGCGGCATATGGAGGTTCCCAGGCTAGGGATCTAACAGGAGCTGTAGTTGCCGACCTTCGCCACAGCCACAGCAACGCGGGATCCGAGCCACGTCTGCAACCTACACCACAGCTCACGGCAACGCTGGATCCTTAACCCACTGAGCAAGGCCAGGGATCGAACCCGCAACCTCATGGTTCTTAGTCGGATTCGTTAACTGCTGAGCCATGAAGGGAACTCCTATTGAAGTATTCTTGATTTACAGTATTAATCACTTAATGATTTTTTGTTACAAAGAGCTAATTTGAACTTATTTAGACATAAATGTTTAATGAATTACTGGTATTTATGTAAAAAGAAATATATACATAGTAAGTTACATCTAAACTTTCTTCACATTGATTCCAAATTACTCAGGACTCCTTTTCGAGCTTATTTCTTCTGTTACAGAATTGAATTGCTTTTAGCATTTAATCTACTGTTTCTATTCTCATTTAGCCTTTTTTTTTTGTCACTGGAGTTTGCCTTTTATGGAATGTCACATACATGGAATTGTATATATTTGTGTGGCCTTTTAAGCCTGAATTCTTTCGCTTATCCGTATGTATTTAAGGTCAGTACTTATCTTTGTGTGGTTTTTTATTGCTGGTTAGGAGTATATTGTGTGTTTATCCATTCACCTAAAGAAGGCTTTTTTTGGGATTTTTTTTTCTTTCGTGCAGTGTTTCTTGACTCCTATTTCCATGTTTCCATTTTGTAAGTTCTGTCTTTAGTTATATCAGGATAGTGTCTTTTCCTGAAACGGGTTTCAGATATGAGTTAATCTTCATCTAAAATTTGTCTTGCTTATTATGTACCTCTTATTTGAACAACACTTTCTTTGAACTTTCCCTTGAATTCACAGTAAGTTTTCATTTACCTAATGATTTTTTTGTTTGTTTAGGGCGAAACAGGGGTCGAATTGGAGCTGTAGCTGCTGGCCTACACCACAGCCATAGCCATTCCAGGTCTGAGCTGCATCCATGAGCTACACTGCAGCTCACAGCAACACCAGATCCTAACCCACTGAGGGAGGCCAGGGATTGAACCCGCATCCTCATGTACACTAGTTGGGTTCTTTAATGCTGAGCCATGATGTGAACTCCTACCTAATGATTTTTAAGTTTATAATTCAAGAACCTATCGAAACTTTATAGACTGGTGCCACTGTCATCCCAATAGAAATTTAGAAGATTTCCATTATTCCAAAAAGAGCCTTCATCCCTGTCTACAATCACTTCCCTCATGCATGCCAACCTCCAGACCCAGTCAGCCGTGAATGTCCATTGTGCTATAGATTTGCCTTTTGTGGTTTCATATGTTCTAAAATATATGATCTTTTGCTGCTGGTTTCTTTTCCTTGTGTTAATGTTTTTGAGTCTCATCTCTGCTGTGACAGGTTATCAGCAGTTTGTCCCTATTTATTGCTGAATAGTCTGCTGTTGCATGAATAGACTGCACGTTTACTCATTTACCAGTTGATATTTGTATTGTTTCCACTTTGGGAATATTATGAATAATGCTGCAAGGAACAGCCACATGCAAGTTTTTGCATTATGGTTTTTCTGTTTCTTCATTTTTGCATGGTGGAAATCTGTGCATTTCCACCATTTGCTATTGAGTTAACATCTCTTAGAAATTATGTGGGCTTTATTTTAATTTGTTTAAAAGTTTAGTTAGAGAAAAATCAGCAAGTCTTTAGTTATTGTATTTTTGCCTGTTTAGAATCTCAACCTGAGAAGAATACAGGGGCAAAGGTGAGGACACAGCTAGCAACAGTCTTTAGAGCTTTTGCTGTCATTCAGAAAAGTTTCCTTTAACATTTAATGTGGTAGGTGGTCCTCTCCAACCCTGTTTGCAAAACACTCCTGAATCTAATCACTTCTCTCTGTCATACTAGTGCAAACCAACATCATCTTTTGCCTAGACAATGGCAGCAGAGTCTTCTCTGGCTCCCTGCCCCTATTCACACAATAGGTAGAGTTCTCTCAAAAACATAAGTGAGACTGTTTTACTCACTAGCTTGAAATTGCGTAGTGGCTTCCTGATGTAATTGACATAAAATCTAAATTCCTCAACATTGCTCATAAGGTTCTTTGTGGTGTGTGGTCCTTGGTGATTTTGGTAGTCTCATCACCTCATCTCTTTTGATTCCTCAACTTAGGCCAAAGTAGCTCTCTCACCAAGCTTGTTCTTACCTCCTTACTCCAGAAATGCCCTCCGCCTAAAATACCTCCTTTTTTTTTTTCACCCAGATTCTCTTGCTTGCCTCTTTTCAGTGTTCGTTTCTCAATTCAAATGTCTTCCTTTCAGAGTTCTCCTGTGGTGTAGTGTTAAGGATCTGGCCTTATCACTGCTGTGGTGTGGGTTCGGTCTCTGGCCCAGGAACTTCCATATATATGCTGTGGTTGTAGCCAAAAAAAAAAAAGAAAAAGGAAAATCATGTGTATGCCCATCACTGTCAACTGCATCTCCATTTTATAATTTCTCCATAGCACCTATCACAATCATTAATCACCTAGTTTATCCAATTTTTATTTACTGTCATTCTTATCCTTCAGACCGGAATCTCTATGAAAGGAGAGTCCTCCTATGTCTCATTCCTGATTACATTCCTAGAACTGTGTTTGGCACTCAGTCAGTATTCATTGATTGAATAGCCCTTTGCTTGGAGCAGGTAACCTCACAGGGACATGGTCATGGCTGAGTTCCCTCACTGAATGTAACTGACTTTTCCCCATCAGTACACTCTGAGAGTCAGCACTGTCATGAAATTCCTCCTCAGCTGAGGTGACTTCAACTGATTTAATCTAGCCACCAGAGATGTGGAGGTGACCATGATACTCCTGGAACCCACGACCAGGTTTTACCCCTTGAGTTAGGGGGCATTGATAGGATCTTCATTCTCATGACTGGTTTTTGTGAGTCATCTTGGGTTTTTCTCAGTCCAGGCAGGGTTGCAAATCTTTTAAGTTTTCTCACGCACGAACTGACTCATTCATGGTTCCTACTCAGGAAATAAGTTTCTCCTTATTTTTATATTTTTTGTTCTTTAAAATGGAAATCTGGAAGCACTGATGTATAAATGTATAAATGAAAGTATGCTCACACTTAGGCTTGCAGGTCTTAGGTACTGCGGTCGGCAGAATTCTACATGGCCCCGGTGACCTTTGCTCCCTGGTGTTATTCCCATCATAGGTGAAAGGAATTTTGCAAATGTAATAAGCTGGCTGAGCTTAAGATAGATTTTCAATGCTGTTTCAGTTTCATCACATAAATCTTGTAAATGCAGACTGTTTTCTCTAACTCAGCAGGAGAGAAAGACAGATCAAGACAAGAGAGGGATTCCACATGGGAGGAAGGGTCTGCTCTGCTGAGATAGAGGAGGTCAGGGAATCAGGTGGCTTCTGAGACCTGAGAATGGCCAACAACCAACAGAGAACAGGACTCTCAGTCCCATAACCGGAGGGACTAAATTCTCCCAACAACCGGAATGATCGTGGAAGTAGAGTCTTCCCTGTAGTTGGCAGAAAAGAACACAACTTGGCCAGTACTTTGGTTTTGGTCTTGTGAGATCCATCAAGGCCACTGGACTTCTGACCTGCACAGATGTGAGATAATAGGTGGATGATGTTTCAGGCCACGAAATGTCTGCTGATTTGTCGACATAGCAATAGAAAATGAATTCAGGTGTGCTTATAAAAATTTTTAATTTTTTTCTTTGAAATTACAAGTGAATTTATTTTTTTCAGGGTTAAAGAGTGTATATATATATGTGTATATGTGTGTGTGTGTGTATATATATATATATATATATATATATATATATAAACTGGGTCAGTATGCTCTATAGTAGAAATTGACACGACATTGTAACTCAAATATACTCTAATAAAACATTTGTAAGTTAAAAAAACAGATATGCTTTTTAAGTCATCATCTTACCTAGATAACATTTTTATCTTTACCATATTCAGTCATGTTTATTCTTCTTTTAGTGGAATTGATATTCTGTTTTTTAAAGAGTTTTTGAATAAGTGAGTTTGCCTTTTCCATACTACTTATTAGGTATAACTGCCTAATTTAACTTTCTGTCAGCTGTCCACTTTTTGAAACTATTTTTGCAGTGGTGGTAATGACTTGCAGACCAAGAGCCAGTATTAAATGTTGCTGGAATGATTTTGGGTGATAAGAACCGACAGAGATGTGTTGCTTGTTTGTGAAATTCCCATGTCTTCTGAAATTCAGTCTCATATCCTGCTCATTCAACACCAAACTTCAGATTTTACATTTGTCTCTCAGTAGTTGCTCTTTCATTGTTCATTTGAGCCATGACTTGCTCATTTCTGACAAGTGCGTCTTTGGGTTCTGCTTCTGGTCTTGACAGTTATTACAGAGAGGTGCCAGAATAAAGGGTCAAGAAATGCTTTTTCCTTCAGTGTAACACAGCTTTAGTTTTACTGAACTAGGGGTTGCTTGAAAAAGTTTTATAGAGGAAGAAAAGTTCAGCAGCTAGAGTATTACCACAAAGAAGAGGATCTGTAGTCTGTCATTTCCCTGACTATAAGTAATCTAGTCTGAGTTCGTTTTTCTGAAAATCTTAGAGCAAAGAAATATGCATAGGATGAAAATAATAACTCTTGGTCATTAACTGGTTGTGCATTGTCAGTAAATTACTTACCATCTCTGTGATTTAGTCTTTGCATCTATAAAGTGACACAAACAGGTGTCAGTTACCTAGAAATCTAGTGCTTCTTGACTTTTTCCTGACAGCAGTGGTTCTCAGAGTGTGATCCGTGGACCGGCCACAACAGCGTTGCCTGGGGACTTGTTAGAAGCAAATTCCCAGCACAGACTTAAGTCAGAAACTCTGGAGAGAGACCCAGCAACCTGTGGCTGAACAAGACCCTCCAATGATTCCATGGGAAAATCTGAGAACACTTGCTGTTGTCATGCCTGATGCAACTTAGCATTTGGCCTGGAATGTATTTAACAAATACTAGATAGGTTTTTTCTTTCTTTCCTTTTTTTTTTTTTTTAGGGTTGCACCTGTGGCATATGGAAATTCCCAGGCTAGGAGTTGATTTGGAGCTATAGCTGCCGGCCCATACCACAGCTGCAGCAATGGTGGATCTCAGCTATGTCTGTGACCTACACCACAGCTCATGGCAACGCTGGATCCCTGACCCATTGAGCAAGGCCAGGGATCGAACCTGCATCCTCATGGATACTAGTCAGATTCATTTCTGCCGCACCACAACAGGAACTCCCAAATATTAGCTGTTTTGTTTTTTAAAATTTTATTGGTGTATAGCTGGCTTATAGTATTCTGTCAGTTTCAGGTGTACCGCAAAGTGTGTCAGTTATACATACACGTACATCCATTCTTTTTCGGATTCTTTTCCCGTATAGATTATTACAGAATACTGAGTAGACTTCCCTGTGCTGGACAGTAGGTCCTTGTTAGTTTTCTAATTTATATGTAGTAGTGTGTATATGCTAATTTGCAGCTGCTAATTTACCTCCCCCTCTATCCTTTCCCCCTTGGTGACCCTAAGTTTGAGTTTGAAATCTAAGAATCTGTTTTGTAAATAAATTATCTTGTATCTTTTTTATTAGAAAAACAAACATCAGCTGTTAAATGACAGAATTGGGGATGCTAGGGCATAGCACAGAGGGGCTCTTGGAAATGTTATTTGTTTAAGAATCCATGGAGGAATTGTTTTGCATTTTTGCTTGCTTTAATATGGAAATATGTCTAAAATTACTTTTATAATAAAAAAAAGTTTGTTCCAAATCCTTAAGTAAAATTAAGTAAAATGAAGGCTGCAGCAAGAAATGCTGCTCCTGCAGCTTTGAAGTCTTCCTGGCCCACTTCTGGTTATTCTTTCAGTGTAACTTGAGTTTGAGTTGCATGGCCCTGTGGATAGAGGAACCATTCTGAGCTGTCCAAATTTGGTTTCTCTTCTGACTGCTTTATGTTGTTTATTTCCCATATGCTTAATTAGCTTTAGGGTCAAAGCCTTCATTGGTCGTCACAGACCATGGTGTTGGTCTTAAAGTGGAATTTTTAGGAATGACTAGTCACTGATGCAGCTCTTTCTCTATTGATACCTGCAGTTTCGCCATGAGAAGCAGTGCTCTGCTGCTCTGTTGGAGGCAGTTTTCCTGTAGTCTCTGTTGAGTCTCTCTCTTTATTACATATATACATATATAAATATATATAAGTTTATATGTCCATTGTATAAATATATCTGTAAGTTTATTATATAAATTATAAATAGTATCATTTACCATATATTAAATAATATATGTTGTATTAGTATATATTAAGTATATATGTTAACATGGATATAAAATGTGTATATATCTGAGTATCTATCTATCTATACAGATGGATAGATATATAGTGGAAACTAGGGAGTGTCCATTTTATAGAATTTTTTTGGTAAGTCATTTTGCGTAGTTCCCCCCGTCTAGTGATCCACTGGAGTCTTGTTAAAGAAATCCGCTTAGGTTAAACTTTCAAGGCAAGACCATCGTCTCTTTCCCATTGAACCGGAGTGCTAGAGGTATAAAGGCTTAGTAGAGAACTGAAGGCAGGGTTTCCAGATTTTGTTTACGTTCCATAATTTGTCATAATATACATTTTCTCTCTATGTATATCATTGACTTTGATATCAGAGAGCTATGGATTTGAATCCTCGTTTGACCAATTACTCAGTATGTAGTCATGGTTAAGTTACATAAGCTCTTTGAGCCCAAGATTTGTCATCTGGAAAATGCGGATAAGAACCTCTGCGGAACAGGGTAGCATATGAAGATGATGGTGCATGTAGTTGTTCAGTAAATTTAAACTAACGTCCTGTGCAACAGATAATGAAACTGGGACAGTATTAGCCAGGCGACTTTGCTATCCACATGCAGTGAGGCAGGAGAGAAAACAGGGAGCGTGGCCCCTTTCCTCCGACTCCCATTCTCTTCCCTCAAGTCACATCGCTCTTCATGTTACTCGTTGCACATGTCAACATCATTCCTGCAATTGAATCACTCTTCTTTGTGTCTGCCTGGTGTACTTCCGCCAAGCTCTGTGTAGTTTATGTGCTTCGTTTTGGTCCTTGCTTAAATGCTTCCTCACCTAAAACACTCCCCTGACCTGTCCCTGCACAGTAGCCCTCCTACCAAATCTCTCTTTAACACTTCCTCTGGCTTATTTTTCCCTATGGGAGAATTTGTCTATATCCCGATTTTCGTTTATTTGTTTAGGGCCACACCCGCAGCATATGGAAGTTCCCAGGCTAGGGGTCAAATCAGAGCTGTAGCTGTTAGTCTGTGCCGCAGACACAGCAACGTGGGATCTGAACTGTATCTGCGATGTACACTGCAGTTCATGGCAACGCAGGATCCTTTAACCCACTGAGCGACCAAGAATTGAACCCTCATCCTCCTGGATACTAGTCTGGTTCATTTCCAGTGAGCTCCCGATTTATATTTTGATTTGCTTTTCCTTACTTTTGTTGTTTGTTTTTGTTTCCCTTAGGACAGGGAAATATGTTCCATGAAGCCAAGGACTAATTTTGGTATTATATTATTCTCTTTCAACCAAAAGAAGACTTGGTAAAATATAGGAATCTAATTCCTATTTGTTAAATGACCTCAGTATTTGATGAGTGAATGAATGATTAAGATTTATTCAGTGAACTGTAGCACTTGAGTAGAAAGGAGATAAATTATACCAGGCATCTACCTCTGCTCTCGCTTCCTCCTGGGCTCCTTAAGAGTTCCCAAACTGTCTGACCTAACTACAGATCTTGTACCGTGTATGAAAGTTCCTATATTATAGTGTTTAAGTGTGAGGATATTTATACAGAAGCCCATTTCTAATTTTTTCAGATAGTAGATTATTTTAAATGTATATTCAACAACTTGGAAGCTAAAAATCCTGTCCATAAATCAGCTAAACGTGGCTTTCTGGAAAAAGAAGAAAGCAGAATTCAATTTTAAAAATAACTCTTAAACCTTTCAAGTAAAAAACTTTCAATGAAAAATACTTGGATATTGGCAATACTAGCACCAAGACGAGGCTCCCTGTACCTCTGCAGCTTTCTTAAACATTTAATCATTTAAGTCATTCTTTGCTGTTGGCTCTCCAGGTGGGTGGCTCAGCTCCAGATTGTATATGGGAGGTTGAGTCACTGCCATAGATGACCTTGTTCCAAGGTTGATAATGGTCTCTTAATGACTCTCTATGTCGTTTTCAAAGTTCTGGGAGCTTTATTGGGTCATTATACCAGGTGATTTTGTTAATTGGGAATTATCTACAAGGATTGTTAATAGTGTAAGCCATTACTCAATCTGCCAGATGACACAGGGAGTGTTTCCTCTCTCTCTTTTTTTTTTTTCTCCCCATTTGGCTTTGACCTTAACTGTAGGTTGTCTTGTTAATGTCTTGAATTGCAGTTTCACAAGTAGTTTTTAATTGACAGGGATGAGTGGCATGGTGGGACGTGGTGCAAATATGTACTTCCTTAGAACCCATGCCACAGCTCTAAGGATAGGATACACATTTGTGCTAAGGATAGATGTTTCCCAGGCGTCTGCTGGAACAGTGGAGCTCCTTGGACCCTCTTCCAAACTATGCATGGCAAAAGGGAAACAGATAAAACAGGCTTTTTTTTTTTAACAGGAGGAGTAAAAACATGATGGGCAGGCAGTTCCTCTAATGAAATATGTCTGTCAGATTATATTTAGAAAGCCCCAAGTTTGAATTGTGAAAGGTGATAAAGGCAGATTTCAAAAATTCGTGTATAACTATGATCTCAAATTCTAACTCTAAAATTTAGTCTAAACCTTATGACACTGGGAAACTCACTTGTAACGTTTCAGTGCCTCTATTTCTTCATCTGTAAAACGGGAATGATAATAGTATGTACTCTGGAGAGTTGGTGTGAGAATTAAATAAGTGACTACATGTAAAATATTTATTTTTTATGACCCTGTTTTATTTCCTTCATAATGCTTAGTCTGTCTGAAGTGGACAGTGTCATCTGATTTCAAAATGTATGTTATGTTAAAACATACATTTTGAAACTGCACGGCACAGTCTCAAACCCTATTTTTTAAGTTTCTGCGTAGGTACGGGGACTTCTTCCTTACTTTGGTAATGGAGGGGGGGGGATCAGTAACATTTAGAAAAAAAGACCATTTCTTTGAATTTTTTTTTTTTATTTCCTACTGGAGTCTGGACCTCTGAACCACTTGCTCATTTAGCCCACTTCCAGAGAAGGCTGCCTCCCTGTATCCCATCATATCCACCGAAGATGCTCATCTCCACATCTTGGAATAGCCAACACTATTTCTGCTGGCGAAGTTCCTTTTTAAAAGAAAATTCCCAGCTCCTACCCTCTCATCCCATCTCCTCTCATAGAATGTTTTTGGAGATACTGCCTTGTGTCTGACCAGACCGGTTCCTGAGTTTTCATTTTCTTAATTGACCACCCGTGTGTAAAGCAGGGAACTGTCCACACCCCAATGTACTCAACTCCGTGCACTGCTGGTTTCTCTGGAGCCAGCCTTTCTGAAGGAGGAACTTGGACAGAGCCAGGATCCCTCATCCTTCCCAGCTCAGTGACCCCGCCGCCGTTTGGAGGCCTTTGTTAAGGCAGCTCACCTGAGAGGCAACGCTTTCCTGACCTTTTGGATGGTTCCCGTGCCTCTCGTTGTCAGAGACCCACTTTTACAGAAAACTCCCCACCTTCCTTTGGCCTTCTGTGGAATATAGCGGACTTGCATGTTTGTCTAGAAAAGCGAGGGTAGGGTTAGTCGTTAGGCCTCCGAAATTGAAGGGGTTGTTAGGTCTGGATTCATCTTGGAAGGGCCTACTCTGTAAAGAGGTGATAGAAGATAATCACGCAACCTAAATATTATTTTTAAAGGCTCCCAGGTTAGAAAGGAATTCTCTTGTGTTTTTGTCGAATATTTATATGTTGATTTCTTTCACATTTAAATCTTTGGTCTATTTGGGATTTGTCCTAGTATAGGTCCAACTTGAATTTTCCCATTTGACCTAACTAGTTGTTGCAGCGTCACCTGTTGAATGATGTCTCTTTTCTCCATGGACTTGAGAGTCCAGCTTTATCACAGTCATTTATATATATTATTTTATTCTATTTCACTGGTTTCTCTACTCATGCGCCACTGCATTAAATTCTGAATTCACATGTCTATTGATTCTCTTTCTGGAGTTTTCGTTTTGTTTCATTGGTCTAATTGTTTTAATTATTGGGATTTTATGTATTTAATTTATTTTTAATTTTTATATCTATTTGTAGAATATTTAAAAATAGAAATGCCAGTATTATGTAAGTTGAATTAGTTATCTATTTTAGCTTAACAAATTCTCTCAAGAAGTGTCGTGGAAATATATACATATTTATATATCACAGTGCCTGAAGGTAAGGCATTGGGAAGGGCTCAGGTGGGTGGTTTTGACTCAGGATCTTTTAAGAAGTTGTATTCAAGATGCCAGCAAGGCTACAGTCATGAAGGCTTGACTGAAGCTGGAGGATCCACCTTCAGTATATACACACAGGGTTGGCGTGTTAGTGCTGGCTTTTGTCAGGTAGCCTCAGTACGCCACTCCACAGAGCATTATATAAGTGTTCTCACATCATGGCAGACGATTTCCTTCAGAATGAAAGCCTGCAAGAAAGAAGTGGCACTGCCTTTTATGACCTAACCTCAGCATCACGCCATTACCTCCACCATATTATGTAGGTCAGACAGACCAAACCTAGGGGACTTGATGAGGACAGGACTACCAGGAGGCAAGGATCTTCGTGCACCGTCTTGGAGGCTGGCTACCCTAAAAGTGTTGGCCTTTCTTTCTTTCTTTCTCTCTCTGCTGACCTACATACCTGCCTGTCTGTATGTAGATAATAGATATAGATATGTTTTTCTAAGAACTAAAAACAATCAGTTAGAACATAGAATGTGAGGAGCTGGGAATGGAAAGGGAACGTGGGTCAGATCCCTGTGATTCTTGTGAGCTGTGTCAAGGAGGTTGACACCTAGCTCAAGGGCAAGGAGACACCAGCTGGAAGGTGGAGGTCAGATTTGCTTTCCCTAAAAGCTTTTAAATTTGCACTCTGACTGCTAGTAAAGAATGAATGAGAAACCGTAGGTCACTCTGATAGTTTGGAATGGAGAGAAATAGAAAGTACTGGGAGAAATGTAGGTTTAGCCGACTCTGTGATTGATTGGATGTGGGGCATACATTGAAGGCTGAGAATGGTTCTCAGCATTCTTGGGGCATAAATGGGTTGTGAATGAACAGTGAAAACAGGATTGAAAGTAAAAGTTGAATATTTTAGATACCATGAAGTTTGAGAAGAAATGGAGAGAGTTCCAAATGAGGAGATATTTTGTTGACATAAATAATCAGATTTACAAATAAATCTCTTCAATGGTTTCCTTACCAGGAATGGCCTCCAAGGTTAACTACTAAAATTGAATTTTCCAACAACGCCAATGTCTTTACAAAACTGAAATGTGAGTCCTTTCTTTTCTGGTTTTGGAAAGCCTTTTTTTCATGGTTTTTGGTTCCAGTAAGGTGGAGCATCCATTTAACCCTTACACTGGGGGTGGCTCCCCATGGATACCTGTGTTAAAAGAAGCATGCCTTGCTTCAAACTCTGTGACCACCAAGACAAGGTCAGGAGCGCCACCCTGACGCATCAAGAAGGGTCAGACATAGTTGGCTACTTCTTCTGTGCCAGAGAGGGCACGGGGATGTGGTTCGTTGCCCTCACCATCTGGCCGTGGTCTCAGCAGGGTGGAAATGAGGAATCTCATGGCTGGGGCAGTGAGACAGCCAAGCAAATGATCTTGCTGTGTGGATGGAATATGTGAAAGATTTCACTGGTGCCTCTCTCTGACAGCTCCTGGCACTAGAAGACACAGTTTGCTAAACTCAGCTTTTCTTTTTTTTTTTTTAATTCAGTTATTGGTGTTCTTATTTTTTCCGAGTAGGATGGCACTACCTGGCTGCGGAGGTGAAGAGAAGCTTCACCTCTCTGTTCTTGAGAGGCCAGAGACTTGCTTTGCTAGGTGACAGTGTCAGTGGTGCAGCTGGATGGCTTGTCAGTGCTCATATAAAAAGAGCTGCATACCGTAAATCCTTGCTGGATATAAATAAAGAGACTAGGAGTTCCCCTTGCGGCTCAGTGATAATGAACCCAGCTAGCATCCATGAGGATGTGGGTTTGATCCGTGGCCCCACTCAGTGGGTTAAGGATCCAGTATTGCCATGAGCTGCAGTGTAGGTCGCAAACTCGACTCAGATCCTGAGTTGCTGTGCTGTGGTGTAGGATGGCAGCTACAGCTTCATTTCGACCCCTAGCCTGGGAACTGGGGAACTTCCATATGCCACAAACGTAGCCCTAAAAAAAGAAAAAAAAAGAAAGAAAAAAAGGAAAAAAGAGAGCGAGAATAGAAGAGAACTAGGCACCAGTGGGACAAACAGCCAGTCGAGCAAGTATTTATTAACATGCTGTGTGCCCAGAAATGCCATATGGACTCTTCACAGTGGTGAGAGAAATGAATGAAAAGTACAAGAAATGAGCTGTGTGTTTTTTGACTAGTAGTACCACTTCTAACACCGTTAAATAGATTTCTGGTCGGACCCTTCTCCCCTGCTGCTGTTACTGCCATGGTCGGGGCTTCTTCACTCCCTGTGGCCGTTGGCGCTGCCACAGACACCCCCGGCCTGTTCCCGTGGAGTGTTTGTGAGGGACAGTGAGCGTTCAGTGAAGAGTAACAGTCATTATTTCTACTACGGCCAAGACAGGAATGACAAACACACCTATATTTGTTTTACTAATTATTGCTACTATTTATTTATTGTTTTCTGTATGTCATCCCTTTTACCAGCTTCTGTATGCATTTTCCTTCTTGAATCCTCACTTTGACTGTGTGGCTTTGCTTATATGAATATCTCTTCTTTATCGATGAGAAAATTCTAGCAGAAAAAAAGTTGAATATTTTGCCCAAGTGGTTAAGGCCAGGAGTCCAATCCCTAAAACAATGAAGGTGCTCAACAACTATTTGCCAACTGACTGATGAACTTTAAAGCTTATACTTTGTCATATGGCCTTCTAGACAAAATGTTCTTTAGGCAGAATTGTTCCATGGGACATTTTATTTGGCCGTCATGAGCTTGTTTTTAATGTAAATTAGGGGACATCATTTTTAAACTGGGAGAATTCATAACACAATCTGAATGTATGACTTCTTTTGGAAAAAAATACAGGAAGTGGGCACCCTGGTCCCATATTTTGGCCTAGAAAAACTATTTGGTTCTGAGTAGCAGTCAGTCAACTCCAGGTGGCCCCAGTATTTGCTCACCTGCTTCCCCAGCTCAGCACCTGCAGTCATTTCACCTAGAGGCCTCTGGAGAGAAACTACCTTAAGTTACATACTGTGGAGCCCAGCAAAGGTGACGAGGAGGTGGTGACTCGGAAGGGAGGCAGCTGGAGAATACAGATCCGGGCAGGCTGCAGTGGTGTGGATTGGGATGCGGATAGTCAGTGACAGAGAAACTTGTCAACTGAGATGGACCTATGTCCTGGGGTAACAGGGATGATTTTGTAGCAGCCCTTGAACTCGAGGCATAATTTAAGGATGGGCAACCTTTGTAAAGGCAGAGAGGAGGGGAAAGAAACAAACCCTTTTGTATGCTGTGTATAAATCATAAAACACAATAAAAATATCGCCCTGAGTTACAGACACAGTAATGTTTAGCAAAAGCACTGAATTGGGCCTCATATTCACCAGAATTGTATTAATTATTAAAACTCTTGAAACGGCCTAAGAGTAGGAAGGTGAAGCTGAGTGAGACCTAAGTCCCTGGGAATACCCTGGGGGCTAATTAACACCACCGAGATTCTGGGAGCGAGCGTCCCCGTGGTACCACTTCCTGCCTCCCAGAACAGACCACACTCTCTGGGCCGCAGCCTCTTTCTCTTCCTCTCCCTGCTGGCTCCTGGTGCTCCCAGAGGGAGAGGCAGGTGGCAAGGTAAACACTGGGAAATCCAAGCACTGCTCAGTGATAATCAGCTCCCTTCGGGGCATGGAGTGGACATAAAACCTCCCAGCTCTCCTGGACCACAGCCTTCTGTGCTCTCGGTTTCATGGCCAGAATCTCCCAGCCCAACTTCCCAAGGGCACAGAAGCTTCCCTTTGCCAGTCTCACTGGCCATATGGTTGCTAAGCTTAGAGCTGCCAGTGCATAGTCTACCGACTTCGGTTTGTCCCTACAAGCCAGACTGTTTTCCTCCTCTGTGCTGTACCAATGCAGTGTGAACATATACAGCATGTGGCGTCAGTACGTGTGCTGGCATCAGAGAGGCTTGCATTTCAGTCCTGGGCATGATCTTGGGCTTATTTGCTAACCATCTAATTCTTACTTTCATTGTCTGTAAAATGGTTATAAGAGTTCAACTCGATCAGTCATGGAAAGCTTCTAGAGCAGTGCCTAGCAGGTACTGAGCACACAAAATTCACTTCTCTATTGTAGTCGTTATTATTGCCAGGAGGGGGTCATATGAGGCAAAAGAAAAGTAAGAAGCCACACGGATGTTCTGATAGAGCTTGGCAAGACAGCACACTTCCTAGTGGATAATTACAATTCTGAAGAATGGATGAGAGGTCCAAGGAGACTCCAATGTCAGAGGCAAGGAAGAAGTCATATCTGTGCCTCTTAGAGAAACGTGAGCGGTAACCTTGCACCCTTTGCTTCAGTGAGTCACAGGTAAAAGTGCTAGTGACAAGTGCAAATGGTTTGCTCAGCACCTGGAAAGCACAGGGTGTGAACTTGTTCCACAGCTAGGTGCAGGCTCCTGGGGGTAAGCAGAAGTGTGAATGAAACAAGGAACTGATGAATTCCGTGGCGGCAGGAGCCACGAAAGGCTAATTGCGTTTCTAGAGGGGTTGCCTTCCCACTGCTTGTCCACACTGATAGCAACCAGCTGCTTCCCACGCGCCCCAAAGGCTCCTGGTGGTGGCAGGCAGTGCTCTGAGTGACCCAGCATCATTTGGCACCTGTATCAGCCCAGTAATCTTTTCTCATTCGATCAGCCTGGCAGAATTTGAATGCTTTGAATCATGGTAGATTTACCAAGATGCCAAAATGCTCAGGGCTGTCTATCAAAACTGGCTTCAGGAGTTCCCATCGTGACGCAGTGGTTATCGAATGCGACTGGGAACCATGAGGTTGCAGGTTTGATCCCTGACCTTGCTCAGTGGGTTAACGATCCGGTGTTGCCGTGAGCTGTGGTGTAGGTCACAGATGCGGCTTGGATCCTGCGTTGCTGTGGCTGCGGCGTAGGTCAGTGGCTACAGCTCGGATTAGACCCCTAGCCTGGGAACCTCCGCATGCCATGGGTATGGCCCTAAAATGACAAAAAGGCAAAAAACAAACAAACAAACAAACTGACTTCATTAGCAAAGGTAAGCTTAAGCAATCAGAAAACAAGACAATCCTTCCCAACTTCACGCTCAGTATCAGAGGATGACTAGGATCCCACAGATCCTTGAAAGGTTTGCATGACCTAACAATCCTGGCAAATGGTTTATTTTGTATGATTGTTGGAGGAGTGAGGGAAAAGGGAAGGGGAGAAAAGGAGTTTCGGATTTTTCTTTTGTGTCTTTATTTTATAGATTTAAACCACTCCTGCCCCTGTTTTTGCCAGCCTCCATAGCAGAATTCATCACAATGACGGTATCAGAACGATGGTTTCACCTGCATCATTGTGCGTCACTGAACTTTCAAGATGGTTAGGGGCTTAGCGGTCTCATAGCCTATTCTGTCATTTTACTGATGAATTAACAGAAGCCAAGAAGGTTAGGGAGGACTTGTAAAGCCAGAGCCCGGTTGACAAACATTACTTCTGTCTCCTTTCTAATATAACAGCACCCCGGTTACCCTTTTAGGAAGTACTCCTCCCAATACTCGGTACATATGTTTCAGGCAAGGCTGACCAGCACATCCCTGGCCCTACCACCAGACTCCAAGCTCCAGTGGTCGACACAGAACCTGGATTTGGCCCCTAAGTGACTAGATTAGCTTTGTGCTCTGCCGCCAGCCAGGCTGATGACATGCAGTTTGTGGAGCTGAGTTAGAGCTATTAGAAAACAGAAGCTCTCTTTCCTATTGGGGTGGCTGAGGTGGTGGTGGGGTACAGTCCTAGAACTGCCAGAGACTATTTGCTAACAGAAGGGAATAGCCCACCTGCTGATGCTCTCTGTTTTCTCATGAAGAGTAAGGCAAAGTCTACTCTGGCCTTTCTGTGGCCGCAGAGCATTAGTGAGTTCAGTTATTTTAATTATGACCATGAAACTGAACTTGGAGAATCTTAGGCAGAGATGCTCCTAATAGACCTAGAAGCATTAGGGAAAACTAACTAGCAGCAATATTAGCCTTAACTGTAACCTCCAACCAGAAATGATCAGGCGTGTAAAATGCATCTTCCCTTTTCAACTTGACCTCTGACTAAGGAATGTAATTTCATCTTCTCTTGTGTTCTGGATATCTATTTTGGTATAACAAGTCACCACCAAACATGGGCTTTAAACAATAACCATCATGTATTTTGCCATGAATCTGGGGGTTGATTGAGCTCAGGTAGGCTTGGAAATGCTCATGTGGTTGCAGTCAGATGTTGGCTGATTGGGTAGTCTGCTTGGTTTACTGATTCAAACGCGTTCATCTTTTCCAGAAACACCTTCACAGGCACACCCAGAATAATGATTGACCAAATATCTGGGTACTTTGTGACTCCATCAAGTTGACACATAAAAGTAACCATTACATAGAGTCAAATGTGATGGCTGGCAGACAGGAGCCCATTAGAATCAACCACTATAACGGATTGACTGCTGTGGACTTTGAGAGTTTCTGAGAGTCTGAATGGTTTGAACATCCAAACATCTGCATAAAGTTTTATTGTTGTTTACTCTTCTCAAATATTAATGAGCATAAAAATACAGAATAAAATTTATGTGTTCGTGTGTATAATATGTATATAGATTTGCTGTCCTTAATGCTCCACTGAAACTATTTTGACCGTTCTGAAGCTATAGTTTCAAATATATACAAAGATAGAATAATTTAATAAATCTTTTCATATCCGTTACCCAGCTTCAGGTATCACCAGTATTTTTTCCACCTTGGTTTATCTACCCACCACACTTTCAATTTCTACTACATTATTTTTTTCTTTCCTTTTTACAGATGCACCTGTGTATGGAAGTTACCAGGCCAGGGATCGACTAGGAGCTGCAGCTCAGGCCTGCGCCACAGCTTGTAGCAATGCTGGATCCTTAACCCACTGAGTGAGGCCAGGCATTGAACCCTTATCCTCACAGAGATGTCAGGTCCTTAACCCACTGAGCCACAATAATTGGCTCACGTTACTTTGAGTAAGTTCTAGATATTTTGTTGTTTTGTGTACAAGCCTTCCAGGATTTATCTCTAACTGATAAAGGGACTTTTTTTTTTCTCACCTACGTAGCTTCCATTCCCCCATTTTTATCTAACATTTATAATAAATATGAACTATCATCTAATATTAGAGGGTTTAAAAAGTGAATTTTATTTGTGATTTTTTATCTCTTCTTAGCTAATCATCTTATCTGGCACCTAGATGTGTAGTAAATGATCAGAAATCTAGTGAGGAAAGTCAGGGTAGCACAAGGTAAGAACATGTGACCAGAGAGAGTTTCACGTTAGACTGTGTGGTGGAGTCTGGAAGCATTTGAAGCGTTCAGAGAAGTGAGAAATCTGCGTGGGCGTCTTGGCGGTGCAGACGTGTCCGCTGTCCTGTCAGCCTGTCGCGCTCCGCCCTTGCTGTGCTCCCTGATGGCAGAGCAGTGATGATCACGTCCACAGCAGAGTCCTAGAAAATGATGGTTTCGTTTTCACTGGGAGAATGATGGTGCTTTACAGATGAAACAAGGTGCCTGCCAAAGAAAATAGGATGCTTTCCTCTAATTGAAACAGCTTAATAACATAAGGGATAGTGCATGAAACTTTTTAAAATTCTGGGCTGATGCAAACTCGCTGCTGGGCTTCTGCCAGCCCGCCGCACCTGCAGCATTTCCCCACTAATATTTCAAAGTGTCAGCGTAAGTGGCCTGAGAGCTGCCTGCAGAACTATGGTAATTGCTGAGATATGCCTAGACCAGCTGAGATAATAGGGCACCAAGAAGCAGGGGAAAATGTCAACAGCTGGGGTTCATGCTACGAATTTTGTTTTCTAAAAAAGTAAACTTTATGGAATGACAAATCCCATGAAGAGCTAATCTGAAATTATACAATTACCAGTTCTATTACTGATTTCTGACTTTATGTGTTCAGTTACTGAATACATACATGGCTGATACGTATCACAAATATGAACATCCCCCCCCACCTGTGATGGGATCATGCATGCTGCCCTCTCTCGGGTGAGTCTGGCCTTGAACCCTGCATTCTTCTAAACATTGGGCTCTGCGCAGAAGAAATTGAGCTTGGTTTGCATGTGATCCAAAGTCCGTTTCCTTTTTCTATTATGTCCTAAGTATTCATTTAGTCTCTCTGGGAAAGGGAAACAAACAACCTGTGCTGACCACACTCTGTGGTCATGCTGTCTCACTCTAAACAGACCAGCAGTGGCACAGAGCTCTGATCAGGGCAGAGACCATACCCGTCTCATTTACCACCATGCTTTTAGAACCAAGCAGAGTGCCAGAAACAAGAAGCTCTTCAAAAAAGTACGTATTTAAAAATTCAGTGAGTAATTGAGCCAAATAAGCATCACATGCCCCATCTGAATCAGCTAGATTGATGTGTTTGCAAAATAAGAGTAACAATAAGCAATGATAATATAAAATATAAAATAACGAATATGGTAGGCACCATTATTGAATGGTTTCTCTATGCCAGGCACTGTGCTGACATGTTTTCACAGTCTCTTACTATTAAACAGCCTTTGGTGATAGAGCCTGTTGTTAGCTCCATGCTTCAGATGGGGAAACTAAGGCTTAAAGTTAAGCACGTTGCCCCAAGAACAGCTAGACATCCTGAGTTTACTGTCTGCATTATTTTCCAATCCACTGCAGCCTGCTGACTCTTAGTAGCTTGGCCAATTTTAGGTGATCATTATCCTTTCTTAGGATCTTTGTAAAAATATCCCATACATGACCATCTTTTCCTGGGTTTAAGAATAGTCACTGTAACTTCACTACTTATATTATAAATCCAGGGGCGAAGTAGAGGACTACCACCAGAGATGGTAGCAGATATGTCATAGGAGGAGACTTCAGAGAAATCCATATTGACAAGGGCAAGAAAAGCACGTTGGCAAGTGGTGCTCCTTAGGATTTATTTCAAGTGCCGAGGCATGAGCAGAGATCTGAGAAAGTGATAAAAGCATGTGACTGGAAGCAGAGATGCAAATGAGGGTGGATCACTGCTTTCAGGCAGCCAATTGTAGCAGTAGCTTTCTTCATTTTACAACTGTTTCTTTATGAGCCCTCTATTTTGTTTGAATTACTAATAGAAGCAGAGTTCAGGGGTAGGACTCCTGAAAGTTTAAGCTCAATATGATCCTAGGATTTCAAATCTTATGTTAAATTTAACTGAACAGCTTTTCCCCTAGAAGTTTGTTTCTATTTTGTATTTAAAAAAATATATATGGTATATTTATATACAAACATGTTTGTATATATATACAAACATATATCTATGTATGTCTGTATGCATAAAGTTGAATTAGGCATATGTCTTTTGACAGACCTGATTAAAAGAAGTTTTTTAATGCTGTCATTAATATATTCAAATTTATGTGACTGGTAGATAATAACTAACTTCTTTTATTGCATGTACAGTAACAAGCAGTTATCTGTTTTTTTCATCTGATTGTCCTTGAATGATGATGTAATGCCATATGGTATCAGAGACTAACTTCTGTCTCCCTGCCTATCAATCCACCTGTCTGCCTTGCCTTTGGTGAGAAAGCATGCCGACTCCTTTCTGTATGGTCACATGTGAGCGTTACATTGGAGAGATGGCTCCTATGCAGTCTCTTACGTATACCTACCCTGACACAAATGAACCTTTTTGCCTAGGGAGCCTGTCTTATGAGACTTTTGGTCTATCAAAAGTTATTTCTCCCATTGGAGCTGTGGCATAAGGATCCTATAGACCTTCTAGAAGGAAAGGGGCTCATACTAAGTGATGCTTTCCCTTGGTATGTGGGGCCAGGGTGGTTTTGCCCAAGCTCCAGTGATGGTGAAAGATAACCGAATTACTCAAACTTGTCTTGAGGAATGGGAGATGTCTGTGCCAGTGGAGTGGGCTAAATATAAGAACTTAATGTTTTGAGTGGAATTCTAGCTTCAGGACAGCATGTGACTACTTCTGGGGGGAATAGACATCTCACTATAAAGCAGTAGTTGTGTCCTGAAGACAAATGGCTGAGCTTTGGGGTGTAAACCAAAGGAGTACGTACCTAGCGTGGGACCCAAAGCCTGGGTATGGACTTGGTTCTAATAAAATAAGGGCTTGCTTACTAAACTGAATGAGCCAATGGCACTCATTGAAAAGTTTGGTGTTTTAGGATACCTTGTCACAGAAGAGAGTAAGGTTATCCATTCTGCTCTTCTCTTCATGAATATGGGCTTTTGCAACTTTGGCTATTATAAATAACACTAACATAAACATTAAATTACAGACAGTGCTGGCACAAACATGTGTACAAAGTTTTGGTCCATATACATAGACTAGATACATATCATGGATATAATTGCTTGAGCATAGGGCTTTGCATTAGTTTTTCGTTCCTGCATTAAAATAACCCTAGAACTTAGGGGTTAGAACGGCATTTATTGTAGCGGTTTCATGGGGTCAGGACCCTTAGTACACCTTAGCTGGGTGGTTCTGGCTCAGAGTTTCTCACAGGGCTGCAGTCAAGGTTTTGGCTGGAGATATGGTCTCATATGAAGTCTGGACAGGAGAAGAGTCTGCTTCCAAGCTTACTCACATGGTTGTTGACAGGTTTTTGGGTTGAAACCCTTGGTTACTCCCTGAATGCTGCATGGAGATCGCTCTCAATTTCCTGACATAACGACCTCTCTAAGGAAGCTTACAACATGGCAACAGGCATCCATCGGCGTGAGCAAAGGAGAAAGAGCAAGAGAGAATAAGAAAGAGGGAAGCCAGAGTCTTTAAAAATTTTTAACTTTTGATTTTGAAATAGTTATAAATTCATATACAAATGTAAGAGAGATCTTGTGCAACTTTTTATCAGTCCCCCCCACCCAGTAGTAACATCTTGCAAAACTATAATGAAATGTCAAAGCAGGACTTGACATTAATAGTCAAGATAAGGAACATTTACATCACTGCAAAGGTCCTTCATGTGGCCCTTGATAGAGTCACATCTGCTTCCCTCCCACCCACATCCCCCCCTTAATCCCTGGCAGCTACTGCTCTCTTTTCTGCTTCCATACTTTTTTATGTCAAGAAAGTTATTTAAACAGAATTATACAGGATGCAACATTTTGGTATTGGCTTTTTTTTTTCATTCATCCTAATTCTTTTCTCTTTTTTTGTCTCATTAGGGCTCAGCCTCGGCACATGGAGGTTCCCTGGCTAGGGGTCAAATCGGAGCCATAGCTGCTGGCCTATACGTAGCCATAGCAACACCAGATCCGAGCCACATCTGCGACCTACACTGCAGATCACGGCAACACCAGATCCTCAACACATTGATCGAGGCCAGGGATCGAACCCACATCCTCATGGATACTAGTCAGGTTTGTTACTACTGAGCCACAAAGGGAATTCCCAGTCTAATTTATTAGATGTTCATTCCAAGGGTTGCATGTCTGAACGTTTTTCTTTTTATCACTGAGTGGCATTCTGTGGTGTGGATATGGCACAGTTCTCCTCCGCTGAGGGACACCTGGCTTTGGGTGGGCTGAATAATGATCACTCAGTGATAGCCATGTCCTAAATCCTGGCTCTCTGTGAGTGTGTTACATGACAAAAGGGACTTTGCAGAGATGATTAAGTTAAGAATCCTGAGCTGAGGATGTTATCCTGGATGCTGTGTCTGGGCAAATCTAGGATCTTTGTAAGAGAGAAGGAGGAAGGCAGAATTGGGGGTAGGGGGGAGATACAGCAATAGAAGCGGGGGTGGGGGTGGGGAAGGAGATGTGATGAAAGGAGAGGTTGGAGCTATGTGGCCAGGAAATGCAGGCAGCGTCAGAAAGTGGAAGAGGCTGGGAAACTGATTCTTCCCTGAAGTTTCCAGAAGGAACAGACCTGCGGAGACTTTGATTTTAGGACTTCTGACCTCCAGAACTGTGAAGTGATACGTTTGTGTTGTTTTAAACCCCTGAGAGTGTCCTAATTAGTTAATAACAGCAATAGGGAACCCATGCAGTTTGTTTCTAATTTCTGGCTATTGCAAATAAAGCAGCTATAAGCATTTATATTCAGGTTTTTGTGTGAACATGACTTTTTATTTCTCTGGGATCAGTGCCCAGAGATGCACTTAGTAGTTTATATGGTAGTCACATGTTTAGTCTTTTTAAGAAACCGCTTGACTGTTTTCCCAAGAGGCTGTAGCATTTTGTGTCCACCAGCGGTGTATTGAGTGACCCAGTTTCTCTGCATCCTTTCCAGTATTTTATGGTTACCCTTCTTATTTTAGCCACTCTGAGAGCTATGTCGTGAGTGGTTTTAATCTGTTTTCTCTGATGGGTGATGATGTTGAACATCTTTTCCCATGTTTATTTGTAATCTGCATAGCATCCAATAGTAAACTGTCTTTTGTATCCTTTACTTTTCTTTTTGAATTTTTCAGTGTTTTAATTTTCTTTTTTAATATTGTGTTTTGAGAGTTCTTTTAAAATATCCATGGCGATTGTTTCCCCCCAGAGGTAAGTTTTTTTTTTTATTTTATTGCCTTCAAGATTATTTTTCTTTTAAGTTTTCTGAAGTTTGGTTATAATATGTCTCCATATGGATTTCTTTTCATTTGTCCTATTTGGGGTTTGTTGAGGAATTTTCAGAATGAAGATGCTTATTTATTTGAGTTATTTTTCAGCCCTGCCCTCTTTCTTTTCTTCTGCAGCTGTTCAGGCTCGATAATTTCTATTGTTCTATCTATTGAAGTTTTAAAATTGGTTATTATATTTTTCCACTTAAAAATTTCCTTTGGGTTTTCTTTATAACTTCTATTTTTTTTCTGGAACTTTCTAATTTTTATTTGTTTCAGTCATGTTTGTGATTGCCTTTCAAAGCATTTTGATGATGGATGCTTTAAAATTTTTGTCAGATAACTTAAACATCACTGTCATCTTGGTGTTGGCATCTATTAATTGTTGGTTTTTTTGCTTGTTTTCTCTTCAACCTGAGATCTGCCTGGCTTTTGGTACGTTGAGGGGTTTTTGAGGGAAAGGTGGGGGTTTTCTGTATTGTTAGGAGACTCTGGATCTTATTTAAACTGTCCTCTCTGGCTCCTCTGACCCTGCCGCGTCAGGGGAGGGGGTGGTGACTTGTTACTGCCGTGTGGGGGTGGAGTCTGGGTTGTCCCGGTGGAAGTGGAAGGTCATACTCCCCACATGGTCTCTAGTGACACTGCAGGGTGGGGACTTGATACTGCCAGGTAGAAATGAAAGTCCTCAGCTTCTCTGATGCCACCCCAGTGGGGAGACTTATTATAGCCTGCCGAGGGTAGAAAGGCACCTTCAAATTCAGTATTTGCTGGTAGGGCTAGAGACGAGGCCACTGCTTTTTCTGTGCTATTTGAGTACAGTAAAGCCACTGTTACCCAAAAGTTTTCTGTCTTGCTCCGTCGCCCTTATTCTTGCCTTTTGGCTGGAGAGATCAGGCTTCTTGGTCTGTGCCTGTGGAATTTCTGGGTTGCTGGCTCTTCAGCTCTAAGTCTGGGTAATATGAGGCAAAAAGGAAACCCAGAGAGAAGTTCCTGTTGTGTCTTAGTGAGGACTCGGGTTGGATCCCTGGTCTCACTCAGTGGGTTAAGGATCCAGTGTTGCCAGGAGCTGGGGTGTGGGTCACAGTTGTGACTCTGATACTGTGTTGCTGTGGCTGTGGTGTAGGTCAGCAGCTGCAGCTCTGATTAGACCCCTAGCCTGGGAACTTCCATGTGCTGATGGTGTGGCCCTAAAAAGACCAAAAATAAATAGGTAGGTAGGTAGGTAGGTAGGTAGGTAGGTAGATAGATAGATAGATAGATAGACAGACAGACAGACAGACAGACAGACAGATAGAGGAAAAGAAAAACTCAGAGAACCTGTGACTGTATTTTTCCTCGAGTCCCAAGGTTCCTAGCTGGTCTGCTTTCTTTTGTCCACCTTTCAGAGTCTTATGTTTATTTTGTAAATAGTACCCTGGGTTTTTAGTTGTATTTAATGGGATATATAGGGGATGGTACGTCCACTTCATTTTCCCAGAAGTGGAAATCACAGACTTGTTTTGAAACTTAATAACAGAAGTGACAGTCTATCATTTTTGCTCTATTCTGTTACTTAGATGCAAGTCACTAGTTAACAGCTTATAATTACAACACCATTTCTTGACAAGATTGTCTTTTTCCAGGACAAAGATCTGTTCTTCTTTGTCAAAGATCAGTTGATTATATATTTGTGCGGGTATATTTTGGAGCATTCTGTTCTATTCCTTTGATCTATTTGTCTGCTGTTTTGCAAATGACATACTATCTTCATCACTGTAACTTCATATGTGTTAAAATTGAGTAGTGGTCTTCTTCAGTATTGTGTTGGTTCTCCTGAGTTTTATGTTTCTTTTTATAAACTTTAGAATTCGTTTGTTGTATCTACAAAATAACAAGCTGGTATTTTGCTTGGGTTTGTATTGACTTATTTATCACCTTGGGAAGAATAGACATTGTAGCAATATTGAGTTTTCCTATCTACAGACATGGAACATCTTTCCATTTATTTAGATCTTTGATTATTAGATCTTCGATTATTTAGATTTTTTTATTAGAGTGGTATAGTTTTCTTCAAGTAGATCCTATGCATATTTTGTTAGATTTATGTCTTAAGTATTTCTCTTTTGTGGTATTAATATCAGTGGGATTGTATGATATAGTAATTTGAAATTTCAATTCTTCATTTCTTTTATATAGGAAAACAGACTTTTGTGTGTTAGTCTTGTATCCTTTCTATAAGTCTTCTTTTATTCTATAAGTTATTTTCATGGATTCTTAGGATTTCCCTTATGGACAGTAATGTCTTCTGGTTTTCAGATTTTTCTTTTCCAATCCTGTTCTCAGGTTTCCTTAAGAACTCCTATTTAAATTGAGTCTTTGTCTTGCAGCTCTCTCATTGGAACCCTGTGGACATGGTGATAAGGTATTGGGAAGGAAAGTGTTCTATAATCTTATTATTAAATCTCAGTTATTTTTAGTGGTCCTGAATCCTTGAGCTGTGACTTTCTGAAGTGTTTCGCAGCCTTTTAAAATTCTATTTACTTATTTTAAAAATTCTCCCCTTTCATGGGATGGGGAGGCTACAGGAGCCTAGAATTTGTTTACTTTCCCTTCCTGCAGTGAGCTAGGGCCCCAGTGAAGTTTCTTTTGAGGGTGGAAACTAAGTTATAGAGCTCTGAGAGTTTTCCAGAACAGTTACTCCCCCGCCCCCTTAGCTGAATAGAACATGAGGGGGCTGTTCTGTGATCTTTACCATTGATGGGACTCTTGGAGTTTAAACATGTGAAAGGTCAGGACCCTCCTAAGACTGGGCCTCCTGGAGTTGGTTAACTCTCAAGCCAGCCCACACTCAGCCCCCGGTGCATTTTCATTTACCTTTTAAGTGTTCCTGCCAACACCTGTATCCACGGCTTTTGCTCCTCGTAAAGTGTAATTCTCTGTATTCACCTGTCTCACGAGGTTTAGGGGTGACGGTGTGTCCTGTGACCTCAATTATCTGCTGGATCTAAGAAAAGGGGTTGATTTCCATTTTGTTAGGTTCTTTCTTGTAAAGAGTATGAGGGTAATGAGGTTCAAGCTCTTTTCCAAGCTGACACTGTGGCCTGGTTTTTTTTCCATTCTTTTTTTTTACATCTTTGAGAAACACATTTCCAATTTTAATGTTACCCAGCCTATTGACTTTTTCCTTTATCCTTATACTTCTTAAGTTCTGAGTTCATGAGTATATTCTCCCCAGGTTACCTTATAGCAAACTTCTTGATTTTTGCCTTTCTTATTTATATCTGTAATCCTCTTGGAATAATGTCTGTACTGGAATGAGGTAGGAATGCAAAATAGATTTTTATTTCCTTATAGATACCTGATTTTTCCATCTTGATTTATTGGGAAAAAAATTTTTTTTTCCTTTTTAGGGCAGCACTTGTGGCATATGGGAATTCCCAGGCTAGGGGGTTGAATCTGAGCTGCAGCTGCTAACCTACACCACAGCCACGACAATGCTGGATCTGAGCTGTGTCTGCAATCTATACCACAGCTCATGGCAATGCCAGATCCTTAACCCATTGAGCAAGGCCAGGGAGCTAACCCACATGCTCATGAATACCAGTCAGGTTTGTTACCACTGAGCCACAATGGAAACTCTGAAGAAATTCTTTTTCACAGGACTCGAGGTTGCTACTTTTGTTCATATATCTATACGACAAATGTATGTGTTTATTTCTGGAGTCGCTTTTCCATTGTTCTGTCTGTTCTGGTACCACACTTTCATAGTAACTGGTGCTTTGGGGTAAGCCCGTTAATATGGTAGTATAAAATCTCTAGCTTTGTTGTATCTTTCCGAGATTATAGTGAATGTTTTTGATCCTTTGTATTTCTCTATAAAGTTTAGAATCAGCTTGTAACTTTCTCCAAAAAAGACATGTTAGAATTTTTATTGGGATTACAGAAGTTGCACTGGCTGAAGATGAAATTTTAGATGGGTAAATTTAAAATAGCAATAAACACATGAAATTCTAGCTTAGGTCTTACAAAATATAAAATCAATGATGTAGAAAATAAAGAAGCTAAAAGACAAAAATGGTAAAACATAATTAAAGGAAAAATGAAATGTACGAGGATGGATCCAAGAGTTACAAAATACATTGAAATTTCTTACCAAAAGATCAGAGTTAATAGAGAAGAATTATGGAATAAAAGAAGCAGAGAAATAAAGGTTTTCCCAAACCACTTGTAAGATTCAGGGGGCAGTAAATGAGTCTGTAAGTGATTTTATTTAAATGTAATGAATAAATATAATTTCAAAAATACCAAAATTTTAACCCCATCCTTTGAAAGAATCATTGGATTAAAAAAAAATTCGTACTGTACAGAGTTCGCTTCGTGGCTCAGTGGTTAACGAATCCGACTGGGAACCATGAGGTTGCAGATTTGATCCCTGGCCTTGCTCAGTGGGTTAAGGATCTGGCGTTGCCGTGAGCTGTGCTGTAGGCTGCAGACGTGGCTCGGATTCTGCGTTGCTGTGGCTGTGGCAAAGGCTGGCAGCTACAGCTCCTGTTAGACCCCTAGCCTGGAACCTCCAAATGTTGCAGGTGTGGCTCTACATAAAGGCAAAAAGACAAAAAAAAAATCATACAGTAGAATTGAAGGGAGCTTCAACAGATCCACAAATATAAGCATACTATAGGTTGCCTTTACTGGCCATAATATACAATGAAGAGAAAATATCAACAGACTGTCCAACCATAAAGAAAACAAAAAGAATTCTCAACAGTCCTTGAGTTCAAGAGTAAGTCACTGTAGACACATGGCCAAAAAGCACATGAAAAGATGCTCAACATCAGCAATTATTAGAGAAATCAAAATCAAAACTACCATGAGGTATCACCTCATACCAGTCAGAATGGCCATCATCAAAGTCCACAAACATTAAATGCTTGAGAGGGTGTTAAGAAAAGGAAACCATTGTATACTGTTGGTGGGAATGTAAGCTGGTGCAACGACTATGAAGAACATTAAAAAAGTAAAAGCAGAATTTCCATATGACCCAGCAATCTCACTCCTGGGCAACTATCCAAAGAAAAACGTAACTCGGAGTTCCCTTCGTGGCTCAGTGGTTAACGAATCTGACTAAGAACAATGAGGTTGCGGGTTCGACCCCTGGCCTTGCTCAGTGGGTTAAGGATCCGGCGTTGCCATGAGCTGTGGTGTAGGTTGCAGACGCAGCTCGGATCCCGCGTTGCTGTGGCTGTGGCGAAGGCCGGCAGCTACAGCTCCTGTTAGACCCCTAGCCTGGGAACCTCCATATGCCGCGGGTGCGGCTCTACATAAAGGCAAAAAGACAAAAAAAAAAGAAAGAAAAACGTAACTCAAAAAGATAAATGCATCCCAGTGTTCATCACAGCACGGTTTATAATAGCTAAGACGTGGAAGCAACCTAAACGTCCATCAGCAGAGGATTGGATAAAGAAGATGTGGCACATACATACAATGGAATATTAGCCATAAAAGAGAATGAGATAATCTCATTTGCAGCAACATGGATAGACTTACAAATGATCATACTAAGTGAAGTAAGTCAGGCAGAGAAAGGTCAGTATCGTATGGGATCACTAATATGTGGAATCCAATAAAAATGATACAAAAGAACTTACATGACAAAAACAAACTCAAAGATTTTGAAACCATGTTTATGGTTACCAAAGGGGAGGGATAAACTGGGGAGAGGAGGGGGGATTGACATTTACACACCACTGTATATAAAATAGACGGGTAATAAGGACCTGCTCTATAGCACAGGGCAGTTTACTCAATACTGTGCAGTAACCTATATGGGAAAATATTCTGAAAAGGAGTGGATGTATGTATCTGTGTGACTGATTTACATTGCTGCATACCTAACACAACTTTGTAAGTCAACTATATTTTAATAAGATTTATTTTAAAAATAGTAAGTGCCTAATATAATAATAAGATCTTAAGGAAAATAATAATACAAACAACAAATGTATATTAAAATGTTGAGTATAGTAAAAATTGTGGTCATAGGTGAATTTATAACTTTAAACACTTGTATTGCTATACAAGTAACAGTTATAAAAAGTAGATAACGATAATAAAAGTACCAAGAAAAGCCTGAAAAAATAATGATGAAGTTAAAATTAGAATGTAATGATGTCCATATGTTAATAAAATATTTGATAAATGAGAAAAAGAGATAAAAGTGAAAAAAGGTTGGATATGCTGACAGATATGATAATTTTAAAGTATGTGATAAAACAATTTAGCAGAGTATGAAATTATTAAATACCTGTAAATATGCCTGTAAAGAAATGTAAAAATATCAGTGACAAGAATGCTTTTCTTAAGTGATTTATCCTTAGAATTAACAGAAATGGCTCAAAGTATTAGAAAACTAGATGGACGTTCATGGAGATACTTAAGTTATCAAACTTCAGCTATTCTCCAGGAACAAGTGATTTTATAGTTGCATTTTAAAGTCTTTCAAGGATCACATAATTCACATAAAATTCTCTAAAACATTAAAAAATGGAATTTTTTTGTGTGAGAATGAATCACATTAAGTAACTCACTTAAACTTACTTGTAGACTAATGTCCTAAATAAGGGATTAAAATTGCTCATTAACAAACTTGCAAGGTAGGGTTTAGAAGGTCATGTTCAAAACAGAGTTTTGTTTCCAATTCAGATGTGACAGAATTTTAAGTATTAAGATATTATCAAGCAGAACTCTGGCACTTTAAGGAAAACTGGCTGCATGAATTACATGTCATGAAATGTAAAAGTGGTGATACTCAGTTACCTTTATCCTTCATTGAAGTGTTATCACTGCTCACTTCTGGATTTAACTGTCTATAATCCACGTGTTCCTTGGTCTCTTCTTGAGTTTGGTTAGTTAGGTAATTGACCAAATGATCATTCAGGTAACGGAATGTCTTGAAAAAAATATGTTGTGTAGCTCCACTTAGTGAATTAAGAGTCATCGATAATATTTTTAATCAGGGGTTTTTCAAGGACGGTTTGCTCGGGCATTGGCTCTGCAAGGACTAATTTTTCACCTCCTGCTTGACCCTTGGTTTAAGCCCCCCTTGCCTCTGCCAGCCCCACCTCCATAACCCCCAGTCCCACTCTACCCCACACAAGGCAGGTCCAGGCTTTGTGGGACCTGAGCCTTACACAATTTTGGCATCCCTCTTTAAGAAAAAGAGCACAAAGGTATAAACTTAGGCGCAAGAGTAAACAATGACTTATGGCGATAAAATACATCGCACTGAGTTATGATTGTAAAAAGCTGGCAGAGACTGCAGACAGCCCAAATAGCTTCGGCCTGTATTAGATTGTGTTTCCCAAGAGCAGACATCAAGATTAGGTCTTTCCCCTGAGTGATTTAAATAAGGAATCTCCCCCAGGGACGAGGAGAAAGCCAAGAATTTGTGGGATTTCAGGCTAAGTCCCCAGAGGGTAATGGCCCTGATCTCAGAGGTCTGATACAGAGGGAAATGGGCTTGTGTACCTAGCCAGGCAGGAATTGGCTGAATTTCCAGCCCAGACACCTCTAGCTTCCCACACCAAATGGGAGCAGTGCACAAAATGGTAAAATGGGATATGAAGAGATCGGGGGGGGGGGTGTTGGCATGATCTGCTGCTTGATTCCCTGTATTGTAAGTGTTGTTTCTCCTCCGTCACCCAGACTTTTTTTTAATACCAGCTATCATAATATTGCAAAAATGTTCTCAACTTTGCGGCAGATGAGAAGGCACAGTTGTAAGGAAAGCTGTTCCTCTGTATTTTGATGACTTAGCAATGCTTTAACTGTCTGTGCACGTGGCTGCAAATCAAATAAATACATCCCCTTAAAAACCAAAGGAAACACATGCCCAACTACACTTCTGCTTAGCAGGGATCCCAAATTAAAGCAACTTCAGATCCACCTTAGCACAATTGGAAATGCGATGAAAGGAAGTCGGAATATCAAACAATGGGAATCTTCACAGATTTTAGTTAAAAGAGCTTCTACAAATTCTGCAAAATGACCATGTGGATGATTTTCTTGGACCCCTCCAAGATTCTTGGAAGAGACCCATGCAAGTAGGAGGGTCCTGAAGTTTGAACTCTATTAGCTTCACTGTAAATCCTTGCTACTGGATTTCATGCTACTTTTTATGGACCACCAAGGAAATTTCTTTCTAACTTATAATGAAGAGTTTTATTTGGCTGGTGTGAAATCAACAACAAATCAAAGTGTAAGAAAGATCACACCCCCGCACTAGGCACTAAATGCTCCCCACTCCCAAGGACTAACTCATGAAAATCATTGTGTGCCCTTGTTACTGACGATGACCCAAATTTAAGGGATCTTGCTTTGCCTGTTAGCCTCTCAACTCAGTTTTACATCTGATATTTCCTAAAGTCAGTTTTTTTCTGTCCTGATGTTTAAAGCACATCTTTAGTTTGTTTATATTATTCTATGCTATCCTATTACATGACAACCTTGGCTCTTTTTTTATTTTTTAAATTTTTAAATGATTTTTTTTCCTTTATTATTGGTTTACAGTGTTATGTCAGTTTTCTACTATACAGCAAAATGACCCAGTCACACATACATATATACTCTTTTTCTCACATTATCCTCCATCATGCTCCATCTTAAGTGACTGGGATATAGTTCCCAGTGCTATACAGTAGGATCTCATTGCATGTCCATTCCAGAGGCAATAGTTTGCATCTGTTAACCCCAGATTCCCTGTCCATCCCACTCACCCCCCCTCGGCAATCACAAGTCCGTTCTCCATCAACTCTTTTCTACTGAAGATGTGACTCAGGCCCTGAGCTAGAAAGCATTCTCAGGCATCCCTCCTGCTTGAGGACAAGCATTGTGATTGCTGTGATGATAGGGACTGGATGGTGTTCCATTGTGCACTGCGACCACAGTCTGATGTCTGGACCTTTGACCACCACCCAGGAGCTCCTAAAATGGCTTTCTTGGCATTTCCAAACCTGGGTAAATATAACTCATTTTTCAGAACTCGATTTATTTGCATTTCTCCCTTACAAAACCTTCCCTGATTCTTCTAGTGAAGTGAACACCATATATACCAACAGAACATGTATTCTCTGATTGTTTTTGTCTGTAAGTTGAGTTCCTTGATCCAAAACTGCATCTTATTTAATTCTGTCTTCTGCACTCAGCACAGTGCTGGACACAAAGTAAGACCTCAAAATGTTTAGGAGGTGACTGGTGGATTAATTCTAATGTTCTCGATTGCTAGAGATTTTACACCCCCCAAAGGACATTTGGCAACATCTGAAGACCTTTTGGGTTCTTAGAATTGACATCTAGTGAGTATAGGGCAGCGATGTTGCTAAATAATCTACAGTGTACAGGACAAGCTCCAAACAGAATATTGATAGTGTGGAGGCTGAGAAACCTTGGGCCAATTGAATGAACGTTCTCTAATGTGTTTTTATGCCATAAGTAAAAATGTAAAATATGGACTTAATACATGGAATGCAAGAATATAATGTCTCACTCTTTTTGTCCCTAAACTTTTCATTTGTTCTTTAAGAAAGAAAACTCTGAGTAATTCCACAGTTTGGGAATTTTGGAATACGTAGCATCATAAATGTCTTCATACCATTTAAAGTAAGCTGATGCATAAAATAGACAGTAGTAGTATTTGCAGAAATCTTTTTTATTCACGTTGTCTAATATGTTAGAATTGAGGACACCAATATTGAACAAAATCATGGTGTCTTATTTTAATAGAGTCACATGTAATGCTGCCTATGTTCATTTTCTACAGCCAAAACAATACTGAACTCTAACCAGTTACTCGTGAAAAGAAGCATGCATTTCATGTAGACCTTGCTTTAAATCTGTCGTAATGGCCATGTGACCCTATTTTGGCCCATGTCCATTCCTTTGCTTTGGGCTCATATATTGTGTGTTCCTAGCTAATTTTGGCCCATGTCCATTCCTTTGCTTTGGGCTCATATAACATGTGTTCCTAGCTAATTAGTCTTCTAATGTCTTAACTCACAGCAGCTGGAAGGTACTGTTGATCTGAAATAAATAGACTGACAGGTATTTTTTCAGCAAACATGAGTTTATTTGGAATCAGCTGAGAACTGCAATTTCAGGGTGTGTAACCATGTGCTCCCAGGCAAGGGAAGAAGAACGCTTTTATAGAGAGGAACAGGAAGTTGGGAGGGCACAGTAAATTAAAGAGTCCTTGCCAGGAAAGAAGGGGTATTTTTCTTCCTGTTGGGCTCAACTGTGGTCATAGAGCATGGCACCTTCCGCTTCTGGTCTCCCAACTGTATTTAACTGAGATTTCTGTTTATGAGTTTTTTTTTTTTTTTTTACAGAAGGCCTTTGAATCTTGAATTAATGAAAATGCAATGCTTCTCAACAAAGTTTTCTGGTTATAATTGCAAATGCAGAAAGAAATTTCAACACAAAGTGCATCTAATATAGTTAAAATTAGCTACCAATTTCAAGTCACATTATGGAATAAATTAATTAGAGTCCAGTGCTTGCCTATGTTCGTGTTGTTATTAATTACCCAGTAGTACTTCCACAACTGTTTGTGTTTTAGAACTAACTGATTAAAAAAAAAAAATCTTGGAACACAAAGCCATTTCTTTTCAAGGAACATGAAAAAAAAATGAATTCCAAAAACTCAAGAGATTTTACTTAAAGACAATCATAAAGAAGTATAGGCCAATTTTGTATTTAAGAAAAATGGCCAAAGATATGGTCTTTAGGTTAACAAACAATGCATTTGTGTGTGTGTGTGTGTGTGTGTGTGTGTGTGTGTGTGTGTGTGTGTGTGTGTGTGTTCTGCGACAGACAGACAGACAGGTAGATAGAATGGATGTAAATAAAATGTGTCTATACAAATAAGTAATCTGGAGAACACACACACACACCATATAAGCACATGCAGTTTATTCTCTTGATCATTAAGCTAATACATACTCATTGTCAAAATTTTAAAAACAGAAGAGTACAACAAAAAATAGCAGATAGTACAGGAAATTAACTACTAGGCAAAAATATGGTTGGCCATGTGTTATATTTCCATAGTATTTATTCTGTGTACCTGTTTCTACAGTAAAAAGCATATGTGAATTTTTGCATTTATTTTGTATCACAGGAAGCATTTTCCACATAAAATTTTTTCCTACCTTTTTCCACTTAGTATATTATGAGCAATCTGTCAATTCATTAAATTTTATTTTAACGTAATTTTTGGTTAATATATAATGTTCCATACTGTGATGTGTTATGGTACAGTGATTTCACTGGAAATTTAGCAAAATTTTTTCACTTTTTATCATTGCAATCAGTAATTATAGTTGTACATAAAATTTCTTCACATGTAAGTTCATTTTGAAATTGAGATCAACAAAGTTTATCATCTTGATTTTTACTTGAATTCATTTTTATATACACTATACCAATTCATAAAACATAACTAAAATTGGCATTTAATAACCACACAATATTTCATGATTTGAATGTGCAAAATTTGCATTAAATTTTATACATTTGAAAATTTGTTTCCAATTTATTAATAATATAAATAAGTTAAATATGGAAAATATTATACATGAGCTTTTGTATATTTCTTTGATTACTGTCTAAGGATGAAGTTCAAAAGAGCATATCATTGGCTAAAAGTACAGTCATGATTAAGACTTTTTATTGGATAATTTCCCACTAACTAGGGTTTTTTTTCAATGTTCAACATTAACAAATCAATACACTTACCTGTATTATTGCAAATACTATGTTTAATTCCAATAATTAAGATTGATAAAATTTAACATTGTATGTTTCCACTCATATTATTGATTGCAAATGATATTTGACCTGCTTTCAACTTTGTTTTTTTTTTTTTGTCCTAACCATCTCCTAAATTGCTTTTATCAGTGGATAACTTATTCTTATATATTTCTGAAAGTCTTAGATTTTGTTTTCTGTGATATATTAAGAGATTTTCGCCCCTTGAGTGATCAGGGTGTTATTTATTAGCTGTTTTACCATTTCCTTCTCTTTACTCACCTATGGACAAGAAATACTTTTACCCAGACTCATTTATGAACAGAGTGATTAGGTTACCATTGATTCAATTCAGTATATACTGTGCAAGAGTACAAAACAGTTCAGGATCAAACCCAACTAGTATCCATGATGATGCAGGTTCAATCACTGGCCCTGCTCATAGGGTTAAGGATATGGTGTTGCTGTGAGTTGTGGAGTAGGTTGCAGACTCAGCTTGGATCTGGTGTTGCTGTGGCTGTGGCATAGGCTGGCAGCTGCAGTTCCACTTTGACCCTTAGCCTGGGAACTTCCACATGAAGCAACCGGCAAAGGATTAATCTTCAGAATATACTGACAACTCATGAAGCTCAATATAAAAAAACAGACAACCCAATCAAAAAATGGGCAGAAGATCTAAATAGACATTTCTCCAAGGAAGGCATACATATAGCTAAAAAATACATGAACAGATGTTCAGCATCACTAATTATTAGAGAAATTCAGATCAAAACTATAATCAAGTATTGCTTCACACCAGTCAAAATGGCCATCATCAAAAAGACTCTAAACAATAAATTCTGGAGATGGTGCAGAGAAAAGGGAATGCTCCTACACTGTTGGTGGGAATGTAAAATAGTGCAACCACTACAGAGAACAGTAAAGAGGTTCCTCAGAAAGCTAAATATAGAAATACCATATGATCCAGTAATCCTACTCCTGGACATACATCCAGAGAAAAGCATAATTTGAAATGATAATGCACCCTGGATTTCCTGTCGTGGCTCAGTGGTTAACGAATCCGACCAAGAACCATGAGGTTGCGGATTTGATCCCTGGCCTTGCTCAGTGGATTAACGATCCGGCGTTGCCGTGAGCTGTGGTGTAGGTCGCAGACGCGGCTCGGATCCCGCGTTGCTGTGGCTGTGGTGAAGGCTGGCAGCTGTAGCTCCTGTTAGACCCCTAGCCTGGAAACCTCCATATGCTGCGGGTGCGGCCCTAGATAAGGCACAAAGACAAAAAAAAAAAAAAAAAGATAATGCACCCCAATGTTCATTGCAGCTGTTTACTATTTATAGTAGCCAACACATGGAAGCAACCTAAATGTCTATTGACAGAAGAACGGATAAAGAAGATGTGGTGAACATATACAATGGAATATTAATCAGCCATAAGAAGATTGAAATAATGCTCTTTGCAGCAACAGGAATGAATCCAGAGATTATCATACTAAGTGAAGTAAGTCAGACAAAGGTAAATATATGACATCACTTATATGTAAGATCTAAAAAGATGATGCAAATGAACAGAAACAGACTCTCAGGCTTCAGAAACAAATATGGCTACCAAAGGGGACAGGTGGTGGTGAGGGATGGATTGGGATTGGCATATGCACACTACTGTTTATGGAATAGGTGTCAACAGGGACCTGCTATATAGCACAAAAAACTCTACCCAATATTCTATAACCTATATGGGAAAAAATCTGAAGAAAAAAATGGGTGTGTGTATATATAAAACTGAATCACTTTGTTGTACAGCAGAAACTATTAGAGCATTATAAATCAACTATAATTCAGTAAAACTTAAAATCAGTGCAAAGAAATTTGGGGCACTGTAATTTCTGCCGCAGTACCTAAGCAGCCCACGGGCAGAGTAACATCTAGAGGAATGGCATTCCTGCTTCAGGCCTCATCCTACTTAACAGAAATTTCAAATTCTTGGCTGTCTGAGAAGCAGCTAGACAAACAGCATTTTCAAATGATGCAACTGACAAGGGCTTAATCTCTAAAATATACAAACAACTTACACAACTCAACAGCCAAATAAAACAACAGCCCAATTGAAAAATGGGCAAAAGACCTGAATAGGCATTTCTCCAAAGAAGATATACAGGTGCCCAACAAGCACTTGAAAAAATGCTCAACATCACTAATTATTCGAGAAATGCAAATCTGAACTGCTATGAAGTACCACCTCATACTTGTCAGAATGGCCATCATTAACAAATCAACAAATAACAAATTCTGGAGAGGTTGTGAAGAAAAGTGAACCCTCCTACACTGTTGGTGGGAGTGTAAATTGGTACAGCCACTATGGAAAACAGTATGGAGGTACCTCAGAAAACTATGCATAGAACTGCCGTATGACCCAGCAATCCCACTCTTGGGCATATATCCAGACAAAACTTTCCTTGAAAAAGACAGATGCACTTGTATGTTCATTACAGCACTATTCACAATAGCCAAGACATGGACACAGCCCAAATGTCCATTGACAGATGAATGGATTAAGAAGATGTGGTATATATACACAATGGAATACTATTCAGCCATAAAAAGAGCAAAATAATGCCATTTGCAACAACATGGATGGAACTAGGAACTCTCATACTAAGTGAAGTTAGAAAGAGAAAGACAAATACCTTACGTGATATCACTTATATCTGGAATCTAATATATGGCACAAATAAAACTTTCCACAGAAAAGAAAATCATGGACTTGGAGAACAGATTTGTCATTGCCAAGGGGGAGGGAGAGGGAGTGGGATGGACTGGGAGTCTGGGGTTAATAGATGCAAACTATTGTCTTTGGAATGGATAAGCAATGAGATTCTCCCGCACAATACAGGGAACTACATCCAGTCACTTATGATGGAACATGATGGATGATGTGAGAAAAATAATGTATATATATGTGTGACTGGGTATTTGCTGCATAGTAGAAAATGACAGCACTGTAAACCAACTATAATGGAAAAAATAAAAATCGTTAAAAAAAAGTGGTGTGGCATTTCTTTTCTCTGTAGTCATGGTGATGTGCCTGGAAGTCAGTGTCAACAGCTAAGAGATGCATCGAGATCTGCTGCGCCAGAGTAAAATTTTCACCAAATTCCATCAGCTTTTTAAGGATTCAAAATTCTAGTCACCATAGGAGTTGCAGAAGATAATTAAAAGTCATCATAGAATTAGAATGTTCCTTAATGCAGTACTTTTCAAAGATTCACATAAGTCCACGCTAGTCCTCAAAATGTTTGTCACCAGTCTGAGGTGAGAAAAAGGATAGATACTGAGATTAAGCATTTAGATACATTATAACTATTTGACTACTATGAGCCATTACTCTGAATTCCAAATGTAAACTTAAGGCTATAATTATATCATTTGGTCTTAAAATTAAAATATGACCCCAGACATCCTATTTTTTCTATTATAGTAATTATATATGCTACATCTTGAGAAACATTAGTCATATTTCACAATGTAAACTCCCTATCAAGTTGTTCTGTTATTATGCACTTGTAAAAATTTGTTCCTATTATAGTTGACTTATTTTAAATGGTGACTTTTTTGAATAATAGTTGTTATAGGATGATGAAGACCTCCTTACACAGAACTGTGGTAAGTCCCAGGATCACTATTTCAGAATCCCCTAGAATGCAGACGGGCTGGATGGTTGTGTTGTTCCAGTCTCCTGTGGTTCCCTGGTAGTGGTGTCATCAGAGGGGCGAGGTGGGGGCCAGGGTGAAGGGCAGTGCCGGAGTCCTCCTGCGCCAGCTTTGGATTTCTAAGTAAACAGCAGGCACTGGGAGGTGCAAAGCATCTGCCTACTATCGCTCATGCAGGAAAATCTGTTCTTTTTCAAAGAACAAAGTGTGTTTCAGGGCCAGCTCCAAGTCCTTTTGTCTTTCAGCTCCGTAAGTTAAATATACTAGTAAAAATCCCTCCGGGGTTTTGGTAATAACGTTGACTGTCAGTCATGGTTTTTGGTGTCATTATTTTTTACGGCTAAGAAGGTTTTGTAAGGTAAAACTGGGAAAACCTGTGAGTGAAAGACTGCTGGCCAAAGACCACCGGAAGTGGTAACTCTGCTCTTTTTCCAGTTACATACTAGTCTTTTTTTTTTTTCCTTTTGGATCAGAGAAGATTTTGTTTTTGGTGCAGTGATTTATCCTGATATTTTCCGTGTGATTCTTATTTTCCCCTTGTGATTCTTAATGTCATTTTTATGGAAATAAGTCTAATGTTACTTTCAAGCTTCTAAGATACTACCGACTGCACTTATTTTGATATTTAATATATTTGTTTCAAATACCCATTTTGTCTTTATTTAGTTAAGAATTGATAAAATTCATTTAAATTCTCTGCAGTATATGGAACAGCATTTGTTCCCAACCAATCTGTGAAGCTAAAGTTATTTATCAAATTCTTTTTTTGTTTGTTTTTGTTTTGTCTTTTTAGGGCCACACCTGTGGCATATGGAGGTTCCCAGGCTAGGGGTCTAATCGGAGCTGTAGCTGCCGGCCTACGCCACAGCCACAGCAACGCCAGATCAGAGCCGTGTCTGCAACCTACACCACAGTTCACAGCAATGCCGGATCCATAACCCACTGAGCAATGCCAGGGATCAAACCCGCAACCTCACAGTTCCTAGTCGGATTCGTTTCCGCTGGGCCACAGTGGGAACTCCAAAAGTTATTATTTATCAAATTCTTGTGTCTGTTTCTAAGCCTAAGTTCTTGTGAGCTGTTAATATTTCCCTTACACCACACTGCCTTCATTTCTATACTTGGTCAAACTCGTTGATAACACAGGGAAGTTCGCCCGATCTTAGTATGATTTTTTTTTTACTTTTCCCTTGAATATTCTTACTCATTTACTCTGAGAAATTAACTTATGAGTTACCTAAACAAGTTAAAAGAATATTCCACTCATTTTTAATTGGATCACATCAAACCCACACATTGATTTGGAAGAATCATCATTTTTGCAACAGTTAGCCTTTATATTCAGGACTATGATATATTTTTTCATTGATTCAGATTTTCTTTTATGACCCTCAGTAAAGTTTTATGATTTCTTGAAAGCAATATGTAATGACTTGTTATAGTTATCCCTAGGAAGTTGTCGGCTTTTCTTGCTATTTTGCGTAGAGTCCAAATATATTCTCCAAAAGGTTATTGACTTAAATAAGTGGTATGCATGAGAATACATTTTATTTTTCCATGCATATGAATGGTGAGTGAGAGATCTAAATTGCATTGAGAATATTGCAGTTGCAACAGTTTAAAGAAGTTCTTGACTACAGTGGTGATTATGCATCACTCAAACAATAGAAGCCTCTGTCAGTTCATTGAGTGGAAATAGCTGCACTTGAGTGCATCACAAAGAAAATGTCTCTTTAGTGTATATTGTTATTTAAAGTGTGTTTCCAGTTAAACACTTTTGACTTCATTTATGTTTTTGTGCGGATAGTGCCCAAAAAGGAATATATTTATACTTGTATTGTTGAATCTGTGCATTATAAAGGAAAAGGATCAAAATTTCCTGGAATCAGGGAAATACAGAGCCTCATGGTTTAAGGGTGCCACATTGCAGTTTGTGAACTTTTCTCAAGTTTCTTTCTTTCAAGCTCATCTGGAGCAACTGAACCTCTGACTCTAGGATTTATGATGTCAAAAAGGACCTTTGTAGACCAGGCTTTTCAATGTATTACCTTTTTAACTTGGAAATGTCGAAGCAGCAGCACTACATGTGGGGGGTTACCTATGAGAATTCTAATTGTAGATGACTCCCAAGGAAATAAACTGTCAGTTGTATCTGAGTATCTGTTTCCTCTAGAATGATAATAATGCACCTTAAGTTTCAGTATAATCGGATAGGATGCTGTAAATTCAGCTAACACTTGTCAAGAGGCTTGCGGCGTCTTTAAAATCACAGATCTTAATGAAGGTTTTGTCAGGACCCAAGCCAAGTAAATTTGTTTCAAGTATAAAGGGAATTACATTTCCTTTTGTCCCTGTATAGTCAGGCTAAAAACAGAGAGAGGATTAAGTTGGGAAGTTAATTACTTGATACTGTGTTTGAATAAAAATCCCAGCCACATTGGCCTCAATACTTTTTTGTTAGCTATTTAAAGACATTAGGCTAATTATAGGCAAAGTGAAAAATCAAATTTAAAATTTGTGTTAAATTATTTCATTAAGTAATTGAATGCAATTCCTGTTCAAAGCAGATTCCTAACCTAAAAACTAGACATTTTAATATAAATAAGAAAAAAATTACTTTAGGAAAACTATCCTGAAGACAAAAGCTCTAGTGTTTCTTTTATCATTATATTTCCTTGTCCTCTCCCAAGAGGAGGCCAGGTCCATCTTGAGGAGGAGACAGGGGAATGATCTACTCTTTTCTCACCTTTTTCTGTTACTGCTTTTAGATGCGATTCTGCTATATTGCTGTAAAGAGGAAGGAAAGAGAAAATGCCATATGCTTCCTCCATCTCCTCCCCGGACTGGTTGTTCTCGCTTCTTGGCCTTGCGAGGACCAGTCCACATGGTTATTCGCCTTTATCCATCAGTTATAGATTGAATTATGTCCCCCCTCCTAAGGTATATATTGAAGTCTTAACCTTTATTGACTCAGAATGTGAACCTACTTAGAAACAGGGTCTTTAGAGAGGTCATCAAGTTAAAGTCAAATCATTGGGCAGTGCCTAATACAACATGATAGGTGTCCTGATAAAAATTTGAATGCAGAGACAGGTGCAGAGGGAAGATAATGTAAAGACACGAAGGATGCTATGTGCAAGTGAAGGCAGACAATGGAGTGAAGCTAAGGGATTACAAAATTTGCCAGTAAATTACTGGCAGTTAGAAGAGGGCCATGAAACAGACTCTTCCTCAAGCCTGTAAAAGATCCAACCCTGTGGACGCCTTGATACTGGACTTCTGGCATCATCTAGAACTGTGAGATAATAAATTTTGGTTGTCTCAGCCACACCCCTTGTGTGGCGACCCCAGTAAACAAATACACCATGCAAATGCTGGGTCTCTTGCAGGATAGGTCTTTGGAAAGCCCTGAAAAATTCTTCATCCTGCTTCTTATATGATGTGAGTAATCTGGCCTGAGTTTGACTCCTTCCATCTTTCCCTAATCCCCTCATAGGACAGTTCCTGTCTTCAGGGATCTTTTACTGGGGTAATGGTCCTGTTGGTAGTTATCAGAAAGGATGCTCAAAGCCGGCTACCTTCCTTCAGTCAGTAATTTCTCATCCCCTAGGAAATTCACACCACACAAGGTGTCGAGAATGTAGAATGTAAAATGCCAACTCTCGATTCTTAAAGCTGCTCTTGATCTTTGAATGTGATTTTCTTTCTTTTTTTTTTTTTGTCTTTTTAGGGCTGCACCTGCTGTATATGGAAGTTCCCAGGCTAGGGATGGAATCAGAGCTGTAGCTGCTGGCTTGCACCACAACCACAGCAACACAGGATCTGAGCTGTGTCTGTGACCTACACAACAGCTCATGGCAATGCTGGATATTCCCACTGAGCGAGGCTAAGGATTGAACCTGCGTCCTCTTAATATTAGGTTTGTTATTGCTGAGCCATGACAGAAACTTCTGAAAGTGATAATTTTCAACCACCTCTCCATTGTCAGGGTCAATGGTTCCTTCTTCCTTCTCAGAAGTATGTGAGGTGAGCCTCTACTTCCAGCTAAGAGGACTCCTTGTCCTCCTCAGCCCCCGTGTACTGTCTTTCACTGGAGGACTGAGGTTGGTGGCAGGGCCAGAGTTCCTATTGCGTGTGTCACAGAGCTCTCCGTGAGGTATCTGACCCCAACCTCTGGAAGCTCTTTGAACTTAGACCATATGCTCTATTTACCTTCACTTTTAGCCAAAGTTCCAGAAGAATAGGAACAATGCCACTCACTGTCTTGTAATATATGGATGGCAATTTTGCTATTAAATTTAAATATTTTCTATCCTTCAACTCTATATCTTTCTCTTTTGAAAGTATCTTGCCTATGCCTGAAAAGATAAGTGCTTTAATCGGACATCTTGTAAGTAATTGGTCATTTGATGATCTGAGTTGTCCCTGAGGTTGAAGAGATACTTAAAACAGTGAAAAATCAAGCAAATTACTTCAACTGATTTACCACTTTCTGACCTCTAAATATTGATGTTATTCAGTGCTGCTCTTTACCTAATATTTCTGCATCTTTGTCTCCCGGATGTGTGATCATATAGTACTCACTTGACCCTTTGAAGTCTGTCATGACCATGTGACTTGCTTTGGTCGGTGAAATGTGACACTGTCACTTCTTGGTGAAAGTGTTAAGGGCTGGTGCATGATCTGCCACATTGTTTTTTTCTCTCTCTGCCGTGACATATGGAAATCTCAGGTGGGTGGCTGCTCTGCTGGTTCGGGTTCTGGAGTACGGGCAGTGCTGAGCTAACTCCATCTTGTTAGGAAAAGCATATTGTGAGACCAAGAAAGAAGCCTGTTCTTTTCAGACACTGAAGTTTTATAGTCATTTGTTACCACTGACTGGTCATTTGACCAGTCATTTGTTGCACTGGCCCATATACTGGCATGTTCTTTTTTTAGCCGTGCCCACAGCATGTGGAAGTTACCAGACCAGGGACTGAACCCAAGCCACAGCAGTGAAAACAGTGAATCCTTAACCACTAGGCCACCACAGTACTCCCAAACTGGCCCATTCAATAGTTGTTGTCTGTTAAACTAGAGAACTCCCCCTTTCTTATGTATAGTCACTTCTTGAGTCATTTCATCTAGGTCGGTGATTTTGAATGCAATCCATGTACCTAGACTTTTCCCTTGAACTTAGGAACACATGGCCAATCATCTCTTCCCTTCAATACTTACAGTGTTGCCAGTTAACCAAAAACAAATCCTTGATTATATGCACCCCCCTTGCTTATTCCCAGCCATCTCCATCTGATGACTGTACTGCCATCTGTACTATTACTCAGTCACTCTAACAACACATATTGAGTTTCTTTTCAAAAATATATCCAATTTCCACATACTTTTCACTAACCCCACTACCTGTCTAAGCCACTTTTATATCATAACTAGACTTCCAAAATTACCTTCTAAATGGCCTCCCTGTTCAAATCTACCCCCTATGTGCCTACAGCAACTCATTCAACTGATCATTTCTCTAAAACATACATCTGATTGTGTCGCTTCCTTCTCATGATCTTCCAGTGGATTCTCATGAAAGTAAGAGTAAAATGCACAGTCCTTTTAGTGATGCACCAGGACATATAGAATAAGTCTACTTTTTTTTTTTCCCTGCCACTTTTCCCTTTATTCACTGTGGTACAAGCACGTTGACCTATAACCTTCCCCAAACATGGCAAGTACATGCTGGCCTCAGAACCTTTGTGTTTCTTGTTCCCTGAACATGAAGCATCCTTTCTCCATAGTCTTATGTCTCAGTACCTAACTTCATTTTGATCTCATCTCAAATGTCAGCTATTGAAAGACCTTCTCTGATTTTCCATGTAAGTTATTATGTCCTTCAACTATCATTTTAGCTTGATTCCTTAGTTGCACAACCATCATCTGACATTATATAATATGTTGATTTTTTGAAAATTCTCTGGGTTCCATGTCCATGTAATCATTAAGAAGTCATGATCTCTGTCTTTATTTTTTACCTTTATATCTTCAATATCAAGAATGGTACCAGCTCAACAAACAAGCACTCAATAAATACGTTATTACTGACCAAATAGCAAATATGGATGTTAATAAGTGGTGAAGAGGATAGACATAATTATTTTCCCTCATCAGAACTCAGTGTAATAAAACATATAGGCAAGTAATTATAATCCACTCTATAATCAGACTGTATTTTTAGGTATTAAATTAGCATATAATTTTATTCCGTACAACTTCGGTTTTTTTTTATTTATCTAAATATTTATTTATTATTTTTTGCTTAATGGATTTTATTTCAATTATAGATGTACATAAATCATCACAAGTCAATTTTACAGATTTTGTATCCCAAACCCACAGTGCATTCCCCCACCCCCCAGATTGTCTTATTTGAAAAACCAAGGTTCTCCAAAGTCTGTGAGTCCTTGTCTGTTCTGCAAAGAGGTTCATTGTGTCTTTTTAGTTTCCACATGTAAATGGTAGCATTGGGTGTTGCTGTCTAATTGTCTGACTAGTTTCACTTCGCATAGTAGTCTCTAGGTCCATCCATGTTGCTATAAATGTTGGTAATTTGTTCCTTTTAATGGCTGAGTATTATTCCATTGTGTGTATGTACCATCCGTATAACTTTGTCAACCCAAACCTCACTCCCACTGAACCAATGGCACTAGTCATTTCACCCTGCAAGAAGTGGATATTCTTGCTCAGCCTCGAGCATTGGATTTTTATTATTGTGAACAGTATCACATAGTATATGAGAGAATAATATACAGCCCACTGAGTTATTGAAAGCCATTCTTACAACTACAATGGAAGTCATGAAATTGGAAACATAGAACTATTTTCCCCAATTATATAACTACGAAAGGCAATTTAAGAATAGATTTCTTAGTAGTATGTTTTCTACAAGGTATATCTCATTGTGCGTCGACAGATAACTTGCTCACTTTTACCGTCAGTTGAAGAAGGAATAGAGTCTAGGGCCACTGGAAGGTGAGGAGGGAATTAAGAAAGGAGCTATCCAGAGAGAATAGACCTCAAACTGTGTAAATCTCCCCAAATCTCTGGCCAGTCCTTGGAACACACATGCATAAGAATACATGATGTTAAAAGATTTAAACTGATATTTAAACTGCTTCCTCAGAGAGCGAGTTTATAATTTGAGTTCTACCAGTTTAATTCTCTGTTAAAGCATCAACACCCTTTCAAGAAAAATAGCCAAGTCCAGAATCTGACAATGTGCTGTATGCAGTTCAAAATTGCTCACCATACAGAGAACCAGGGAAATAAAAATAAAGACATTGGACTGAGATCAACCCTAAGCTGACCCAGAGGTGGTTTGTTGAAAAAATGGTAATGAAAGCTATTATAGCTTTGTTTAACAGAAGAAACTAAAATATGCTGGTGATGAATGAAAAACTAGGAAATATTCACAGAAAAACAAAGCTATAAAAGACAGCCATGTGGAAATTCTAAAACTGAAAAATACAATACCTGAAATAAAAAAAATTAATTGAATTTGCTTAACAGTAAAATGGAAATGAAAAGGAAAAGAAACATTGAATTTGAAATAGTATTTCATAAACATGAATTTGAAAATAGACAAATCAGAATTTTCCACACCCTCAGTAAGACTCAATATTGCTTTTTGTTTTTTAAATTTTAGCTATTCTTTTTAAGTACATGACAGTATCTCAATGTGGCTTTAATTTATAGTTCCCTGATGACTAATGATGTTGAAAAGGCATTTTCCTGTGCTTATTTGCCATCCATATATTCTCCTTGATGAAGCATCTGTTCCAGTCTTATGCCCATTTTCTACTTGGATTCTACTTTCTTACTTTTGATTTAGAGCTTGTATTCTGGATACAAGTCCTCTGTTGTATATCTTGTCATCCTCAGTAGGAAAGCTGGTCTGAATCAGTGAAGGTACAGTCGGTAGAAGTAAAAGTATGCATCTTTCTCTTTAACAGGGTTACTAGCTTGTAGAATACCTAGGTTAATAGTTACTTGCTTCCAACACTTTAAAGTCATTACGGTCAACAGCGTAAAACTATATCTCTAGCTGCAACAAACCAATATCATCATCATGTATGTGTGTATATATATTACATAGATATGTAATTTTTGTATTAAGTGCTATAATTTAGAGAAGTTCTTCCTGGTCTCTTTGTCCCTCCCAGGTTTATCTCTAATTCCTTGTACTATTGCACAGCTCAGATTTCTCAAGGAAACTTCTTTAACTCTAAAACTAGGCCCTGTTTGCCAAGCATTCTGTTTATAACTTTTTAAGAGTGGGAGGATTAAAGAATTTAAACTATGAAAAGACATTCTAAAAAGCTAAGGTACTCCTTAATTTCCTCATCTGATCTCTTGCTTGATTTCTACGTCTGATGCATTTAACTCTTGAAAACCCACTTGCTGATTTGTATTTGCTTTCTCTCCCTGCTTGCATTTCTTTCTTCCAATTTCCCTTGTTCCTCTGAAATCATACCTCCCAGTAAATCCATTAGCCTGGAAGTATTGATTCAGCCCATTTTTCTACAGAACTGAGCTAATAAAGTTGGCAAGTGGGTTTTTGATGAAGGGTATTGTTTTGCTGCAGTTGATAATGATATATATAATCAAGAGCTGTATGCTGTTTCGCATCTGGCTGCCCCTGAATTGACCTGTGTGTCCTTCCCTTCACCTTCTTAGGCCTTCTCACATAAGACTCTTTGGTGCTCAGAGTAATGCAGTGAGTTCTCAAATGTACTTTAAAAGAAGCCGTGGAGAGAAGGCAGGCTCAGGACACCACCTCAAGGTCCTTGGCACACTCCGTCCTTGGACCCTCACGGAGTAGATGCCCTGCATACATATGCAGGAGGCTGGAGGCTGGTTCCCCACTACCCTTCTTGTCTGTGCATTATTTACTATTGATGAGGACTCTGTACTTTTCCTTTACGGAACGTATCAGGTCATTGCTTTTGATTCCCTTTTGCTCCCAAAGGGCATTTAAAACAAAGCTCAATATTCCGACTGAAAGTTGATGCTCTGGGAGAGGCGAGCTGTGGGCTCAAATACAGCCTTCTTTTCATGAAATGGAAGTGCACTGCTAGGGAATTAAGCAATTTCGTTTTATAGCCCTTTTATTCTGTTTCTTTTAAGAGACAGAATGCTTTATTAGTTTATCGTATTATCGGAGGTCTAACATATATTTAAAATTGTGTTCTTAGTTCTTGTTCATTTCAACAAGTATTAATCAATCACTTTTACGTGCCCCACATTACTATACTCTCAAACCGAGGAGGATACAAATATAATCCGTGATGTAAAGCCTATTCTCAACTGGCTTACAGTGGATGAATTGAGGGAAGACTAGGTGATACACATGAAACAATCAGGTAACACAAAACTGGGTATAGAAAAAAATGTAAAAGGAAACATGCATTATTTTTTCACGTGAACATAGCACACCATGAGTGCTACCTAGCAGTCACAGCAGGAAGAGGTCCTTGAGGGCTGTGAATTATAGTAGACTTCCTAGACAAATAATAATAACAACCACAACAAACAACTGTTGCCTTCAAGGGGAGAGATACAGGATGGATCTTAGAAAATAAATTTAAATAGTGGAAAGTAAATTCATAATTTTTATTTGGTTTATTATACTTGCATTGTTGGCAAATAATAACAGTACCTCAAAGTTACGTATGTAGTGGTTTAAGCAAACAGGAAGTTACTGTGGGGACATAAGAGGAGGTCTAGAGAAAGCCTAGGATTGCACAGTGTTATCAGTGTCCTAAGGTACTTCTGTCTTTCTGCTGAACACATAGTTTTCACCCTCTTTTCTTTGCCTCCTCTGCTCAACATGGCTGACACAACTCCAGCCTATATTTCAATCTCTGTGGATGTTGTGAGCTCTGTTTGACTCCCCCCTTCAGGATGGGAGGACTGGGGTGCAGTGGGCCTAGAGTAGTCAGCCGACAGCTCCCTTCAGGAACTGCCTCAGCTCCGTCATACCCACTTTCTGAGGTGGTGCTCTTCCAGTAACCATCGACACAGAGTTCAGTGCTGTCGTGCAACAAGGAAGGACTCTGAAGGGTCATCTTCTCTTTAGAGCTCCTTGTAGCTTTGTCTGAGTCTTTTGTTGATACCACCTTGCATCTACTCTTCCATCTCTACCCAGCCCTACTTCCTTCCCTGCCTTCTACAAGTTTAGATGCTTTGAGAACACCTAATAGTATTTCTGCGTGCTAATATCTGTTTCAGGGTCTTGTGCTTGAGTAACCCAAGCTTTGACACATTTTGAGTAGAGGTAATCTTGATATACAAAAAAGGGGGTGCCTGTGTTATGAAGGTCAAATTTATCTTAAATACCCAGGAGAAAAGTAACATGTTCTAATTGACAGAATTGTATTTCATAGAAACACTTAGGTATAAGTCAAACTGATAGCATACACTGTTGGCTGGATACACTGCTTTCTCAAACAAAATGTAGGATTATCTTACTTTTCCAAGAAAAATTCCCTAAAGTCTTCTTTATTGCAGAGAACTGAATTACAGTGGCCACCATTAGCAGTAGGAAGGATGAACCATGCCCTTTTTATCTGAGCAAATTGTCTTTACAAATAAAAAATTAGGATTCTATAATTGAGAAAGAAGGAAAGAATGTGGATTAGATAGGCAGGCATCAGTATCTGCCACACATAGAAAAAGGATGTTGACAACTAGTACTTACGGAGTTATTACTATGTATCAGATATTGTGCTGTGCAGATTTATGTATACCAGATTATTTAATTTTTTATAACTCTATTATTAACCCAAGGAATCACTGGGACGCCCAGATTGCTTTCACATGGATACTGATGTGCTGCTTATGTTCTTTCTTTGATAAGATTCGGTCAATTTATACAGAGCTGTAAATGCCTCCCCTCATATTATTCTTATACTCAATTTATCAGACATAAGTATTATTATTAATACAACTTCACAGATGAGTAAACTGAGGCTTAGAGGACTGAAGTTAGTTCCTGAGGCCACATCGCTTCCAAGATGCAAAACTGGGATTTGACTCATAGCTGTGCATGTCTCGTTCTTTAGCATCCTCTTTTCAGTACTTTGCTTTTCAGACCTTCTGCTCTGGTTAAGAGATTTCAGCCTTGTGGCTACTAGCATTCTGTAAGTGATTCAGCAATTTATGCACTTAATATATGCCAGGAGTTACACTTGATGATGGGCAAAGAACTAAATATTAAGTTATCACTGAAGAGTACATTCAAGTGGAGATACACAGAAGTATAAACACCAAGTAAGATACAACGTGATTGGTGCTATAATAACAGTACATAAAAGTCTGTAGGAGAGAGAGGAATGATTAAATCTACTTAAGACCTTAGGTAACAAAGTTTGAAATCAAATAGGTTTAGGGCATTAATAAAATGATATCTTGAGAACCCTCTAATTATGGCATGCCTGCATTCTGTGTTGTGATAAACATTCACTTTTGGTAAAGTGAGGTCATGAGGATATGAGCAGAATTCTTATTTTACTGTAGCTACATAATAACAAAATTCATTTTGCTTATGGGTCTGTAATTTCCACAGGACCCAGACCTGAGAGTATGTCTGTGTTCCGCTCCGTATGAGCTTTATCGAATCAAAGGCTGGGGACTGGAATCATCTGAAGGAAAGGTCATTCACACTTCTCATGACGATGCAGGTTCTTGGCTGAATCTCTGGCTGAGATTGTCAGTCTCTAGGTCCAGAGCTTCCATGTAACAGAATGGCTGAGTTCCAAAGGAGGGGATCAGGATGAAAGAGCAAGAGAGAATGAGAGAGAAAGAAAAGAGGATCTCTGTCCTTTTTATGACCTAGCTTCAGAAGTTACATACCATCACATACAGCCTACTCTATTTATCAGAGGACTCACAAGACCTTGATTCAAGGAGAGGGAAATCTGACCCCACCTCTCAATGGAAGAATTTCCGATCACAGTGTCAAGAGAGCATATGGAATGTAATACATCCATGTTTGGAAACTTCAGCCTGCCACAGCCTTCTTCTGATTACAAGGCTTCTCATATCTTGCCCATGCAAAATGTACTTTTCATTTCTACCAGGATTCCAAAGCCTCTTCCCTTTTTGGTATTAGGCTTGAGCTCAAATTCCAAGATACTGTTATCTAAATCAGGTGCAGGTGTGGCAGAGACACCTTAGGTGTGATTTCTCATAACTGCGTGAATGCAGTTCCTCTTGTTCTTTGTATCTGTGAACGGAAGAGAGAATTTACCATCCACCCCCGTATGCCAAATGTGAAAATGGTGGGATGTGCATGGGATAACAGCTATAGATCCTCCCATTAAAAAGAGGGGAAAATAGAAGGAAGGCAGTAGTGGTCCATAGTAATTCTAAAATCTAGCTAGGATATATTGGTAGTTCTGTGATTAATATGTAATCTTATTGCCTTGAAACAATTTCCCGTGGCTCTTGGGTCCTCCTTGAAGATTTGTGATTTCTCACAAACCTCTACATAAGGGACTTCCTGTCCCTCCCTCCACATAAGAAATATCTGGCACATGTGAATTAATAGTTTACTTGGACTGCTTTCTGCCTATAGTAGTTTGGTTGCTCCTAGTTATCTTTTTGTTTTGTACTGTCTCTGTCACTTTTAGCCCTGTTTGGGAGTGTTTTTGCAAATGCCATTCTCATTAAAAGTCTCTGAACCTCCTGTGAATTGCATTAGGTACACTCTATTAGTAAAAACACCACCCTTACAGATCTCATCAGGATATACTTGAGATTCTTCTAAGAATGCTGTTCCTGATCTTTAGAAGTCCTCTTGTTTAATGGAGAGAATCTACAAGGCATGATTTCAAGGTCCCTGTTTATTTTAGGCACCTTTAAAGTTCCTTCTGAGGTCTTAAGAAAGGGTTTTGTAGTTACATTCTTAGCTTCATCTTTAAACTTTGTTTTCCTGCTGATATTTTGGACTTGTCTTTTCCAGAAGCCATTTCTTAGTTTTAGCATTGTTTCCCATTGAACCAGGCTGGAAATGATAGTTTGCTATTTGAGAGCTCAAAAATTTCTGGCTTCTTTATAGTTAAGAGGTTTTTTCCCTTAAGCTTACCCCTGCCCTTTGATATTTTACGGTGGGCAATGGGCAGAAGCAGGTGGTTTTCCCGCTGGAAACCTCCTTAGCCGGATTATCCAGCTCATTAGGTGCGTTTTCCATTTTCAACATCAACACAGGCAGTGCAGAGTTTCTCTGCCACTAGTAAGGGTCACCTTTTCTCTATCCTCCAATGAAAGTTTCTTCATTTTATTTGAATGTCTCACTTTCTCCTACAATTTCTCTGACAGCCAAGTTAAACATGGCCTGGTGTCTGCTAACAGCTCCTTCACAACACCTCAAACTTCTCTTACTGCCCTGTCTTGATGCCATCTTCACAGGGGCTCATTTGTTATGGCAGCACCTCACTTCTAGCTACCAAATGTGTTCTAGTTTCCGTGGCAGAATAACATTACCTGAAAACTCAGGGGCTTAAAACAAGGACAGCATTTACTTTGCTGAAGAATCCTTCTTTTGGCCCAGGCTCAGTGGACATAGCTCATCTCTGCTCCACTCAGCATCAACGTGGGGCTCACTCACTCACACATCCGTGGTCTTTGCTGCATTTAATCTCTCCAGGCATCCTGGATTCCTCATGATATTGTGGTGGCTGGGTTGTGAGGGCAAGCACACTGAGAGAAGAGAAGGAGGGAGAAAGAGAGAGAATAAAAGAGAAAGGCAAAGAGACAAAGGAAGAGGTAAAGAGAATCAGAGGCAGGCAGAGGAAAAGAGAAGGGAAGGAGAGGGAAAAAATGGAAAGAGAGAGAAGAGAGAGAGAGAGGGGTCACAAAGAGGCCGTCTCCACGGTGTGATCTGCCCTCAAAAGTCACACAGCATCATTTCTATCACAGTCTAGTGGTCAGAGCAGTAACAAACCCCTGAGCAGATTCAAGAGGAGGGATTTATACACTGACTCTTGTTTGGAGCAGTGTCAGCCACACTGTAAGACGAGCATGTGCAATGAAACGCATGCATTCGCACAAGCACGCAGAGCCAACTTTGGGAAATACACAAGCTGCCACAAAGTAATAATGTCGATGCAGGCAGCGTATGGGAAAGGCTGTATTTTTACGGGTTAAGCACACTTTTAAAATCAGGTAAGAGGTGAGTTTAACTCCTATCCCTGCTGCCTACAACCTGTGTGATATTAACCAAATGAAATAATGCTTATGTTTCAGCTTCTTTACCTAAGATGAGAAGTTCTTACTTTGGTAGAGCTGGTATGTCTTGTATTTTCTTTCCCTCATGTCCCTTCTATTGTTTGGGTAACTGTTTCCCCACTTTTGAGGGGTAACTACTCCTCACTATTAGAAGAGGTCCTAGGAGGGCTCTGCTTATTCCAAGGTGGGCCTGGAATCCAGGCTAAGCCGCTGTGACTCATACTCTGGGGAATCGTAGCCTTAAGCTCAAAAACAGACAAGTGAAGTGGATCGTACTGAGTCATTTCAGTGACAGAAAGGATGCAGAAGAGACTGTCAGTGAATCCTTGACTGATGAACTAGCCTCCCGAAGACCTGGTCACCCAGCTTTATCTTCAATTCTCTGAGTTAATATGGAATATTTCAATAAGTGCCTTTCTAGGCTGAAATTAGCTACAATTAGTTTTGATTACTGACTCAGGAGATAAAAAAAGATAATCAGTCCTACCACAGGGTGCATTGTAAGCATTAAGTGATTCAATGTATGTAAAGTCCCTGACACATTGTAAGGTTTGGAAAAAAAGGATAGTTTATTATTAATAACAATATTATTGAAATATTTTGAACGTTTGCCTCTGCTATGTCTTCCTTCCTTGGCAGGTGATTCAGCTGTGGTTGATGGGCGGCCACCCAGCAGGCCTAGTAAGTTATTTTCTAGCTGTGATGGGCTAGATTTCATCTCTTTACATGGCCATCACTCAGGATCAAACGCTCATTGAGAAGGACTTGGTGGTCTGCAGGCCACATGGACTTTATTATCAGCACACATCACTTTCATCCCGTCTTTGTCACTCGATCCAGCTGCGATCTCTGTATGGGACTTTTCTTTCTGTAGGAAAATGTTCTATATTTGAAGGTAGCCATGGTTACAGTTGTGAAGCTTCCCTTTCAGCAGGTGTGGTAGGTGCATCTTGCCTCCTCCTGTGTTCTCCACAAAGTAAGCCAGTAGCCTTCTCCTTCACAGGATGTTACAATCCTGAGAATCCTGTTGACTTCAGGGTAGGAAGACACGTGCCACTGGGCTCTCTCACGGCATCCGCAGTGTTTTGATCACCTCTGACACAGTGGAGGTGGTTTCTAACAATCCAGTCATCATTTTACCCGCTAGAAGTTTCTAGGAATGCTTATATTCTAGAATATTATATTCCATTGGCTAGGATGGCGTGTGAGTGTGGTGTGCTATAATTCAAATTACCTGGAAGCATTTTTTTTATTAGGAAAATAGGCAGAACGGGCTCACAATCAAGAGATGTTGCCAAGAAATCAGAAATAAGAGAGAAAACAAAATTTATTTGGGAAGTGGCAGCACTTTGGGCTGATTCCAGGGTAAGATGACACAATGTATCCTGCTTATGTGTTGTGTTTTTAGTATAAATGTTGAGATATAGAAATTATCTAACCTCTCTCTAAGCACAGGTTTGCACACGGGGTTTAGGAGGATAATTATGATACGTACCTCACAAGATTCAATGAGATCATGCGTATATAGTGATGAGCACACTGCTTAAGCGTAGTAGACATTCATTGACTATGAATAATTATTTTTACTTGCACTTCTTGCAAGGGAGGGAGGAAGCATTTTAAAATGAGTGCTGGGAGAAAGTAAGGAGAAAGGAAAAGCATACCAGAATCCGTGGTGCTGGTTTTGAATCCTGGTTTAACTTATCTGAGCATCAGTTTCCTTGACAGTCAAATAAGGATAGTAAAATCATTCCTGCAGAACTATAATTTGGATTAAACAGAAATCTGCACATCTCTAACCAGTTGGAGATCACACAGTAAACATTTAATAAGAAGTTTGTAGCTCTTCAGTTGCAACCATCCTAGAGGTCAATCCTGTTTATTTGTGTGACCTTGGTTAAGTTACACCTCTGGCCGCACATTATTCGCCTACAGAAAGAGACAGAAAGAAAGGCTTGGACTGTATTACTGTGTTATTCCTTCCAAGCCTGACATTGTGAAACTACATTCAGAAGCAGTATTGAAGTCTGAACTGAAGTAGTTTATTTAGTAGTATTTATTGGGTGATACTATATGCCAAAAAAAACCACTAAAAATACATAGTCCCTGTCTTCAGAGATCTTAGACTGTTTGGGTCTCCCACTCTCCCTCCGTCTCTCTCTCTCTCTCTCATTATTTGAAAATAACCTAGGAGAGGGGTAGCAGAGGTATGGATGGAAGCATATGTTTCCATGTTTTCAGGAAACACAGGGAGGGATCCTTCCTGGAAAGGTGGGAATCCTTCCTAGAAGATACGAACCCTAAAGGGTTCATAAACTTCAGGCCAGAAACTGTGTATGTGTTCAGGGTGGGAGGAGATAATGAGGCAATCCTACTCTAACCAAAGGCAAACATGTACAGAACAGCGTGCCTTGTGGGACAGTAACTGCTCATCTGCAGACATGGACATAAGAGAGCCGTGGCTGCAAATGCTGGCAGATTCAGCCCTGGCGACCTTGCCCACCACTCAAGAGTTCCAGCCATCTCCCTCGGTGCAGAGGGAGGCACGTGCAGGCAGTAAGGCATCAAACAGGCAACATGTTGCTTTCAAATCACAACTCCACTTCTACAGCCCCCAGAAATAAGCACTGTGGTGGTAGGCACAGTACAGTCAAGGGCATCTGTCATTTGTGGGTACCTGTAGTCTTTCAACAATTGATATTTAATACTCCCCCACAGTGTGATTCTTTTTATTTTATTTTTTAACTCAATGAATTTTGTTATATTTATAGTTGTATAGCCATCATCACAACCCAATTTTACAGCATTTTCATCACAACTCCCCAGCCCATCCCTCCCCCACACCCTGTCTCCTTTGGAAACCATAGGTTTCTCATAGTCTGTAAGTCACTTTGTTACGCAGAGTAATTCATTGTATCTTTTTGTTTATATTCCACATATAAGTGATACATATGTTGCTTGTCCCTTGCTGTCTTACTTCACTTAGCATGATAATTTCTAGGCCCATCCATGTTGCTGCAAAATGCCATTATTTCATTCCTTTTTATGGCTGAGTAATATTCCATTAAGTATATGTACCACATCTTCTTTAGTCAGTCCTCTGTAGATGGACATTTAGGTTGCTTCAGTGTCTTGGCTGTTGTATGGAATGCTACAGTGAACATTGGGTTATATGTATCTTTTCAAGTCATGGTTTTCTCTGGATAGATGCCCAGGAGTGGGATTGCTGAATCAAATGGTAATTCTGTTTTTAGTTTCTTGGGAAATATCCATACTGTTTTCCATACAAGTTGTACCAATTTACATTCCCACCAGCAGTGTAAGAGGGTTCCCTTTTCTACACACCCTCTCCAGCATTAATTATTTGTAACCTTTTTGGTGACGGTCATTCTGTCTGGTGTAAGGTGGTACCTCATAATAGTTTTGATTCGCATTTCTCTAATAATTAGTGATATTGAACATCTTTTCATGTGTTTTTTTTTTTTTTTGGCCACCTGTATGTCTTCTTTGGAGAACTGTTTAAATCATCTGCCCATTTTTTTGATGGGGTGATTGTTTTTTTGGTATTGAGCTGCAAGAGGTGTTTATACATTTTGGAGATTAATCCCATGTCAGTTGCTTCATTTGTAAATATTTTCTCCCATTTTGTGGGTTGTCTTTCGTTTTGTTTAGGGTTTCCTTTGCTGTGCAAACCTTTTAAGTTTAAGTCCCATTTGTTTATTTTTGTTTTTATTGTTATTATTCTAGGAGGTGGATCTGAGAAGCTATTGCTGTGGTTTATGTCAGAGAGACTGTTCGGCCTATGTTTTCCTCTAAGAGTTTTATAGTATCCAATCTTATGTTTAGGTCTTTAATCCATTTTGAGTTTACACAGTGCAATTCTTACCTGTACAGTGTAGAATGTACATAGATCCTTTATTGTGGCTAGGATAGATACTTATGACTTTTACTCTGCCAACAGAGTCAACTCTAAGGGATTTGATTTAGGGCATTAAGTTCATGAGAAAATAGGCAAGCCATGCAGCATGCACTCTGCTGTCCTAGAAGATGGCAGAGGCAGAGGGGCTTGGTGGTGAGGTGGGTGCATGTTACTCGCAGCACCATAATGTGTTGTGAGATTTTGAAACTTGCCTTTGAAAGTTTAGCTTAACTTGTTTCTCAGGGTCCTCAAAAATTTCATTGTTACCTCATTCCATATAATGCCTTTCTTCCTATCTTGAATGAATTCTGTTGTTTGCAACAGACAGCCCTAGCTGGTGCAATCCTTTAACCCTTTATTCCAGTTTCCTTATGTATAAATTGGGAATTATGAGTACTTGAAGGAAAAACTTACAAAATGAAAAAACTAACTCATTAGTTGCAAGGTTACCAAATTATACTGCAACTTGGATTTGGAAGGGAAAATGTAACTGATTTATATCATTTGTAACTTATTTGATAAGTCTTTCAAATTTCAAGCTATAAAGATATACTCATATGAACATTGATACAGTCCATATAGGAAATAGACTTTTTTGTTTGGCTCAAATCACTCCATCTTTTCGTTAATCTCATCTTCCTCAAGTTTCTCTTCTTGAGATGCTCTACAGGTTTAGAGGGCGGGAACTCGTGTATACCGGACACATTGAGGGAGGAAGTATGTGGTCAAGACTCTTCCTGTGTTTCAGCCGATATCTGACAGCCTCCGACAGTTGTGTATTCTTCTGGAATCTGATGCTAAATTTATATGCAAGTGATTTGCTTGGCTTGGGCAATGTCTTCAGGAGCACTCTATGGATGTCATGACTTACTGAGTCCCTTACTGGCTGCAAACCAACCCCACACTCCCGCCCCCAGCCTCCTGCCTGTTCTCCAGCTTGACAGCTGGGTCCACACTTCACTTCGACGTCTTTGCTGGAGTTACCCCTGCTTTGCCATTCAGTAATCCCACTATGTGAGAACCGAGGTCAGCTGGGGAAATTTGTTGTGGGCCTGGCCAAGGTCCTTTTGAAGCGGTAGCACCTAGATTGGTAGGGGGCATCTTGTAGGGTGGCTTCTAGCCGGATTCATTAGGCAGAGGGGAGCAGTTCTTTTTCCCTCGCAGTTGGTACTGGATTTCGCCACATGACTTTCTTTGGCCAAAAGAATGTTGGTGAAAGTAACAGTGTCAGTTTGAAGTTAAAGTTTTGAGAGTACGAGAACATTTCCAGCAGCCCTCTTGAGTCTCTACCACCCCTCCACCCCACCACCAATTATTTATTAACATTGCTGAATGGAATTAAGCCAGGCAACGACAGGACCATGTATGAATTTTAGATAACCCTTTGGTGGTTTAGTAAAGGACAGAATTGAAAGGTGTTAGCTTTGATATGGAAGCAATTTGGATGTGGATGGGACAATGAAAAAAATGATACTCATCTGGAGGTGGGTGTTTTCTTATTCACCTGTCTAGTACATCAGCACCATGGATGAAGAAACGCTATGACTTTGTATGTTATTGACAAATCTCCTTATTAGATGGTCACACAGAGGGATTAAGAAGCTAACTGGCATCTTTTAGGTTTCTGATGTGACCTGAAGGCCTTTCTGACCACTTTCCTTTGTTTTTGTGAATTCAATTTTGCCAACTATAGAATGTAAATAATTTGAGCTTATAAAATAATCAGAGAATCAATCAAGATGGCAATGGAAAATGTTCCGAGTTCCAGACAAATTCCTTAATACTAAATTAAAGTTAATTTTTTTCTTGAGTACTAAAGTTAACTTGTCTTTATTCATTTGGGGTAGAGTTTTGAATTCCTATGACAATTGATAAAGACTCATTTTATGCCTGTGTTACTGATGTGGCTAAATTCTGAATCTCATGACCTGGGATTTCTACATCGTAGAGTCATATATTCAGGTATATCTTTAATTTAGTGATTTCCTAAGAGGTTTCGAGTTATTTTATGTTATGTAATTACTTTCCTTATTTATATCCTAACTTTTGGAACCTAATCTTGTCATATAACATGTGTATCATATTTCTTATAATATCACTCTTTTGTCAATGAACCCCAAAAGGGAAAAGTGCCAGAAAAGTGAGGGGAAAAATAAAAAGCAAACACTTACTGATGTCAAGATGAATCATCTCATTTGAGTCATGCAGTGCAAGTGCGTAGATCACATGATTATCCCCTTTTAAGAATGTGTATATATGTATGACTGGGTCACGTTGCTGTGCAGCAGAAATTGGCAAAACATTGTAAATCAATCATAATTAATTTTTTTAAAAAGAAATAAAAAAATACAATTGAGGAAACTGAGTTTCAGGGGCAGCTTCCCAATGCCACAGAGGAGTTGGTGGTTGAGATATGAATGGACCCTTGGACCCCAATGTAACTGCATCTCCACTTCAGGCATGCAGGCCCTACTCTGTATTTTTGCCAACAACAGTCTCAAAATACCTCCACATTTTCCTTCTTCTCTAATAGAGATCTTATGTTATGATGCAGCAGCTCCTGGACTTGTGTGTAATAAGGACGTCTCTCTTTAAATGGGATCTTTTTCAGAGATTCCATTTCCCAAGTTCCATCTCACCAGACTTTTGTTCCTTAGTCCTTTGCAGGTTCAGAATCTTCATTTTATAATATCTCATAAGTGTCCATACATACAACTCTGAGAAAAAAAAACTGCTGCAGAATCTGATGCAGAGTTCAAACTGGGAAATGTTTACTGAAGGGGTAAATGAATAAACAAATTATCCAGCCTATAATCTCTAGCAGATAAATGATAATTCTATAAACAACCTGAATATGAATTGTGACTTTAGCCCACCTGTTACATTAAAAGAGATGGGAAACTCTCTAAAGGTAAAATAAGTGTAGTATAAATAAATATAGTATACTAAAGTAAAATAAGTATATAAATATAGTATACAAAGTAAGTATATAATACAGTATACTAATATATATTGTATGTGTGGTATATATAGTATATAATATAACAATATAGTGTACTAAGTAGAGAATAAGTCTAAGTGTAGTATAATAAGCATGGTGTAATAAATATACTAAATGTAGTATAATAAGTATGATATAATAAATATAATAACTATAGTGGCATAACAAGTATAGAATAAGTATAATCACCAGCCACATTCCCAGTTCTATTCATTCTGCCCCATCTGCCTCCTCAGGGGGCTTGGTCTGGACTGTTCCTCGAAGCTGAGAAATGTATTTATGAGCCCTTCACTGGCTTGTCCTTTTCACAGTTTCCACATAAACATTCCTTACATAGTCTTCCACTAGCTCTTCACCAGCAACCCTTGTCATTCTTCATGTATTTCTCCCATCATATTTATTACTTTTAAATTATCTGGATGATTTCTTTCTTAGTCTCACTTCTCCTCTAGCATAAGAGCTTTACTAGATCAGATAAGGTCTGTCTTCTTTTCCTATCTGCAGAAGTGATTTCAGTGCCTAAACTGCCTAAACTCCTAAATGGTCCATGACTAGCCCGTGAATGAGTGGATCAGCATATTAGACTCAAGGAATTCTTTGTATTTTCATGATAGCAGGGAACTTGGGAGAAAAGTCTGGAGACTCTCATACTAAGTGAAGTAAGCCAGAAATAAAAAGACAAATATGATATGATATCACTTATTTGTGGAATCTAAAATATGGAAGAGATGATCCTATCTAAAAAAAGCAAACATACAAACAAAAAAACCCCAGAAACACATCATGGCCAAGAAGAGCAGACTTGGGGTTCCTGGGGTAGAAAGGGGAGGGAGTAGGATGGACGGGCATTTTGAGGGCTTGGGAGGATACAGACTTATATCTGGAATTGGGTGCACAGTGGATTGTATTGTAGAGAACAGGTAAATGTGTGTCACTTTGTTGTACAACAGAACTTGACAAAACATTGTAAATCAACTATACTTCAATTAGTAATAATAAAATGAAAAATTAACACCCCCCAAGAATAAAAATAAAAAAAGATAAAAGTCCTTGGGGGAATTCCAATGTAAAAAAGTTAAACAAATGATTAGCTGTCATTTTGACTATTTTATGAGGCTAAGTCGTGTGTGAATTCATTCTGAATATTTTTCATCATTTTTCACATATCTCCCCAGAATATGTTCTAGGATATACCAGACTTCCCATTGGAGATGCTACCATAATGTGTGGATCAAGTTTATTTCCCCTGCAAATATCAGCTTCACTGGTGGTATGTGTCATCAGGGGAAAATAGCTGGGAGTAAAACAAAGTTCTGATGGGGTTCAGTTCAAAGCCTCAATCATTTCAGATGTCAAAGAGCTGTCTCTTCCTCTGTAGGAATGTAAACAGCAAGTATATGATGAGAGTTTTAGGGAAGACTCCCAGATATGGAGAAACAGGATATCAAAGTGGCAAAACAGGTGGTAGGACCAATTAAAAAAACAAACAAACAGATAAAACATCATGTTACTAAGTTACCCCTTTGCATCTGTTGAGCAGCTAATGCCAGGACAGGGAAAAAACAAAATAAAAGCAGGCAACTCCCAAGCATCACAGTATTTGCAACAGAAGTTTGTGTCTAATATGTGTCACTTGTATGACTACAGGTGTAACAAAAATTTAAGGTATTTTTGAAGTGTTCACATGTCCACAACAGCAATTCAACAGCTGCGGTTAGAGATGTGTGTCCAGCATCGGTCTAGAAGATAGCTCATTGTGGTGGAAGAGATCCACTTCTTCTCTTTCTTTCTTCGTTGTTTCTTTTTCTCTTTCTTTTTCTTCTTCCTTTCCTTCCTTCTCCTCTTTTCATTAGGAAGATTGAATTATTTGTTTGGGATAAAAGCCTGCCACTCTATCTATCTTATCACCATCTTAACACACCCAACTCAGTTTGCAGGTGTCAGGAATGTCACACTGAAGACAGAGGAGAGAGTATTGCCATCATGAATGAATTAATTAATTGCCAGCGGCAATTAATTTTGTATTAGACTGTGTGTAGCTTTCATTTTATCTGCTATCTTTCCTAAGAACTGCATTATTTAAACAACAAGCAAGGCTTTCATGAGCACTTTTGGAGGGGGAGGAAATGAAGCATGTGCAGATTAGCTTGAAAGTGACGAAGAATTTTCTTCCCTGTTTTCTCCTCCTGTGTTGACTTCTTTAGAAATAGAATCAGCAAAGTGAGCAGAAACCCACTGGACTGTGAAGAAAGGTCTGAGTTTTCTTCTGTTTTGTGACTTTGAACAAGGTAACAAACTTCTTGGGCCTCAGTTACCTGGTTTGTAAGATGAGAGAGGTTTGGGCTCCCGGTATACAAGAATGTTCTCCTTTGTAAAGTGATTTTTTTTTCTGGTTTTTGATAGACAAGGTTAACAGTAGTAGTATTAAATTAATTTCATGTGCCAGGCACAATTCTGTGTTTAACATATATCAACTCCTTTAATTCTACCAACAAACCTGGTTAGACATTTTTTTTGTGTGCGTGACCACACTTGCAGTATGTGGAAGTTCCCAGGTCAGGAATCAGAGTCATGCCACAGCAGCCACTTTGCTGCTGCAGTGACAACGTCAGATCATTAACTCGCTGCACCACAAGGGAACTCCCAACATATGGTAGTATTACCTTTATTTTCTAGCTGGCAAAATGTGGAACACAGAAGTTAGGTAACTGGCTTGAGATTACTTCATTTTGGTGTGAAGTCAACGTCTGAACCATGTCATCTAGAACCAAATATTACGCTCTTGTAACTTTTCACAGAGCTGAGTTTCTGTCGTTTCAGATTCGATCATAATTCCTGAGCTTCTCCACTTAGTATCTGTTTAGCCCTGAGTAGGTTACTAGCTTTGCTTCACTTTCTATATCACACTGATTTCCTCAAAGCATTTTGGAGGAATTTAATGAGGTGATATTGTCGGACGGGCTAAGTTACGATTCAGCAACAACCTAACTTACTTAACTTCCTTCCTTCTCACTTCCTTTCTTTCTTTCATGTTGATTTTATTTATTTATTTATTTACTTACTTATTTATTTAAAGTATAGTTAATTTACTATGTTCTGCCAGTTTCTGCTGTACAGCAAAATAACCCAGCCATACGTATATATACATTATTCTCATATTATCTTCCATCATCGTCTATCACAAGTGATTGGATACAGTTCCCTGTGTTATACAGCAGGACCTCATTGCTTATCCACCTAAACATAATAGTTTACATCTACTAACCCCAAACTCCCAGCAAACTAACTTTCAAACCTCAGTTGCTTAAAACTACATAGGTCTCCCCCCCCCCAACTATGCCTCATGTGCAATTCAATCTGTAGGGCTTCTGCTCCATATAGTAATTCATGGATCCAGGCTACTGGAGTTACCCAACAGCTGAAGAGTCACTGCCCTGTAGTGGAGGCAGAGATACGGAGACTTGCATGTTTTCAGTGCCTAATCTGAATGTGACACATGCCCCACCCATTGGTCAGAAGTGGCCACAGGACTTGGCCTAACTGTGAGGAAGCTGGAAAATGCAGAACAAATAAGATGCTGGGTGAGCACTGCTTTCTCTGCCATGAGTGTGAAGGTCTTCCATGAGATTCCTGATATGTCATTACCACTCAGCAAATAGTTGCTATTACCATTACACTAATAGAATTTTATTACCTATTTTGGAGCACTTAGAAACTGATGTTACAATTTGCAGTGCTCCATATAACTTTTTAAGAGGTGTTAAAATGTGTGGAGATTAATGAAAATAATGGTGGATGAATTTTTTGAACCCCCAACAGATAAAGTATTAATTCTTCCTAGATCGTGGGACAATTTGTAATAATCGTTCAGTTAGTTATTTTCAGCAGTTAATTAACTCTTAATCTACCCCTCCCCCCAGTTGCTTCCATCTGTGTTACACTCATCTTTTCATAAACCTTAAAAAGTTGGGTGTCATCAAAGGAACAGCTTGCCATCTTATTGGCTGATAGAATATAAATCATCTACATCCTTTTATGCCCCATCAGCTCATTTATAAGGTATTGCCCTTTATTATGACAGATTTTATGGTATTTTGTGATGGCCAGCCATGGGGGAAAAAAGGTTTAATGCACTGACATCTAATTTTATTATCTCTGGTACCTATTCATTTTTTAGAAGCATTTCTTGACTTTGTGCCAGTTTAAGCATGAAGCTCTAAAATCTGGATGATGACAGGGTTGGGAATTAAACCTTTAAATCAGAATGGGATTGGAAAGACAAATCACAAAGAGGTTTCAGTTCTTTAGCATCCCCCCAGCATGTTAATAAGTGGTACTCACAAAATAAAAAGCACATCACACAGCCTGTTCTCTGAAAGATGTATGTGTATTAGGTGCTATTTCAGGGTTAGATGATGAACATTTAACATTGGCTTAACATAAGGGAGGGGAATAAACATATTGAATGCTCACCATATCCAGAACATCACACTGGATGTGTTTCATATGTCCCTCCATCTTAAATTGTAACCCCCTTGCAGTATTTTTTTTTTCATATGTCAAAATGTGAAACATTAAAAGTGGAAGAATGATAAGGAAGATTTAGACTTGCTTCAGAGGTTGGCTTTCTTTTCCACATACCTGCTGGCTTATGCTTTGTGTCTGTTGTTCCCTCTGGTTGGAATGGTCTTGGCTCCAATTTTGCTTCTAGCGTCAGCACATCATTCACTCAATGCAAATTCCTTGAGGTTTGGGAGGGACCTCCCCTGCCTCCACCAGCCACTCTCTCTGTTGCATCACCCTGGGTTTGTTGTTGAATTTGTGCACATTCCATCCCAAGAAAGTACTTTGTTGTTTATGTGCTTATTGCTTATTATGTTTTTGTCTTCCCACTTATGCAGTCTTATGAGGGAAGAGGTTTATATATCTTATTTACTTCATCTCTAGAACTCAGAAGACTCTCTGGCAAAGAGTAATTGCTTAGCACGTACTATTTCAAGTTAACCAGTGTTTTGTTTTGTTTTTAGGCTGGAGATAACTAAAGCTCTAAAAAAGAAAGTCAGCCGCTGAAGATAACACATTATGCAAATGACAGAGATGGGTCTGGAACCCAGGCAATAGCTGTAATATGTAACCCTGAGAGAGAAAATTACTTTTGTGCCACTTACTGTTCCCTAGAATGGTACTTTAGATATATTAATTCAGATAATCCACACTACAACTCAGTTATTTTTTAATCCCCATTTTAGAGTTGAGGAATTTGAGGCAGAATGATTCAGTAACTTGCCCCCAAATCTCCTAGGTCCTTGTCAGTACTCTTTATACTGTATTCTCTCCCAAGGTGTAGCTTTTAGAATATTGTTATTTCTTTTACTCGATGAAACCAAAGAGTACTTTTTAGTTCAACCTTCTCTGCCCAGGCAAGGGAGAAGGGAGGTGGAATACAAGTTTTTCACTTATCCACACAGTTTGATTCGCCAGCCCCATGAATGGTAGTCTGCTTGGCTGTAGGCACTCAGTGAATATTTGTTGGTATAGGAATAAATGATTGCCACGACATGTATTTAGGAAGAACATTTATTTCAGGATCAGGGAAGCTGGTTGGCTGATATGTTAATTGCTTACCTTGTACCATTTAACCTTCCCCAAGATTTCTGACAGCCAGAAAGTTATTAACCCTCCTTTACAGGGGAGGAAACTGAGAACCCACAAAAACTATGGGTTGTCATACTTGTCTACATTTCAGTTATTCGTGAGGGTTGATTTTATATCTGTTTTAGAAAGGTTGGAGTCAGACAGAACTAGATAGCCATCCAAGTAACGGTGTTAATACTTAAGGTAGACCTGTGGGGATTGGTGGGTTTTACTTTATCTCAGAGCTTCCATGTACTCATCTCTAACCTGGAAATCCTAATATATTTGCCTAGTGGCAAAGATTTATTGAAACTCTTTATGTAGAGTTTTTAACATGGTGCCACTGCATAGTGAAAAAACACGAAGGAAGAAGACCAGTTCTAGACCATGGACAGATTTCATTTTTCACACTCTGTGCTCCCAGATCTGCACTCCTTCTCTTATAAGAGAGGTGTTTTGGAAATGAGCAGAACTTTGTCACTTATGACCACCTGCTAGCAGGAGTGACAGTCCCTAGACACCCATCTGTGTTTTGCTATATGGCCAGAGAGAGGGAGGATTACGCTCAAGAAAGACTAGAGCTAGATTTTTAACTCTGATTCTTGTACTTATTGGTTGTGTGACCTTTGGAATATCATGTAACTCCTCTAAGTCTCAATAGTCTTCAAATCTGAAAAATGGGATTAGTGCCTACATAATATTGTTGCGGTGACAGTGACCTGAGGCAACGTAAATGGACTGCATAGCCTAAAGTCCAACTCAAAATAATTGATAGAGAAGTTAACCAATAACACTAATTCTGTTTACATAAAAATTCCTGAGTGGAAGTGGCAGTTGTGCCTCTCTTGTTGACCTTCAACCAGATATACTGGTTTTTTATTTGCCCAGTTCCTGCTCCCAAATCCGTTACTGCAAGGCAAAACCAAGACCCTCACCCTAACAACTACATTTTGGGTGTGTTGGTTATGTAATCACATTGACTTGTCAGGTTGGCATCTTTAATCATTTTAGAGGCAGTTTTGACTTGGCCATATTCTTATTTAACTGCCTTAAGCAAATTGATTAGCTTTGTGAAGCCCCTGATGCCATTAATTCATGGTCTATAAAACCTCAGACCTAATTGAACTTTTTAATATTGTATCTTTACTGCCTGATATAAGTGTCTTTTAAATTTTAAGAATTGCTATAGTTAATGCCTTATTAAATAGCTACCTATATATTGAAGTATAAAAAATTTCCGAGATTGCAAAGTAATCAAAACCCAGATTAAAACAGACGGTTTTATTTCTCTTTTATTATAACTTAAAAATACCAAGAACTTTGTGTAGCAGGAATATCAGAGGCCCCTCATATTTCGAGCATGCAAAGAATGTGTAGTCCTAGGGTGGTATCTAATATCTGAAAGTTAACCAGTACATAGTCACTGAATGAAATATATGAACAAAGAGGTATGATCTTCAAAACTGAAAATCACGATACCATTTCATACCTAGTAGGATGACTGTGATTGAAAGAGATAATAATCACAGGTGTTGGTGAAGTTGTTGAGACATCGGAACCCTCTTATGTAGCTGGTAGAGTTGCAAGATTGTGTAATCACTTTGGAAAACTGTCTGGCAGTAAGTACTCAGCAGTCCCATTCCCAGGTACATACCCAAGAGAAATAAAAACATGTTCACATGAAAACATTCATACACAACATTATTTTATAGCAACATTATTCTTAATAGCCAAAAGTAGAAATAGCTCAAATCTTCATCAAGCAGTGAATGGATGAATAAAATGTAATATATCCATAGGATAGAGTATCACTTGACAATGAAAGGAATCAAGTACAGATACATCCTAAGCATAGATGAATTTAGAAAACATTAAGTGAAGAAAGCCCATCACAGAAGACCACATAGTGTGAGATTTCATGTATATGAAACTTCTAGAATAAAGCAAACGTTTAGAGATAGAAGGTAAGTTGATGTATACATAGGACTCTGGGAGAAGGGAGAATGAAGAGAGCCTGCCAGTGGAGTTCCTTTTTGGAGTAAATGTTCCAAAACTCTGTAAGTGTACTAAAACCCATTTAACTGTACACTTTACCTAGATGGAATGTACAGTATGTGAATTATATCTCAACAAAGTTGCTCTAACATTTTCTTTAAGCAAATCACAAAAAACATATATTCTTGAAAAGAAGTATTTGCAAGCCAACTTGAGAGGCCACAGGTGTAATAACTCGAGTGCCAATGTGAATGATAGATGCAATAAATTAAAATATATTACATGTACTAAAGCTCATGAATTCATAATGATACTTTAAAATTCATTAGTTTGTTTTAGAGAATATTAAAGAGCCAATTTGTTATTCTAAAAATAGGTAAAAAAAGGAAAAATTAAACACTTCACCTGACTTTTTTGTTCAAATAGCATCTTAGCATCAGTCATTAAGAAATGTTTTTATCTGTAGACATATCTATCTAATAAAGAAAAGCAACTTTAGAATTATGATATTAACACTCTATGACTCTAACAAAATAATCATCAGTAACCACTAATATATTAAAAAACATAGCACTATTAATTAGGTACATCACAATGGAAGTACATAATAGCACCTATAGATTTTTGTGAACAAAAAAAATTAAACCTCTTGGAGTTCCCATCATAGCTCAGTGGTTAACAAATCCAACTAGGAACCATGAGGTTTTGGGTTCGATCCCTGGCCTTGCTCAGTGGGTTAAGGATACGGCATTGCTGTGAGCTGTGGTGTAGGTTGCAGACATGGCTCGGATCCCGTATTGCTATGGCTGTGGTATAGGCAAGCAGCTGTAGCTCTGATTAGACCCCTAGCCTGGGAACCTCCACATGCCATGGATGCAGCCCTAAAATGACAAAAGACCAAAAAAAAAAAATTAAACCTCTGAACAGAGGGGTATATTCAACGTCATGATCAAAAAGCAAATAGCAGAGATCTTGAATGTGGGGATTTTACTCTGTAAACAACCAAGTTTTATTAATTGCAAGGAGGAAAAATGAAGAAAATTGTGATTTTTTTCTCTTTTTTTGGCTGCCCCATGGGATTTGGAGTTGATCTGAGCCACAGTTGCTCTGCCTATACCACTGTGGCAATGAATGCTGGATCCTTTAAACCACTGTGCAGGGCCAGGGATAAACTCTGAGTCCTGGGGCTACAGAGATGCCGCTCATTGCGTTGCACCCCAGTGAGAAATCCAGAAATTCTTAACTTAAAAAGAATTAGAAGACATATCAAAATGTATTATGTGGCCTTGCTTGGATTTCGATTAAATAGAAAAATGTAAATTTGAGTATCAGAAAAATTTCAAACCTGGGTATTTTATGCTATTAAGGAATTACTGTTAATTTTTGGTGTGATAGTGGTATTATGACTGTCCTTAATAAGAGTTCTTATCTTTCAGAGATATGTACTAGAGTATTTACAGATAAAATTATATGATGTGTGGGATTTGCATTAAAATAAGCTAGTAATAAGGATAATTCAGTGGGAACATAGATAATACAAGAATGATCGTGATTTAATAGTTGATAGTTGTAGGTGGGTGATGGGTACATAAAAGTTCACTATACCATTCTCTGTACTTTGAATATGTTTGGAATTTTTCACATTAAAAGTTAGATACATGCATTTAAAACACTGTTATCATTATACAAGAGTATGTACAAGCAAAAGATTCACATCAAACGTAACATTAGAAAATTGCTTGTTGGAGAACAGGTGAAAAGAGTGATGTCTATGAGTATAGGGAGTAAAGTAAAAAAAGGGATTTGAAAACATAAGTGATAGTCATGTGACATGAAATGAGGAATGCAATTAATCCAGATCTTTTGCCTGAGGTTCAAAAGGGGAAATGGAGTAAGACATTGAGAAGTATTTGTCTTTGTCTAACTTATTTCATTTAACATAATACCTTCTCGATCCATCTGTGTTGTTGCAAATGGCAAGATTTCATTCCTTTTTTATGGCTGAGTAATACTCTGTTGTGTGTATATGCTACTTCCTCTTTATCCATTCAACTGTCAGTGCACTCTTAAGTTGCTTTCATGTCTTGGCTATTGTAAATAATGCTGCATTGAACATTGGAATGTTTGTATCTTTTCAAATTAACATTTTATTTTTATTTGGGAAAATACCTAGGAGTGAAATTAGTAATTACATGTTCCATTTTTTTTTAATTTTTGAGGAACTTTCAAACTGTTTTGTGTAGTGACTGCGGCAATATGCATTCCCACCAATGGTTCATGAAGGTTGCTTTTTTTTCCACATTCCTCACCAACAATTATTTGTTGTCTTTATGATGATAGCCATACCAACAGGTGTGAAGGGCTATCTCATTGTTTTGATTTGTGTTTCTCTGATGATTAGTAATGTTGACAGTCTTTTCATTAATCTGTTGGCCATCAATATATCTTCTTTGCAAAAACGCATATTCGGTTCCTCTGCCTATTTTTTAACTGGATTGTTTATTTTTTTATCTTGAGTTTTATAAGTTCTTTTTATTCTGGATATGCTTATCAGACATATAATTTACAAATATATTCTCTCGTTCACTAGGTTACCTTTTCATTTTGTTGATGGTTTCTTTTCCTGGGCAGAAGCTTTTTGGTTTAATGTTCAATTCATTTGTATTTGCTTTTGTTGCCCTTGCCCGAGGAGACAGATTCAGAAAAATATTGCTAAGACTGATGCCAAAGCATGCCCTACCTGTGTTTTCTTCCAGGAATTGTATCGTTTCGGGTCTTACATTTAAGTCTTAAATACATTTTGAATTTGTTTTTGTATATGATGTGAGGAAATTATTTAGTTTCATTTTTTCATATGTAGCTGTCCAATTTTCCTCATGCCACTTATTGAAAATACTTATTTCCCCATTATGTATTCTTGCCTTCTACCATTTGTCTGTAGTTTTATTTATGGGTCCTTTATTCTGTTCCATTGATGTATGCATCTGTCTTTGTGCCAGTACTGTACTGTTTTGATTACTATCACTTTGTAGTGTAGTTTGAAATCAGGGAGCATGTTATCTCTTGCTTAGTTCTTCATTCTCAAGATTCCTTTGGCTATTTGAGGATTTTGTTGTTTCATACAAATTTTGGTCTAGTTCTGTGAAAAATGTCGTATTTTGATAAGGATTGAATTAAATCTGTAGTCTGCTTTTAGTAGTGGGGACATTTTAGCAATATTGATTCTTCCAATCCATGAGCAGAGTACGTCTTTCCATTTGTTTGTGTCATCTTTGGTTTATTTCATCAATGCCTTATTAGTTTTCTGAGTGCAGGTCTTTTACTCCCTGGTTAAATTTATCCCTAGATATTTTTTTTCCTTTTGATGCCATTGTAAATGAGATTGTTTCCATCATTCCTCTTCCTGTTAGTTCATTACTAGTATATAGAAATGCAACACATTTTTATGTATTAATTTTGTATTTGGTAACTTTACTGAGTTCATATAATAGTTCTAATAGTTTTTGTTGTTGTTCTTTAGAGTTTTCTGTAGTATCATGTTATCTGTAAGTAGAGACAGTTTTATTTAGTTTTCCTTTTTCCCTTCCAGTTGTATTCCTTTATTTGTCTATTTATTTAATAATTGTTACAGGTAGAGCTTCCAGTATTATATTGAATAAAAGCAAAAGTAGGCAACCCTGTTTTGTTCTTGAACTTAGGGGAACATGCTTTCGACTTTTCATTGTTAAGTAATGTTAGCTGTGGGTTTGTCATCAACAGCCTTTATTATGCTGAAATAAGTTCCATCTATACTCACTTTGTTGAGAGTTTTTTTTTTAATCATAATTGAATGTTGAATTTTGTCAAATGCTTTTCTGCATCTATTGAGAGGATCATGTGCTTTTAAAATCTTTTGTTTTTTAATGTTTTGTGTCATGTTGGTTGATTTGCAGATACTACATGCCTGGAATGAATTCCACTTGAATATGTTATGTGATCCTTTTAATGTACAGTTAGATTTGATTGCTAATATTTTATTGAAGATTTTGCATCTATTTTCATCAGCAACATTGGCATGTAATTTTCTTTTTTTTGTGGTGTCTTTGCTTTTTATATCAGGATAATGCTAGTTTCATAGAGTGAGAAGCATTTCCTCCTCTTCAGTTTTTTGGAACTCTTTGGGAAGGATGTGAACTCTTGAATATTGATAGAATTCCTCTTTGAATACATCTGGTCCTAGGCTTTTGTTTGTGATCACTGACTCAATTTCACTACTAGTAATCAGTCTGTTCAGATTTTCTATTTTTTCCTGAAACAGTATTGGAAGATTGTATGTTTCTAGAAACTTATCCATTTCTTCTGGATTGTTCTATTTATTGGCATATAATTGCTTATAGTATTCTCTCTTGATTGTTCATATTTCTGTGATAACAGTTGTAACCTCTCCTTTTTTCTAATTTTATTTATTTGGGTCCTCTCTTTTTCCTGATGAGTCTGTCTAAAGGTTTGCCAATTTTGCTTATCCTATCGAAAGCCAACTCTTAGATTCTTTGCTTTTTTGCTTTCCCCTGGCTTACATGCAAATTCAAAGTAGCTGGGGTCAAAGGAAAAAAAAGTGTAAATCAGGTGGGTCATCTGAAGACCAGAAGAGCAGAGATAAAACATAATTAGAAAAGTTTGATGTAAACAACAGGTGATCCAAGTGTGTGTGTGTGTGTGTGTGTGTGTGAATTTCTGTTTTGAAAACTATGAACATCTTTGGTGCATAGACTATGAAGTCAGCAGCATCTGCCAATACTTGCAGAAAACTAATACTGAAAATCTGAGATTGCTCTGAAAGGAGTTCTTGAATCTTCTCAAGGTAGCTGAACTTCAAGTGTATTTGTCATGTTCCCAAAGGGCAAAATCGGTCTGGGTTTGGGCAATGAATTCATAAAAAAGAGTTACAAAATAAGACAACAATCACGTGCAGTTTGGAATCCCAGAGAAAGAATTCTGAGATGGCTGGATGTTGACATGTATGTATGTAGATAGATAGATAGGGATACGGTTTGGCATTCCTGGCAAGGAAATCAACTTAAAAGGGAGAAGGAACAGCTCAAAGAACTGGTACTCTGGCTGGAGTTGAATATTGAGAATGAGTAGGGTGGGAGATGCACTTAGAAAACTAGGCTGTAAAACAAATGTGAAAATATTCAAATACTAAAATAAGCATTTGACATTGAGCAAGCAATGAGAGACATGATTTTCAGGCATATGACCACAAATTCAGTGAGTATTTTCTTTAAGCATTTGGTTCATCGTAAGTGATTTCTTTATTGCCCGTGGACTAAAATCAAGTTCCTTATCCCAGATAAGCTCAGGAACTATTAGGTGAATTTGGAAGTTTGTAATTTTTCACAGCTTGTTGACTATGTTTCTCCTGAAATGAAGCATATTAAGTGATTGATGGTGTAGTGTAAAAGAGATGATGCATTTGAAGGCATTTGAAAAATGTAGAGAACAATATAAATAGAAGAGATTATTGCTATCATCATAATCATCATAATAATTATTATCATCAAGTAACCTTCTGTGGAGGAGCTGGCATGCAGTGTGTACCCTTCTGTGTGAGTTTTGAACTTTTCATGAATTATGATTAGTATGGATTTGGCAACTCAGAACTTCCAGCCTGGAACTTATTAACCTTACTAATGTAATTGACCTAAAACAACATTTACAGTTAAAGTGATGAAGTTCCTTGGAACAAACAGTGGGTATTTTGACGTGAGAGATGGGTTGTTAAATTAACCTGGGGAATCCAGGAGAGAGGAAACATTCTAGTGGTTTCCTTTTGGAACCAATTGTTCTCTCGGTAGGAGATGGAGGAAGGCCCATCTCACCTACAATCCCAGAATTTAGGACTCTGCAGCTTGCCGAGAAGGAGGTGTTTTTCTAGAAAAAGAGGACTCTGTTTTATTACAAAAGATCAGAGGCAAAGATAATAGCTTTTATTTTCTTTGGATAAGAGACAGAGGTGCATAACCCAAAGATCTTACATAGGAAAAGACATGGGACACTACCAGAGGAGAAAATTTCTACACTAGTCAGTCGTAATTTATTAATTATGTGGGATAAAGAAGGGTTGGAGAAAAGACAGATCTCTATTCAGTGAAGTAAACATCATTTTGAGAACAGTCAGAAGTAATGGAAGATCAGAGGGGGAATATTTTCTACTTAACTTAAAAAGGAAAACCCATCTGTAATTCCAGACTACTGGTTTTGTCATTTGACCAGTTCAAGGGAAGCGTAAAAAAACCTTATCTCCCATTAAGTCCCTTTACCCTCCCTCTTTATAATGTAATCACATTGAATGTTTTCTCTGCCTGCATTTGGAACCACATCAGACAAATAACATATGATTTTTGCTACCACCATCAACATAACTTAGAAAACTCTAGAGGAGAAGAAAAATGTATTCCATTTATCCACATTTTTGCTTACTCTGTTCTTATCTTCCTTCCTCATATACCAAGGTTCCTTCTTTTTGCTCTTTCCTTTCTGACTAGGTAGCTTCCTTTAGCTATTCTTTTAGGATCAGTCTGCTGGTGCCAAATGCTCTTAGTTACCTTTCATCTGAGAGTGTTGATTTCCCTTCATTCCGGAAGGATAGTTGTGTTGGATAAAGGATTCTTTGTTGTCAGTTATTTTCTTCCAGTACTTGAAAAATGTCGTGTCATTTCCTTTTGACTTCTGTGATTTCTCATGAGAAATCATGGTCATTTGAGTTGTTTCCACCTATGTGTAAAGTGTTATTTCCCTTACAGTACTTTTAAGATGTTTTTTCTTTGCCTTTAGTTTTCAGAAATTTGACTATGGTGTGTCCTGGTCTGGATTTCTTTGGGTTTATCCTGTTTGGAGTTAACTGACCTGTTTGTAAGTGTAGGTTTTTATCTTTTGCCAAATTTGGAAACATTTCAGCCATCGCTTCATCAAGTACTTCTTGATCCCTGCTCTTTTTTATCCTCTTTCTGAAACTCTAATGGTGTGAATGCTGAGTACTTCATCGGGTTCCACAGATTCCCTAAGGTCTTTTCCCCCCAGTCTACTCTCTTTCTGTTGTTCACGTTGAGTAATTTCTGTCATTCTTCCTTCAGGTTCAGTACTTCTTTTCTCTTCCGTCTTCATCCTAATGGTGAGTTCATTCATTGAGCTTTGAAAGTTTTGGGTTCTTGAACTTTTCAATTAAAAAATGTTCACTTGATCCCTCTTTATCGGTTCTGTTTTTCTGCTTATACTCTCTATTGCTTTGCTGAGACTCTGTTTAAAAAAAAAATGTTTCTAATGTGCAAGTAATTGCTCATTGAAGCATCTTGCTGATGGCTGCTTTAATATCTTTGTGAAACAGTTCTAACATTCTTTCATCATGGTATTGGTATTTATGGGTTGTCCTTTTTCTTCCGGTTCCTGCCCATCATCCACTCAGTGATTAACTCCCACTAATTTTTTCAGGCTTTGGAAATCATCTGCTGTAGAAAACTTTTCCAGACACCCAAAAATAAGTTTGGGTTAAGTGCCACTCTAGGCATGAGCCTGCTTTCTCCTCCATCAGAGCGCTAATCAAACTATATTCTGTTTCATGTTAATGGATCTGTACCCCTCACTTGACTCGAAGCTGCATGGTCTTAACTACTGTATGCTGTGTCCATAACTGCTCCTGGAAAATGTTGGTTGGTCCACAGATATTTATTAACTAACTTGTTTTCTTTTATTTTGCCTTATTTTTTTATAGCATACAAATTGTATATGATCTCTGGGGTGAATAAATAGATTTTCAAACAAAGACTAGGTTGACTAGAAGATGGAGAGCTCATGAAGATATATGTTTTGTCTTCTATATATTTATAGAATTTTTCTCCCCCATAATAGGATATTAGTGTCTTACAGAGGAGTGGAGATCTTTGTAATAGTGCTATCATGTCCTAGTATAACTTTGTAGGACCTACCTGCTGTCAAGGGATCCCACTCCTGTCTTATATATGGAAGGCATTCTGTAAATGTTAGTTTAATTGAATTTCATTTGTTCAAATTTTATATCTTCCCAATTCTATGCTGTGATATGCCCTTTGCAAATTTAGCCCGAATCACTGACAATAAAGGTGACTTGAGCCACTGGGCTTAGACAGAATGTGTTTTAGGTCAAACAGGGTAAACTGTACTGGACCTTTCATTTGCTGCTAGAGACTGTCTCCTGTGAAAACAAATAAGCAAACTGGAAACCTTGGATAAAGCCAGGGTTAGGGTGAGGCAAGTGAACCACTCACTGTGAAGCACAAAATTTAAGGGGCACAAATAGTAATCAAGATCAGTAATATGTAATTCAATCATTTTAAGGTCAAAACTAATGAAAAATTCATAATGAACAAATTAATAAATTTTTAAGTAAAGACAAGATACTATTGTTTCAGAGCCCAGCACTGTTGTACAATGGGAATAATCATTTCAAATCAGCCTGAAGTTGGTTCCTTGGCCCATGTGGCTATTGTAGCCACCACTGGGTGGGCTTATGAGTGTTGACAACAGTGAATGAACAAATTTGGCAATGCAGTGCTTTGTATGTCATCATGCTTTTTTTTTATTATAGAGCTTTTATTAACTTATTTTCACTCATTTCAAAATATGGAAGTATATTTTGTCCATGTATGTGGAGGTCCAATATTATTTGGTAGGACATTGTCTCTGGAAATATCCATGAGATATCATGAGAAGCAAAAGACAGCTGGTTTGCTTGAATCTCATGTCCCAGGGTTTAATCTGAGGACAAGATCCAGGCTAAGAGTGAGAGGGCCTAAGGAATCCATCTGCTTGGCCAACTTCATCCACTGAAAGGGGTATAATGTCAAGCTAAGTCTACTGTCTAAAGCAGCTGGTTTTCTGAAAAGCAGAGGGAATTGAATTGGGTTTTCTTCTGGGTGTAGCTTTCTCCCCAGCCTCACTGCACAACACACATCACTGACCATATGCACTCAGTGATTCACTGGATAAGGGGAAGGGATGCTGGCTTACACTTTAACAGTTGCAACTGTCTGTATTTTAAATGCTCTATTAAGATATAGATAAGAATACCTATATATCCACCAGATTTAAAAAGTAACTTCTTAACCATAATTTGAAGCCTCTCTTCTTCACTATTTATCTCTCTCCCCCACCACATCAAGAGTTATCTATTGCCTTGGATTTGTATTTGCTATTAGACTTCTGCTAATAATGAGTAGGCTTCCTCAGCAACAGAGAAGATGGATTTGCATATTTTAACATATACCCATGGCATAATTTGTACATATTCTTCAGAAGTTTTATTTTTTGCCATTGGAATTATGAAAGGTGTACTGTTGAAACACATACCTCTGGCTCATTTATTTTAACTTTTGCATAATATTCTATTGTATGACTACTCCAATCTTATTTACTCGTCCTATTGATAAACTATTCATTCTTCCTATCTTTCTTACTATGTAAATGTTACTGAAAACATTTTTGAACGTCTCATTTTGCAGAGTTACGACTCAAAGAACAAGTGCTGAGCAGTGGATAGACACATCATTGGCTTTACTAGTTATTGATAAAATGATTTCTAATATCATTGTACATATGTACAGTCCCACAGCAATGTATAAAGATTCCCCTTGTGCCACATTCTTACCTAAAGATGGTATTCAGACTTTTTTTAAACTTTTTTTCACGTGTTGAATATAAAATGGTATTTCATTTCAATTTTAATTTGTTTTTCTCATTACAGTCAGTTTAAGCCATCTTTTACATGTTCATTATTCATTAATATTTCCTTCTCTGTGAGTTTAATATATATATATATATATATATATATATATATATATTTACACACACACACACACACACACATATATCCATTTTTCTTTTGTCTTTTTTTTTTTCCTAGAGCCGCACCCACAGCATACGGAGGTTCCCAAGCTAGGGGTCTAATCCGAGCTGTAGTCGCCGGCCTACACCACAGCCATAGCATCGTGGGATCCGAGCCACGTCTGTGACCTACATCACAGCTCATGGCAATGCCTGATCCTTAACCCACTGAGCGAGGCCAGGGGTCGAACCTGCAACCTCATGGTTCCTAGTCGGATTCATTAACCACTGAGCCACGTTAACCAATGGATGGGAACTCCTCCATTTTTCTTTTGGATTATATTTACTTTTCTAACAGCTTTAGTAGGTATTTTTATTCTGTATACTAATTCTCTAACCCTTTGTTATTGCAAGCAAATATATTCCGCCAGTTGGCAGTCTATTTTTAGACCTTCAAAATGTCTTTTGATGAACAATTTTATTTTAACATAGTGAAATAATCAAACTTTATTGATTTGTGTTTTATTACATTTTATTTTAAAAACTCTTTTAACCCAAATCATAAATATGTACATTTTAGTGTTTCTTTGTAAAGTATTTAAAATTTTATTTTTCACATGTTGGTCTTCAATTTCCGTGTGTATGTGTGTTTTATTCAATTTTATTTTTTTTTTTTAATGATAACTAATGATGAAAGTACTCTTTGCTGCAACTAAAATTCATCTCCAGATATTGAGCTTTAAAATATCTTGTTTAGGGATCCCTTTTCTATTCTGCTGATCTCTCTCCAGTTTGGTATTATACATTCATAATTTCCATAGCTGGAAAGAAATTACTTTCTTGGTCTTCTTCTGGATTGTCTTGTCTACACTGGTAATTTATCCTCCCATATAAATCTGATAATCAGTTCACTGAATTACAAAGAAACCTTGTTGGGATATGTCTTGAAATTGCATTAAATTTTGATTGATTTTGAGTAGCCTAACATTTCACTCTTATTTGTCTTCCTGTCCAGAATAAGGGTATATCTCTCCATTTATTTAGGCTTTCTACCAAATTTGTCAATGATGATTTATAATGTTACCTATAAATCTTTGGACTCATTAGGTTTTTCTTTGATTTTCATAATTTTGTTTGCTATTTTAAATGTTACTCTTTTTAAATTTTATTTTTGGTTGTTGTGGCATATAGAGTTTTTATGCAGATCTCATATACAGCAACCTTGCCAAACTCATATGTCTTTGCATGTTACTAAGTGCTTCTGTGTCCCCTGCCTTTCCCTGCTGTCTATTCACAGCAGAATGGTGCAAAGCATTGGCTTTGGAAAAAGAGAAGGGCAGCAGAGAAGGGGCCAGGAATCCTCACTCTGAAATGTGATTACAGCCTGATACCTGGAGAAAATTATGTAATTCCTCAACATTTCAGGTTCCTTTAGTTATCACTCTGTGTACCTCAAAGATATTAAACAGTACCTATCATTTATTGCATGGGCAGGAAATACACTATTGAAATGTAAAATGCTTGGCACGCAATAACTGCTTCATAAATGTTAACTACTACTCTTATTCTGTTATTGGTTCTTATTTCTGCCAGATGTCTCAGTCAATTTAGGAGTGTAAATATTTGTGCAACTTCTTAAATTGGGGGAAAATTAAGTGCCAGCTTCATCTGTATATGAATTTTTCAACCTCAGTAACGTTGATATTTGGGGCTGGATAGTTCTTTATAGTGGGGAGGAGAATATCCTGTGCATTGTAGCATATTTAACAGCATCCCTGGCCTCTACTCTTTAGATGCCAATGGTCCTTCTGGCCACCTCTAATGCCATAGAGACAACCAAAACTATCTCTAGCATTGCCAAAATTCCCTTGTGGAGGAGGGGAGCAGTATGTCCCTTAGCTGATAATCACTAGTCTGTGTAAATTTCCAGTCTCTCTGTGACTGTCTCTCTCTTATCCACAGAGGCTCCCCAGTTATTATTTTATAATGAACTCCCCCCCCCGCCCAGTTCTCTCTTTCTCCATCCAGTCTTGTCTCTGCATGTCCTCCCCCATCTTGAAGGTCATTGGGTCACAGGAGTGCCTATGGGCAGAAAGCTGGAAACTGCAAAGATCTGGCCCCTTAGGAAACATCTGACTGGTGTTTGAATCTACCCAGCCCTGCAGTCCCTGCGAGAGTGGGAATACTTGCCTTCTTTCCCAGAGCTGACGGGTGGGTGGTCTGCTGGCCTTTGTTACACGCCCATGCAACCCACTCTGTGTTCCAGCCTTCAGCCTGCTGGGCTTTGTAAACCTAGCAGCCTTTGGTGGAGAACCCAATCAAATTATAAAGTCAAGGCTCTTTAAAAACAAAAAACAAAAAACTTGAACAAAGCAAATCAGATTGTGCTTTGAGATGAATAACAAGGAGTCCATGAAAAGGGTTTCAGAATCCTGAAAGGAGCAATTAAAAATAATGAGTATTGAGAAAAAAGCATTATGCTCAAAGAGGAAACATAAGGTCCAGTCAGAACACTTCAGCATGTGCTTAGGGTGTGTTTGGCCACTTTAAATAGCATAAAACACTAACGGGCCTTACCTTGATAAGATGTATGTGCGGTAAAGAGGAACAGAGGCTAATGTGGCTCATTCTGGGTTGGGTTAGTGCAGTTTCCTTAATGGCAGACTCTGGTTGTTGAGGAGTCATAACTGTTGTTTATCTCTTAAACAGAATGACCGGCCCAGTCTCCTTTTATTTCTGGGGGCTGGTGACCCAGGTGGACCTGCTATTCACCTGCCCATCGCTGAGTCAGCTTCTCGAGCCTCTTGTCATCACTCCTGCTGTGCTGGAGAAAGTTAACAATAAATAGCAAGACTAAGATAAGAAAGACAGCTGCCTCCTCCCTGTGCCCTTTGCTCTTTGGCCTACATTTTCCAGTTTTTCCGACTTTGTCTCTTACATTCATGCTTCTGTATTTTTATCTCTGTCCTGACCTCCTCTTTGCCAGATTCTGAGTCAGTGAGGACCTCTTCTTCCTGCAGATTCCTTGGCGTTTCACACCCCTAGCCACTGTTACTTTGGTGATACTGTAGAACAATCCATTGTAAATAAATGATCTGCGTTTCTTCAAGCTGCTCCCCCACCCCCACCTTTCCCTGACATGCACTCCCACGTGACTTTCCTTCTCGCATAATCCAGATATGGGGACATCGGCTTCCAGTGAGAGAACTGTCAAAGAAAAATTGCACTGAATGGGTTAACCGGGTGTCAGTGAAAAATGATTGGCTGCCGTTCAGTAAACGAAGGATGTTGCACCCGTCTCACCGTCTCACCGACAGGTCACAGCTGCCGCTTGGCGAGCCCCAAAGAAACTTAGGATGGAAATGAGATGCACGTCATCAAGCAGGGAGTCACTGCAGCCACCCCTCATGCCCCGGGCATGCCCACCGAGGAGACTCAGGGTGAGAAAGCACAGGATGCTGGCCCCGGAGAGTGAGGTCCATATCACAGGAGTGATTTCAGTGAGCCCAGACTCTTGCATCTTTCCATACACAGAAAAGTGCTAAATCCCTTAACTTGAGCTGTTTTCCTTTGATTAACAGACTCCTGTGTATCCTGGCTCCTTCCCTACCTCTTGGGAGTCTTCTCTCAGAGGTGTCTCAGAGGCTGCATTCAGGCTAAAGTCCTCGGTTTTAGCTGCTAAAAAAATACGTAATTCTCAACTTTTAGGTTGTGCATTTTTTAAAGTCGACATAGGCAAAGGAGACCATTCAAGACTATTTCCTGGTTTAAAAATCCTTGCTTACATCAAGGCCATGAAATATACTTCTCCTACATTTTATTTGTAGAATTGATTATAGTAGAAAGTTATGAAAACATACAAAATACCCAGTCATGAAGAATTGACTTAAAAAAAATGCATAGCCCTTAGCCATTAAAAACTCCATAGAATAATATATGAGGAAATGAGATTTGTTTATACTGTATTAGTTGGTTGAGAAAAGCAGCTTATAAAACGTGTTGTAAGATGTGATACTTTTTAAAGAATGCATGCAGAATGGAGACCAAGAGGATACATACCATTTAATTACCTTCAAGTAGTGATATTGTAGATTATTATTTTCTTTTTGGTGGTTACTATTTGGTAATATTTGTCCAAACATATATTCCTGTTATAATAAAAAGGAAAATCTGTTAAAACTGAGAGAGTAATTCTAAATTTGAAAATATTTTGTCTCATTTCTTAGACTGTTAAGGATGAAGCATGATGTAACTATTAGCTTATGATTTAGCTAATACTTCCCAATACGCCTGTCGTTCTGTACTTGTAGCTGTTCATAGGCACAGGAGGAGCGTGCAAGACGGTGAAGATAATTTGGTATTTTACCTATCAAAGCCAAAGTTTTAAAATGTTTAGGGGTTCTAATCAGCAGTAATTATCTCCTGCCTGCTGAAAACTGAGTTTTTACCAGTTGGCTATCATCCAACTTTTAATTGCATATTTAGTTAGTATATCAATTTATTCCCATTAGCAAGCCTGTGCTATAGTAAATAATTCAGAAGTTTTCAAAACAACAAACACAGTAACACTGACTCTATACCTTCGAGGTTAGAAATAGGAGATCCAGTGGGTATATGGCTTTCTTATTTTCCTCCTTTAGAAAACCATAAGGAATGATGTAATTTGCTAGATCTTTCTCACTCTGGTGATATGAGTTTTTCTTCAGTCCATTCACAAAATATAGAGAGGCAAAAAAGTCTTTGTAAATCTGTTGACCAAGAATTATATCACTTCTAAAATGTCACCCTCAACTTTATCTTTATTTGAATCTCTCCAGAGGCTATTTGCTTTAGGTTGGACTTTGGGATTTTTATTCCCTGAGTCTTGAGTTTTCTTTTAGAAATCAACTTAAGCATAACAAAAGCCATCAATTCCGAATCTTTTTCAAACAGGATGATTTACGGAATATTTATAGCAATTAGCGGTGCCAATTTGCTAGTGTTCATGTATTCACTCAACAAATATTATCCAGGCCAGATGGTTTTCTCTGTGGGGATGTGATGGTTCATTTTATGTGTTAACTTAATTGACCTAAGGGATGCTTAGATAACTGGAAAACCTGTGGCTATCCTGGTTATCGCATTTGGAGCTGGTGTCTGAAGTTCAGGCAGTCTTACAAGACTGAGCCCTTAAAGGAGTCTGCACAAAGTCCTAATAGTTCATGTCAGATTTGAATAGAATTGGTGGACATCCAGTTAGTGTCAGAGAATCGATCCGTATTGGAAAAAAGTGCATTTGGTGTTAGAAATGCTGTCAGAAAATGACACCATAACCAGCACACTGCCCTATTAATGGTGATAACTAGTACTGGGTTCTCTACTAAACATGTTTTATTCATTTCTCTTCTAATCCTCCTGGAAGGATTAAAAGGACTAGCTATTAGCAGCCCATCAGGAAACCCCAACTGGAGAGGCTGAAGTCATCATTTGTACCAAGGAACACCTATTAAGTGTCAGATGCAGAATTCATGCTTGTACTAGTTTCCCATTGCTGCTGTAACGAATTACTACAAACTTAGTGACTTGAAGCAATGCAAATATATTACCTTACTGGGATAACATGAAGTTGTTGGCAGAGCTGCATTCCTTTTGGAGGCTGAAGAGAAAATCCTTTTCCTTGCCTTTATAGCTTCTAGAGGCACCTGCATTCTTCAGCTCATGGTGCCTTCCTCCAACTTAAAAGTCATCAGGAGAGCAACTTCCATTTTTCTCTCCCACTTTCCATCTTTCTGTTTCTCTGTCTCTGTGTCTGGCTTTGATACTCCTGTCTCACTCTTATATGAACCGTTGAGATAACGTTGAACCCACTTAGATCACATGCTTCTCATCTCCAGATCCTGAACTTAGGCATAGCTGCAAAGTCCCTTTTGCCGTGTTAAGTAACAACATAGTCATCGGTTTCAGGGATGAAAATATGGACATTTGAGGGGAGCCATAATGATGCCTACCCTGACACCCAGCTCTCTCATCTTCCAGTGTTACATGCTAGACATTGAAAATTATTGACATTTTGAATTCTACAGCCCATAGTATTTTTCAAGCCTACATACTTTGAACATTTTAAATTGCCAAAATATGACTCAGTTGTTTACAATAAAAATCTGCATTTCTAACTTCTCTTCAAGATGTGAAACAATGATTTCTGCAAAGTAGGAATAGTTCGCGGTGACTGTCTTTGATGCCTGGGTTGTGGGCCATCCGGTTGGTACAATCCCTGCAGTTTTCTATCATGTTCTCGTTGTGGAGGCCGCATGTTGGTTTATCATCCCTCATCTTGCTCCTAGACCCTGGGGCATTTGATTTGCAGAGGGAGGAAGTCCCAGTCTTCTTCCCTCTTCATCCTGTTCTTTCTTGGTTATGCCCATCCAGTGGAATTGATAAGGATAAGCAGATTTAGCCCACATGTCCAAAGATGAATTTTCAGTTTTTTAAACCCAGGTATTGCCAAAATATGTAAAGCTTACTCTATCTGATCTGGGCATGGGACGGCAAATGGGAGGGCAGGCAAAAATTCTGCATATAGTGACTGAGAGGGCATGGCTGTGATTTTGTTTGAAAGAGTTTTGAAAATCAACCTTCTCAGTGTCCAGTGGAATGAAATGGAGCTTGTTAAAATAAGCCCTTTTCAAGTTATTGAATGTCTGCCAAGAAGACATCCTGTTCTGAAAACTCTTAGAAGTCTCCCTATGGTTTTAGAAGAGGAATTCTACAGGCCTCTGCTAAAGTAACAGATACCCTGTTTGCATTAATTGTATGGGGGGAAGAAAGTCTATTTGTACTTTGTAGTCACTACACAACAATGCATTGGGCCTTTGCCATTCTAGATTTAGTAACCTTTAACTCATACACTTCCTTGGACATGCAGCTAATTTAAAGACAAGTAGCCCTCACGTCGATTCCACCTCTTCATGAGAAAAGTCCATGCCATGCTCAATTATGTGGTCCGTGACATACCTGAGGCATGGCAATTCAGGTCAATATACTGCTGCCATTCTACAACATGGACCTTATGGTGATTATTAATGAAAGGCTGTGCTCTGTATCAAATTAATGTGCCATGGACTCATGTTTTGGCTCAACAGCAAAGCCAGGTAACTAGTCTCTGTGTCCTGTTTATTAGCAGAAGGCTGGGCTCATTATCACCCTTGTAAACTGGCAGTATGCTCTGAAATGATGGCCTGTTGAGTCTTGATCAGGAATAAGGGGCATCTTCCTTGACTGCTAAGTATTTTTTTCTCCCTTTATTCCATCAAGTTCAACCCTGAGGCGAAAAAAAAAAAATCGTATTGTTGACTATCCCAAATTATGTACCCAAATCAAAATGAACATCATGGAACATGTACTTTATATCTAGAACCAGTTTGGTCTTTTCACACTCATGTCTTATATAAACTTCATAATTGTCTATGATATTTGAAGATACATAGCACCATGATACCAGCTTATGGCACATACGTAGTGGATTCTTAATAAATGCTTATCAAATGTCCAGCCTTAGGTTAGCCACTGTGGATGCTAATTTTTTTTTTTTTCTTTTGTCCTGCAAACCTTCCTTCCCTTTTAGTCTAGGAACTTAACCTGTAGTCCCTTCCTATGCCAGCCTGGTCACGTGGATAGGCATGTAATACAGATTATCCCTATAACTGTACCACATTCTTACCACCATAGCGAAGGAGCTAGGAGTGCACACATGACCCAGGAAAAGTCAACCAAAGCTCTTCTTAGAAGTGTTTGGAATGGTTTGCAGGTGAGATAGGGTCCCTTTTCCCTCCCCAGGATGTGCAGTTGATAATACGTAGGCCTGGGAACTACAGTGAGGAAAGCAAGGTGCTTAGGGTACCCAGTTTAAAGAAACACTCCCTTTCAGGGTCACACAGGTGCATAGTTTATACTTGAAAGTAAATGTCTCCTTCAAACGTGTGCCCTGGACACCTGCTCACTAGACCCAGCCTAAAGATTTAAACTTTACTAATAAAGCTATGTAGAGAGCCCAGCCCTGGGCATCTGTGCTCAGGGACCATCAGCTGTTTCCAGGGTCTCCCCTCAGGACCTAGAGGTCAGAGAGGCTGAACTTCTCTCTTGTGACCTTTCAGTTCTGCCACCTGCCCACTGAGTGGGAGCAGACTCCTGGGAGATGTCACCTGCCGAGGTCACTGAGATGCCGGTACGAGGAGCCAGCACAGGAGGATTTCCTTCCTTCTCAGCCCACTTTCCTGACTTACAGAACATCCAGACTATTTTAGAACAGCAGTCTGGCTGGGATAGAGGGGCACAGGTGTCCTGAGAGCCCACTTTTCAAAAAAAGCTGCTTCCAGTTTTAGGATTTACATCATAGTTTCCCGTCTTTCATGTTGTCCCAGGATAGGGACTCTCATTTTCCTTGCCTGAGTTCCTGTTCATAAGACTTACTGAACTTTCCAAAAAATGTTTTTATAAAGTTGAAAAAGAACTGTACTTTTCATGAAGTAGGCTTGACTAATGCCACCAGCTTTCCTAGACCTCCAGCTTGAACATGGCGGATCATGGGACTTCTCAGTCTCCATCATCCCATGAGCTATTCTTTCATAATCTATCTATCTGTCTATCTGTCTGTCTGTCTATCTATCTATCTATCTATCTAATCATCTGTAATCTACCAATCTATCTCTGATTGGTTCTGTTTCTCTGAAGAACCCTGGCTAATACACATATCAAACGGTGATTTGATTCATGCTGACTCAGTATGACTGCAGTTGGGCAATACAATTTCATTCTACACTTTTATGTAGGTATACATGCACTTATTTATTTTTGTTGAAGTACAGTTGATGTATTCGGCATCCAGTCTTTTTTGTTTGTTTGTTTGTTTTTTTTTTGTTTTTTAGGGCCATACCTATGGCATATGGAAGTTCCCAGGTTAGGGGTCAAATCGGAGCTACAGCTGCCAGCCTATGCCACAGCCAACACAGGATCCAAACTCATGGCAATGCTGGATCCCCAACCCACTGTGCGAGGCCAGGGATCGAACCCGCATCCTCGTGGATCCTAGTCGGGTTTGTTAACCACTGAGCCATGAAGGGAACTCCCGCGGCATCCAGTCTTAATGACTAAACGAACTGAGTTAGCTGTGGTACCTGGAACTCTGTACGCCGTGGGAGGACTCCACCTTCAGGGTGGGAGCAGGTGAGACTTGAAGGATGAATATAAGCTGGTAGGTGAAAGTTAAGTTGTGTTGGGGAGGAGGAAGTCCTTGCCAGAAAAAGGCTATGTCAGAACAGGGTTTAAGGCAAGGAAGAGTTTAGCAAATTCAGGGTACTGAAAAGTGTCCCAAAAGGGAAGAAGAATGAGGGCGGGAGAAGAGGAGGAGGAGTTGGTTAAGAGAGAGATTTGATAATGCCATTTGCATCAACATGGATGCAACTAGAGACTTTCATACTAAGTGAAATAAGTCAGAAAGAGAAAGACAAATACCATATGATATCACTTATATGTGGAATCTAAAATATGGCACAAATGAACCTATCTACGAAACAGAAACCGACTCGCAGACGTAGAGAACAGACTTGAGATTAGCAAGGCTGGGGGAGGGAGTGAGATGGACTGGGAGTTTGGGGCTGGTAGATGCAAACTGTTACATTCAGAATGGGTGAGCAATGAGATGCTACTGTATAGCACAGGAAACTATATCCAATCACTTCTGATAGAACGTGATGGAAGATAATATGAGAAAAATTACATATAGTTTATATATATGACTGGGTCACTTGCTGTACAGCAGAAATTGACACAATGTTGCAAATTAACCATAATTTAAAATTTTTTTTTAAATAAAAGATCTGAAAAGGTTGGAAAAATTGACAGGAACTCCAACACGTAAGACCTTTCAAATCTTCTGATGTGAAGTAGAACTTGCATATTACATTAAGTGCATCAGGAAATCATTGATGGGTTTTAAAGAAATGTATAATAAGGTCTGATTTAAGCTTTTTAAAGCTGTTCAGTGGATTGAAGGTGGGGCAAAGTGATGCAGCTGGGATCCAGCTTGAGTTAGGGTGGAGACAATGGTATGTTGGAACTGCAGTGCCATGCCCATCATGCATACAAAACATATTATGCATAGAGTTCCTAATATGTTATGTAACATGACTATATATTTGCATGGAATGGATTTCTCTCTCCTGTGTCTGAGTTTTGAGTGTATTTCTTACTGGTGTTTTATTTCCCCACATCTTTCTTTCTCAGATGCATGTTCATTCAGCCCATATTTCTGAGAAATACCCATGACACAGAATAGGCCAGCTATGTCAGGAGGCCTGTTATCTCCGTGTGAAATTAGAAGCAAAAAAGTTCCCTGGGTCAGAAAAATGGCTTCCTAGATTGTTGGAGTTTCAAAAATATCCTTTTAGACCAACTTGTGCATGAAATGAGCTCAAAGAACAAAGAAAACAGAGCTTGGGTAAATGTGAAACCCCCTCAACCTCTACTATTCATGCACAGTCTTAAAATGTCATACTTGAGACAGCTCAAGAGAATAGGGTATTTCTCCACAAGCAAAAAGAAGTGCACATATAGGATCGTTACCTACCCTAACCTTTCTGCAACTTTGCCTGAATTACCCAGATAATTCAAGCCAAAATGTAATAATCCAGGTTTAGAATTTGAATATCATGACTTTTATTTGCAGGTAGAAATAACCCTTCAGAGGGCGGTGTGTGATGTGTTTTCTGTTTCCAATTTTTTCCTCCTCCTGCAAAAAGCATTGAGAGAAATCTTAAGCAATTCAAAAGTATCTTATTCCAGTATTTATCAATCAAACATTTTGCCATGGATAGTGTTAACCAAAGCTCTAGCAGGATATATTATGGGATTTGGAAATCTTATCCTAAAGCAAACATCTCAGAAGATGAGCTTGTGCATGGTTGAAAAATATACTTCCTCCCTCACTGTAGAAGAATCCAGAGGCAAATGTAAACAGAGATAAAAACGAAGAATCATTTAAGGCAGAGAAGTGCCAAATGACCAGTTTCTGTGTTCCGTGTTGGGAGGATTGAGTTTCCTGATGTTCAAGAAAATAGCTATTTTCACCATAGTATATTACCTGAATTCATTAAATGCCTTCTACTCAAGAGAAGTCTGTCCCATATTCTAGTATGCATCTGAGGAGACAGGCTTTCTTTCACAGCAGTAATGACATTTGCAGATGGTTAATTCTCGGGTCCACAGAGTGGGGAGGACTGGTGTCCTGTGCATCGAAAGATGCTTAGCAGCCTCCCTTGTCTCTACTCCCTAGATAACCAGTAGCATCCTGTCCACCTGTCATGACCACCAACCTTGTCTCTAGGCATTGTCAAATGTCAGGTGTCCCCTGCAGGCAGAATTGCTCTTGCCTGAGAAACATGATTGTAAAGGACTTTGGAAGTTGTTTGGACGACCAAACCTGGATTTCTTTTTGAGGAATTACCTCTGGTCTTCAAGATAAATTCCTATTCCTAGTCTCCCATTAAAAAAGCTGGAGAGATCCTTAAAGATTCTTTTAGCCAAATCCTTGGTCTCATTATCTCAGCGGGCCCAGGAATGGTTAGGTGATCTAACCTTAGACAATTAGGTCTTTGCTAGACTCTGAATCTTGATGAGAGGAAATACAATGAATGAATAAATGGTTGAGTTTATTCATTCCATTGGTAATTCTCTAGGCAGGACCAGTGAGTGATTTCTGATTCCTGACTTCAGAATCTGGTCTGATGGCCTTTCTTGCAACATATAACCCACATCTTATTCTTTAAACAAATTAGCCAGAGTTAAAATCTGTTATTTGTAACCAAAGGCCTTCACTAAAATAGATTCTTTGCATTCATTCCCTCATTAAATATTTTTAAACAATGAAAATTAGTAGAAAATCAAACAATTTTAAATTGCTTTAAACAATGTAAATAACCAAAAAATTACCCAGTTAGGAGTTCCCACTGTAGCACAGCAGGATCAGCTGCATCTCTGTAGGGCCAGGACCCAGGTTTGATCCCAGTAACATAGGTCAGTGTAGGTTGCAATGGTAGCTCATATCTGATCCTTAGCACTAGAATTCCATGTGCAGGACAGCCAAAAAAGAAAAAAAAAGACTGCTCTTTTAATCAGTTAAAAGTCAAGCAACATTTATTGAGCATCAATTATTTGCCAGCCTTCTACTGTATACTAACGATATAAACTTTCTCTCTTGCTCTCATAAATACATTCCTCATTGATTTAGCAATTTCAAACAAAAATATTATGGCATTATACTAAAGACAGTAACTGTTACTTCAGGGATAGTCATACTTTTGTATCAAAACACAAACTTCAAAACAAAATCCTTGGCTCAACCTCAAAAGATAAAATTGAACAAGTATAACACTTCACAATATCTTTTCTAGTTCCCCTATATAATGTTTATATGATTCTAAACCACTTACTGAGAACACTAAGCCTTTTTGATGAGCCTAAAAATCTTTAATTTTAAATTAAAAGATTTTAACCAACAACCCAATTAAAAAATGGGCAAAAGACCCGAATAGATATTTCTCCAAAGATATACAGATGGCCAACAAGGACATGAAAAAATGCTCAATATCACTGATTATTAGAGAAATGCAAATCAAAACTGCTGTGAGGTACCACCTCACACCAGTCAGAATGGCCATCATTAATTAGTACACAAATAATAAATGCTGGAGGTGGTGTGGAGAACAAGGAACCCTTCTACACTGTTGATGGGAATGCAAATTGGTAGAACCACTATGGAAAACAGTATAGAGGTACTTCAGAAAATTAAATATAGAGCTACCATGTGACCCAGAAATCCCACTCTTGGCCATATATCCTTACAAAACTTTCCTCAAAGACACATACACCTGCATGTTCATTGCAGCACTATTCACAATATCCAGGACATGGAAACAACCCAAATGTCCATCAAAGATGAGTAGATTAAGAAGATGTGGTATACATACACAACGGAATACTACTCAGCCATAAGAAAGAATAAAATAATGCCATTTGCAGAAACATGGATGGGACTAGAGACTCTCATACTAAAAGTTAAGTAAGTCAGAAAGAGAAAGACAGGTACCATATGATATCACTTATATCTAGAATCTAATATATGGCACAAATAAACCTTTCTACAGAAAAGAAACTTAAGGACTTGGAGAGCAGACTTGTGGTTGCCGAGGGGGAGGGAGTAGGATGGACTGGGAATCTGGGGTTAATAGATGCAAACTATTGCCTTTGGAATGGATAAGCAATGGGATCCTGGTGCTTAGCACAGAGAACTATAGCTAGTCACTTATAATGGAGTATGATGGAGGATAATGTGAGAAAAAAAGTGTATATATGTGTGTGTGACTGGGTCACTTTGCTGTACATTAGAAAATTGACAACAATGTAAACCAACTATAATGGAAAAATAATCATTTAAAACTGAAAAGAAATAAAAGATTTTAAATGATATATAGGACCCTCAGGTTACCTCACCGCGCAGATTATATCTGTTTTGAAATTCTCCATAGCTTGTCCTAATAAATTAATTTCTTTCCGTAGATCATTTATCACATGTGCCATTATCAATTTATTGCCTCTGAGCCCCAGATCCATTAATGGAATTAGATGCTGTACACATCTTTGCAGTAATGGAATTGGATGTTGTACACTGTCCTCCTTTGCGAGCTGACACAATGTAACCTTTGTTAGTAGCAGCAGCTGGAGAGACACCAAAGCAGAAAAGTTTATCCTCATGCCAGTGTGCTCTCCCAGCAGCCTCCTGCAACATGCCTGGCTTCCATAGTGTCCAGTGCCGGTAGTGGTTGCACTGACAGCTTCTGCGGCATGTGACACCTGAAGCTCTGGTTCCTGTGGTGTTTGATATCAGGCAACCAGCAGCCTGTGGCACCTCCCTGAAGGTAGCTTTCCTCTAGCCCCCACTTCAGGTGCTCTAGAACACTGCCTGGTGACAGCTTACCCATCACCCCCAGAGAGACTCCTTGGAAGTCCTGCTGGTGTAGCACCTCAGGAGACTTCTCTGCTCTCCATTGGGTCACCACCCAGCTCTCTCCCACAAGGTCTGCGTCACGGTTCTTAGCCATGGGAGACCTCTTCTTCAGGTTGGCCCTAGATCTCAGCCAAGAGGTGGTGGCTGCTTGCTGTATCTGCTATTCTTGTACGTTTAGATTTATCTTTACCCTTTACTACCAGTCCTCTGTCACTAATATTCCCTGATAAAGTTTAACAATTCCTTTATATTAAACTTTTTGTATTTGAATTGCTGGATGACTCTGCTCGTTGGATCCCAGTACATCACTTCTTAAATTATTGTTATTGTCCCATCTACTAATTCCAGCATGTTGATAATGTATGTATATTTTCTACTATTTTCTTTTGACTGTAAGTCACACTTTCTGTTTCTTCAAATATCTAGCAATTTTTTTATTGTGTAGTGGATACTGTGGCTAATAAGTTGTAGAAATTCTAGACTCTTTTATTTTCTGAAGAATGAGGACTTCTGTTCTATCAGGTAGTTAAATTACTGAATGATCTCCTTGATGCTGTGGAGTCTTCGGTTTGAAGCTTGGTTCCTATAGGCTGTTTCATTTTTACACTTAGTTGTAGGGCACATCCCTTAGCTCTGGGACATGGTCCTTAACCCTATGCGTGTTGTTAGGCCCGAGGGCCTCTTCCATCCTTGTCAAGGGGAGTGCTAACCTTCTCTCCTTTCATACAACATTGGGACGTGGTCCTTACTCTTAAGGCATAGTCATTCTGAATAGAAAGCCAAGATGTTTTTTTTTAAAGCCCTTCTAATTTAGGAAGATTTGAGTTCAAAATTATCTCCCCAGCACTGGGCATCAGCTAAAGTCCACAGAATTCTTTTAACTTTATAGCTGTCTTCTTCTAGATTCCTTGCATTTTCACTCTACACATGGACATTTTAGGAGTCAACAAAGGATTTAAGGGTGGTTTTATGCAGTTGGGTGTGTCTGTGCTTCAATCATTTTGGGGATTCTCCTGTAATTTTCAGCCACAGTGGCATCCTTAAACTTTTATCACTAACCCCTCAGTCATTTTCTGATTGCGTTTTATCCCTCATTCATAGGATGGGCTAGACAGTTCCATCAAGGTGAAAGACATAAAAATGTGGATCTCACCCTGTAGAATCCCATCTTTCAAATGTTTACCATCTCTGTTTCATTCTGCCTTTAAAAAAGTCTCCTGTGTTGTTGTATCAGTAATCTACTATTGTATCTGAATACACTGCAGAACTCTTGTGGCTTCTAACAAACTGTTCATCTAGCTTTCCATTCTGTGCATTGATTGGGCAGTTTTTATCTGGGCTGACGTGGTTTATTTCTGACAGGCCCACTCCTGCCCCTGTGATCAGCTGGCAGGATAACCATGTCTCAGTGGTCTAGGATGGCCTCACTCACTTAGCAGGCTGGTGGCAGAATGTCACAAGCGGTAAACCGAGCCTATGTCTCATCTAACAGAGTGACTTGGTCTCTTCCTATGGTGGTCATGGGCCTTCAAAAATAGCAAAAGGGTAAGTCTCAAAGAACAAGTGATTTCTAAGCCTTTGTGCCATAATGTTAGTATTTCATTGGCCAAAGCAAGTCTCATTGCCAAGCAAGGTTCAAGGGCTTGAGAAATAGACTCCACCCCTTAAGGGGAAGAGTTAACAGTATCCCATTGCAAGCGTATAGATGCAAAAAGGAAGAATCCGTAGCCTCCTACACATTTTACCCCAAGTTTCTTCTAACGCTAAAAAAATCATTGAGAGTTCAGAGTTGTTTTGGGAGATTTGTTGGTCTAAAATATGCTACTCTGTTATTGCCAAACTTGTACTCGATGGGTTTTTAAGTGAACATAACAGCCGTGCATTGTTTATTTTCTTATACTGCCTTTTGCTATCTGTTGTGAATTTGGTTACACACTTTATGTGGTCTGGCATAGGCTTGGCTATTAAACTAAAGGACAGTGTAGCACTGCCACAGTCCTGATTGTGCCTGCTACGTGGAGGACAACTTTTATGTAAAGAGATTTGTCTTGACAACTAAGCCTGATTCAAAAGTCCCACAATTCAAGATAAGCTTTGATTTGTGTGTGTGTGTGTGTGTGTGTGTGTGATTCTGAATAAAAGGTTGTTTAGAGAGATTAGAATTATTTCCAGTTTTCTATAAGGTCAGAGTTTTTATATAATTGCTTAATTCAGTTCCTGCTAAAATGTAGCCATGATATATATTCACAGAGATAGCAAACGTAGCTTTATTCGCAGCAGAGCATAAAAATGAATTAACCTGACAATATGAGTTAGCACATCTGGAGGCTGCAGTGTGCTATTGCTTGGTATATAATACTTGATGGGGCAGAATAATTTATTAAAGTTTTAAAATAATAGTATTTTAATAAAATTCAAATAAAACATTTGCACAGTGCTTGAAATACCTCTGCTAAAAATAATGTAGTTTTAAGCCCTCTGTTTCATCTGTGGTCCCTACCACAAGCCCATAGATGTCTTGAGAACAGAATCCCTCTTAGTATCGTGTCCTAAATGCCTCGGGAGTGATGATCCTCAATATTTTCCTTAACTGAGACTTAATCAGTTTATAAAGCAATAACAACTTGGATAATTACGTGGTAAGTTTTGTCCCTGAATGGTAATTAATTTTACAGTAAATTCTGTAAGTTAGGCACCATAAATAACATCCCTTATTAATTTATTCAGTAAATGTTATTGAGTCCATGTTGTGAACCCAGATGCCGAGAGAAGTCTAACAGAATCCAACAGGTGTACTGAAGAGTTTTTGTAAAATAGTGATAACTATAATAATTCAAATCACCATTAACACACGTATCATTGGTGAGATGCCGTTTTAGAAAAACCTGCGGCCCTCTTGTGTTTCTCCTTTATTCTCACACTTCTACCACACTGCCAACTCTTTCCCCTTGTCAAGCAATTCTGTGACACCAGCTGGGTGTCCTATAATTTAACTCAATTCTGACCTTATTTGCCCAGAGATGGCATCAGATCCCATGGATTAAGTGCTCAGTCCCACAAGACTGTTCCCACTTCAGATGCCAATCGCAGGAGATAGATCCCCAGCCTCACCCAAGACTTCTGATCCATTTGGCTACACATTGGAGCTCCCCCTAAAACTCTCTTTAAGTTCAGTTAGTTGGTGGGAATGGCTCCTGACACCTAGGGAAACCCTTACTTTTGTTTACCAGTTTATTAAAGGGTATGACAAAGATACAGATGAACAGACAGAGGAACGCACACGCAGGATGTGGTCTTGGAAGTTCCCAAGTCCAGGGGCTTCAGTCCCTGTGGAGTTGGGGTGTGTCACCCTAGAAGCTCTCTGAACCTCATATTGTTGGGATTTTCATGGAAGCGTCCTCACGGAGCCATGAAGAATGATTAACTCTATTTCTAGCTCTTCTCTCCTCTCAGGAGGATGGGGGGAGGGGCTGAAAAATTCTAAGTTTCTAACCACAGCTTAGTCTTTCTGGTGACCAGCCCTCATCCAGGAGCCACCCAGAGTCACCTCATTTGGACAAAAGTTGCTCTAGGTGCTCTTATCACTTAGGAAATTACAGGGATTTTAAGAGCTCTGTGGCAGAAACTAGGGGAAGATATTACATACACACATACGCACACATACATATACACTATATAATTATACACGTACATACACGTATATATACACCATCTGATTATATGTAGACTTTTTTCCTATTACCTCACAGGTGGAAAACGGCGCACCTACTCTGCAAAACCGTCTGGCAGTTTCTTAAGTGCTAACTATTTTAGGAAAAATATCAGCCCAGTAAAAATGGAAACATACATCCTCACAAAGACTGAGTGAGCACTTGTATGGAATGTCAGCAGCATTATTTATCATAGCCAAGAAGTAGAAAGCTCTAAAATGTCCATAGACTGGTGAGTGGATATACAAAGCGTGGTGTGTCCACACAAGGAAATACATTCAGCAGTTGAAAAGCACATGGTACTGCTGCACCCGACCTCGTGAATAAACCTCAAGAACCTGATGCTCAGCGAAAGAAGACAAACACAAAAGGTCGCATGTTGTGTGATCCCATGTATATGAAATTTCCAGGAAATGGCAAATTTGAAGAGATAAGAATATCAATTAGCAGTTGCCTGGGGCTGGGGCTGGAGACGGGGAGTGACTCCTCTTGGCCGTGATGTTCCTTTTTGAGGTGTTGAAAATACTCTAAAATTGTATTATGGTGAAGCTGCCTAGTCCTGTGCATTTATTAAGGGTCACTGGATTGCACATTCACAGTGAGTAAATTTTATGGTCTGTAAATTATAGCTCAAAATTGCTGTTTTAAAAAAATCGTTAAAAAAGGTACTGTATTTTGGAGGCAGAGAGGGCGTCTTGTGATAGGGGCCTGCGGTAGATCTAAACAGTGACCGAAGCCGGCTATTTGAAATACCTCCGGTGATAGTGGCCTGAGGAACGTCTATCACAGGATGAGAAACAGCAGGATGTACGCTGTGTGGTGTTCGTGTGCAGGAAATACGGTGGAAGTAAAGAGTGGTAGGAGATAAGTGTAGAGGGCCTTGTGTGTTCCGTTTTAAAAGTGAAATTTTATTCTGTTCATGATCAGGACACTTTGAAAGTTTTTTAGCCGGATCATCACCTGATCAGGTTTATTTTTCAGGCTAATCACGAGGGAAGATTCCTTGTTTCTATGACAGGGACGGTCAGGAAGGGGAGAGGAGGTCATGTGTGTTGAGAAGGGACGTTTCTGGAGGCAGGGGAACCCAAGGAAGAAGTTAGTGGAATATTTAAGATGAGAGACAATGATAGTGGGTGGGGGGGCACTGCAGTAAGAATGAAGAACACACATTTTTTTTTTTTTAATCCTATAAAATTGGCAGAGTTGTTCAGTGATTGAGTGAATGAGACAAATAACGGTGAGGGCAGGATCAGAGATGAATTCCAAGATTCTGGCCTCAGTGAGTGGACTTGTGTTGAGTCCAACAGCTGAAATAGGGAACCGCGGAGGGCCTGTCCTAAGGGGAGAGATCATGGTCCTCTGGGCCCTCCCAGTGGCAGTGTTTTAGCAAGTCCTTGGGAGTATCTTAAGAGAGTCCAGATGCGAGCCTGTATCGAAGAATCATGAACATGGTAGTTGAAACCACGGGGGTAGACTGTTTAGCCAGAGTAAACATGTAGCTTGAAAAGGGCTATAGGTCAAAATGGAACTCTAGGTGATCATGAGGGTCTAGGCCAGAAAATTATTTTGTCTACTGCTTTCCAAGCTGTATTTCATAATGGACTGAGTAAGTATGACTCTTCTCTTTCTAACTTTTCAACTTGTTATCTCCTGTGTATGAGGCAGACTTGGCAAGGTCTTCAAGATCACCTGCAGAAAGAGCAGAGAAATATTCTTTAATTTGTTTTTTTTTTTTTTTTTTTTTTGCTTTTTAGAGCCGCACATGTGGCAATAGAATATCCCAGGCTAGAGGTCGAATCGGAGTTGCAGCCGCCGGCCTACGCCACAGCCACAGCCACGCGGGATCCGAGCCATGTCGGCGACCTACACCATAGCAAGGCAATGCCAGACCCTTAACCCACTGAGCAAGGCCGGGCATTGAACCCATATGCTCATAGATACTAGTCAGGTTCTTCACCGGCGAGCCATGACGGGAATTCCTAGAGAAATATTCTAAATCATCTTCTGGACTCCTGGTTTGGTTGCTAGTTGGATTGGGTAGCATCTAAAAACAGATTTCATATTAAATTTTAAACGATTTTATTTGACAAAACTTGCCAGTGTATTGAAGGTGATATATTTCTCTTTTTTTGATTGTTTTTGTTTTTTTAATGATTTTTGTTTTTTCCATTATAGTTGGTTTACAGTGTTCTGTCAGTTTTTTACTATTACAGAAAAGTGACCCAGTCACACATACATATATACATTCTTTTTTTCACATTATCCTCCATCATGTTCCATTACAAGTGACTAGATATAGTTCCCTGTGCTCTACAGCAGGATCTCATTGCTTATCCACTCCAAATGAATAGTTTGCATCTATTAACCCCAGACTCCCAGTCCATCCCACTCCCTCCCCTCCCCCTTTGGCAACCACAAGTCTGCTCTCCAAGTCCATGAGTTTCTTTTCTGTGGTATTTCTCCTTTTTGACAGTTTGAATTAGTTTTTTTTTTTGTATCTTGTAACCAACATAATGTTAAATAATGCACTTAATAGTATACTTTTGGCATCTTTTAGAACAATTAATATATTTGAAAGTGATATATTTCTGTCTTTTCTGTTTCAAAGAAATTATTCATATTATTCACTAAGTCAACTACAATAGAGCACCAAAATATTGTTTTAAAAAAAGTTACCTCGTGATAAGCAAGAATTGTAAAGAAAGCCAATTAGAGATAACATCAGCTTTTGTTTTTGTTTTCTCTTGTGGTTTGTATTTAGTGCCGAATTCACTGGTCAGTTTTTTTTTTTCCTTAAAATTGACTTGTAGTTTCCAAGAACTGTAAGAGAATTCAGAGGTCATCCAATTCAGTTTTCTCAGTTTAATCAGGAGAATGCTTAAACCCTTCTGTCCCCAGTGGAGGAGTTCCTATAATTGCCTTTGGATTTGTGACTTTTTCAGAATGTTGGGGGTAGAAGGAAGCTTGGAATTAAACTTCATTTACTTCAGATTTCCACACTGATACACCATAGACCAAATCTATCCTTAGCCAAATTTTGTTTGGCTTGCTTACCCAACATTTCATTATAATCTTAGGGAGTTGTAAGTTTCTGTAAAAGGGAGATTTATCATAAAACCCGGGATTTTCACCTATATTTGTAAAAAGTTTAGAAGAGTATGCAGTACTCGAAGTATATTTTCATGTATTAGCTGCCAGCAAGGACTAGACAGTGGCTGCCCTCTGTATTTTTTATTTTACTTTTTTATGGTAATACCTGTGGCATATGGAAGTTCCCAGGCCAGGGGTCGAATCGGAGCTGCAGCTATGGGCCTATACCACAGCCATGGCAATGCCAGACCTGAGCTGTTTCTGTGACCTATGCCACAGCTAGCAGCAACGCTGGTCCTTAACCCACTGAACAAAGCCAGGGATCGAACCCACATCCTCACAGAGACGTCAGGTACTTCACCCACTGAGCTACTATGGGAACTCCAGGTATCCTCTTTAGATCAGGCATATGATTTCTAGTTACCAAAGTCAGGCTCCATCCAGACAGTTCCAATTATTTCCTGTCTACCTTCATGGGCACTTGAGTTTGAGACACTGAAAATAGATCAACACAGTGACTCATGTAATCAAGTGTCTCCTGGGTGCTAGAATATATGTCCCACGGGGGCAGATTTGTTCTGTGCTCTATCCCCAGCACCCAGAGCAGTGCCTGGCACAGAGTAGGCAGAGGGACAGTCTGTTTTGAATGAAGGGTGCTAGGTCCTGAAGATACAAGTTTCTTACTGTCAGGTGGTTCAGATGGGCTAGTAGCAGGGTATCCCCAAGAGCCATCACCGCAGAGAATGATGACAGCTTTGAGAATGTTACCCACAAGGAAACAGAGACAGGAAAGGTTGAAAGTTGTGATGTCATCATTGAGTGGTCAGTGTTAAAACCAGTGCTCAAACCCTAGCCTTCCAAGCCAGTTCAAGTAAGACTACAAAGTAAGTTGAAAGACTGCCTAGGATGAATTAGTTAAAAGAGTTAGTTATACATCAAGGAAGGAGGAAATAAGGGAATCCCCATTTAATGTTGGCTAATTTATTGTGAGCTTGAATTTTATTTTTCTGGTTTGCATTCCCCTAAAACCAGAAAAACAAAATTCAGTGTTATCCAACAATTATTTCTCCTAGCCACCATTTGTTTGTGGTTATTACTGGATTAGTTTGCAGATACACACGAAGACTGTATTTAAATGTGATTTTAAACTGTTTTTATTGAGCATGATATCGAGGGTATTTTTGCCCAGCCCGTTCCATGCCAGAGGAAACTAATTTGTGTTGTCACTTGTATAATAATTATTGCATTTACAAGACAATTTGAGGCTCAATCTGGTACTATTTTCTTTTTAGTGTGCAGAAATTGTGTAATTTACTATTCATTATATATGGCTGTTATAGGAAGTATGTGAACATTGTGTGATAAAAATTTTCAAACTATAACAACTCATCATCTCTATTAAAGCGATTCAGACTTGAAAATCTGACAGCATTCATGCCAACATCTGTCTAATCCAAGAAGTGAGTCTGGCCCGGTGATAATGGCATGAACTTGAATTTGAGCACTCTACTGTGGCATTCCAGGCACCTTCTTACTTGAATTATTGTTCTGAGTGATGCAGAGTTTGGCTGAGATAAGATACCTTTGGGACTAAGACTGAAAACAGATGTTGTGACATCCTATCCCTATAGTTTTTGAAGTCTATTATTTGCCTGGGTTGGTACAATTTGTGTTGGTAAATTGAGACTATTTATTTAGAATTTAAGACGCAAATCTGCTCAGTAATTCAAACAGGAAAAATTCCCAGAGACTTGGGATGTGGTCTGGGACAGCTGGATGTAAAAATGTCAGCAGCTGTTCAAAATGCCTGAGCTTCGTACAGCATAAGTCAGAACAGAGCCCAAGATCATCTGTGCAGGTGAAAGCTAACTAGTTGGCATGAAAAGGGGTAATGCCAATTATCCAGAAATTATCCACAGTGATTGACAGCTAATGTTCATTTTTTTTTTGGAGATCTTTTCCTTCATCTTCCTTCTGAGAAATGATACTTTTTTAAACAACAAAGGCAATTATGCCATGGTTAACTGGAATGCTGAAGCAGAGACTTAACTGATGGTTAAGTCATTGATCCATTGCTAAAAGCGTCAATAGCAGGTCAAAAACCCAGTGCCATTGACTCCTGAACATGGGTTTAAACTGTGCGGGTCCACTTACATGCAGATTGTTTTCAGTATTGGCACATTTGGGGAGATTTTCAACTTGTACATGAACCACAGAAATTGTAATTTCTCCGATTATAATTCTCTCATAATTGGAGAAATTGTGTGTCAGCCTATCATCACAAGCATTGCTTTTCTTTTAATGTAACAATGTTTCCAACACTGTTATGATTATGACTGTAATACTGTATGCCATAAAAATCTTATAACATTATTCATTAGTGTATAGGCGAGGCTACCAGGAGGCAATTGTGTCAATTACACTGGATGATCTGGAAACAATCATACTACTGCTTCTTCCTTATCAATACATGAATCATTAAACTTGCAAATAAGTATAAATTTCTTCTTCATGTTATCTTTTCATTTCCGATGTCTGGTGTTAGTAATACCTATAACATCTACAGTGTTGTGACTCATAAGATACGATTGATTTGGGTACTACATAAACTTACAGTACAGTTCCATAAATGTCTTTTCCCTTCCTTGTGATTTTCTTAATAACATTTTCTTTTCTCTAGATCACTTTATTATTGTAAGAATACAATATACAATATATGTAACATGCAGAATATGTGTTGGCTGCTTATGTCATCAGTAAAGCTTCCAGTCAACAGTAAGCCATAAGAAGTTTTGGACAGGACAAAAGTTATGCACAGCGTTTGGCTGTGTGGGTATCACTGTCCCTACAAGGGTCAACTATATTAATAAAGGCTCAAAAAGAGAGCCAGGGTCCAAGAAATCCATGATCTCAATGGTTAAATGGGGAGTTCCACTGTGGCTCAGCGGTAATGAACCCGACTAGTACCCATGAGGATGCGGGTTCTATACCTGGCCTCACTCAGTGGATTAAAGGATCCAGCGTTGCTGTGAGCTGTGGTGTAGGTAGTTGGTTCTGGCTTTGCTGTGGCTGTTTCATAGGCCGGTGACTGCAGCTCCAACTGGACCCCTAGCCTGGGAACTTCCTTATGCTGCGGGTGCGGCCCTAAAAATACCAAAAGAAAAAATGGTTAAAGGATAGTACTTTTAGAAAACCACATTTACACTTCCTTTGCCCATGACAGGCATTGCTAATCAATTGGACAGTCTTTGCTATTGACCCTGAGCCATCCTCAGATCACTTCACGTGTTAGCTCAGAGGTGGGAGCCTACTTCCTGTCCCTGGTAGAAGAACTAGCTTAAGAGATGTAGTTCACTTTTCCAAACAGATCAGAGTGAATTGCACACAAAGGCTGCTGTTATGTTAAGTGTTCCAGTAACATCAACCGAGGATGGGCAGAGGGTCTCTCAGACTCTGCTGAGGATGGGGCCTCCAGATGAAAAGGAAGAGACTTTCTGGTAACTTAGTTCCTCTGAACAATGTTTCTGCCACTTTTAGTGAAATGGTTCCTTTTACTGAAGTAGATCTATTGGGTTCAAATTATTTCTGCTGACTTAACATCACTTGGAAAGATATCTGTTTCCTGTTCAGGTTGACTTGCATGAGCACAGCAGAATCTCATTTATTATTTCAATAAAGGGTGCTTCTGTGTGTTCTGGGAATCTTAGAAGATGTTGTTCTTCATAAAATCCCATTATGGGGAGAATGAGTTACATTCTGGTTGGAATGTTCTGTTACAGGCTGGGCCTAGAGCAGATGTTTTTGCAGATTATTTACTGACAAGGTTACATTTTGTTTCTTCTGTCATTCATCAGCGGGCTCCTACTCCGCACTGTCTGCTCTTTGTCATCATATTCATTTGTTCTTTTGTGAATTTTAATATTACTCATTTATACTCAGGTTTCTATTTGAATATAACCAACTAATTTTAGATCTTGTCAAATTCTCCTCTGTATTTCTGCTGTTACCATTACAATTCTTTTAATGTTGTTATAACTTTATTTTTTTTTGTCTTTGTCTTTTCTAGGGCCACGCCCGTGACATATGGAGGTTCCCAGGCTAGGGGTCTAATCGGAGCTGTAGCTTCCGGCCTATGCCACAGCCACAGCAACGTGGGATCCGAGCCGTGTCTGCGACCTACACCACAGCTCACGGCAACGCCGGATCCTTAACCCACTGAGCAAGGCCAGGGATCAAACCCACAACCTCATGGTTCCTAGTCGGAATCGTTAACCACTGAGCCATGACAGGAACTCCAAACGTTGTTATAGCTTTAAAGATTATCCATCAGCAGCATAAGACATTTTGTTTAATATGACCTAATCTTCAAGAGCTTTCTTTACATTTTTCTTTATCTCTGGGGAAGAGTAGTCTAGAAGATGGCCAGGAGCATGCATGTATACATTATATTGTTAAAATCTTAGTGGAATGCCATGACTGGAGTCTTATGCTCCTATGAGAGTTGAGAGACAGGTTATATCTTAAAATATTTGAAATGCTTTTCCCAGATAGCTTATGATTTGTGGATAAGTGAACATTGTTTCATATCATGCTGAACCAAGAGCGTTTTTGTTAGTTTTATTCCATTTAAAATGTCATGTCCCTTAACAAATGTGAGAAGAAAATGAAAATATGATAGGCTAATGCAGCATTATTTAAAATGTAATAACCAATATTAATGATTGATATTAATAGAAGTTTTCCTTTAAAAAAAATTGGCTGAAGTTGATCTGTAGACCTGACGTTGCCAGCTTCACCATGTAACAAAAACCTTTCATTCTCTTTCTTTGGATGACAAATCCCAAATTAGGGCCATGAAAATTCATTCTCACGTGCTCTCTTTTATCAGTGAAATCGGAATATTTGAGGGTGTGACTCAGATGCTGGAATTTTAAAAATTTTCTAGGTGCTTCCAAAGTGTACCCAAGTTTGAGAACCATTGCATTAGACTATGTAAAATTTTTTGGTAAGGGAAGAATTAGTATAATAAGAAGGCTTTTTATGACCTGGGAGACTTTGTGGGTTTATTAATCAAACATCCGTTCTCAATTCTTTATCCCCTGTGGACCTCTAGGTTATTATACTCAGACTTGTTTTTCTCACCTTCTCAGTAGCTGAATGTGAATTTTGGATTGGTGTGGCACAGAGTATGGTGTGTCGTATGGAGTACGGATTGCAGGAAGGCAGCTGAGGCAGTTGTGTGGTTCTGATGGTACTTACAGCTAAAAGATCACGGTAGCCTGGGTTGAGGCAATTTGCAGTGGAGCCGGGATGGAGAAATATGCTTGAGGGATATTTAGGAGTTCTACTTGACAGGAATTGATAACTGTATATCAAGTCGGGGGCACAAGGTATTGCCAAGAATGATTCCGGTTTCTGACTGTAGTAACGTGAAGGATGATGGGATTGTTTGCTGAAATCTGAAAACGGTAAAAGTTAAGCAGATATTAGGCAGGAGATGGTAGTTTTATGTTTGGATAGGTAAACTCTGAGGCGTCTGTGAGGTAACTAACGTGGGAATTTCAGGAAGTAGTTAATGTCCAGAACGGAAGAGGTTTGCGCTGAAGGTGTGGACTTAGGAATCCTCAGACATGGGGTAGCTGGGGTAAAAGAAGAAGTTCCAGAGTTAGAGGGATCCAGCATCCAGGTCAGAACTCTGAAGATGGGCAGAGCCCGAGCAGCCAGCAAAATCAGCCGGGTAACTAGAGGAAAAACAAGCATCATGCGATGTCATAGAAGCAAAGAGAAAAAATGTTTCAAGGGAGTCCAGGGTGGAAAGTGATCACTGGAGTCAAGCCAAGTAAGGGCTCATATGGATGAACACATGAACAGCTTGGGAGACTTCTTCAAGATCCAGGGATCAGGAAGTTATTAAACATAACCTTGATATATCCCTGAACTTATTATGTAAATATGATGTACTGTGTGGATATTAGCTACTTCCCCTCATTAAATCATAAACTCAGTGAAGATAAGGACTCCTTGATTATTTTGTATCAGTAACACCTGCCTCATTCTCTTACCTCCAATCTCTGACTAATAAATATTTGGTAGTTCAGTGAATGAATGCAACTGTGATATCGTATGGTTATCAGAAAGACTGCATTTTTTCAGAATTAAAAAAAATTATTTTTATGTTTCTGACTTTTTTAATCAATCCCTTTAAACTTTCAATTGGGGAAAGTCTGTCTTGGCCTTAAGATTTTCCTGATTTCACAGTTATAATCCTCAGCATTTGGAAATTTATGGTTCCATATAGGAGTAAATTTGAAAATTTCAGCTCCTGTTTCACTGACTCCAACTGGAAATGATGGCTTTCAGTTTGCTTATTACTAGTTATGAACTGATATGTCCCCTTCAGATACCACTTTGCTTTCATAGAGGCAGATCCTGTATTATTCACTTGTTTCATCAGCTTTCTATTCCTTTTCTTATGTAAACTTTGTTATCCGAATACATAAATCTAAAAATGTTATCCATTACATAAATATGACACCATACACTTGATATTTTTACAACTTTGGGCATTTTATTATTTTCCTAGTTTCTGGATGTTAGAAAGGATTAAAAATTTAGTGTAATAGTGTTTTAGTATAAAATATCTATTATAGATTCAGTAGAAAACATAACAGCATGAAAAAAGAATGAACTGAGACTACTCTTTTTCTTTGTGTTCTGGTACATGTATCTTTTTTCATACCTGCTTTTAACACATACATTTTTTAAATTTAAATTAAAATGAAATCTGTTTCTCATTTGAGATGTATTTTTTCTCCCTTTTTAAAAATGTATATAGTCAATTTTCTTATTTCTAATATTTTTACTTGTTCTTTTATTTCTTTAAACATATGTAATACATTTATTTTATATTCTGTGTTTGATGCTTTCAGTATCTACTGTATTGAAGACTTGTTACTGCTCTTTGTTACTTCTGCTAATTTTCCCTCATTTTCCCTTGTTTCCCCATGTTTTGTGATATTCAGTATGACCCCATGCTTGCTGAAATTTTACCTCTGAGATTCTCTGAGACCTAGTTTAAGAACATGCTGCCTGGTGAGGATTTGCATTTGTTACTATAGATACCTGGAGACTGTATTACACCAAGACCAGTTTTTTAAAATTCCTGGGCCTGAAATCTTTTATATCACACAGATTTAGTGAATTCAGACCCTCAATCCATGTAAGGGCCAGTTGTAGACTGCATATTTCAAGAGGAACGGATCTTCCCCTGCAGGTAGAATCAAAACTTATTCAGACAAGTGCCTATGACTGCTCCGTTTGTGAAATGGGTGGGGTGTTCTTCACTTTAACTGAAGAATCACTAAAGGAATAACCTTTGGAGAGTCTAGATAATACAGGGATCTCTGTTCTAACTCCTCGCCTTTAAGGACTAAGGCTAGTCTCCCGCCTTTCTTGGGGATTTCAACCAAGTGCTTCATGTGACTCATGAGATTGGCAGAGGCTCTTAGGGCAGCTCCCTGTCTCAGTGCCTTTTTGGATGTGTCCCGCTTCATATCATAGCTCTGTGTTTAAAGGGCTATTTTAGCATACATTTTATTCGACATTTCAGACATTCCTTAGCACAGGAATTTTAGAATATCTGCTCTACTGTGTTTTTAGAAATGGGGGCCAAGTCCTACATATATCAGAAATTAAGTTGAGCATTAAGTTTTGAAACAGATTTATTGTCAGCTGTACTTAGAAGTGACCGCATACTGCAAATTAAAAACCAGGAGACAGAAGAAAGTACCTGTCATGGTCTCAAGAGCTGCATGTTTGCCTCTTGGTTGTTTGCCTGTTTTTCACCGAGAATCTAAGATGAGAGCACATTCTTGGGGGAATTAGATTTTCTACAGATAGGTTTTGATGTAATGCTGGAGAAAAACAAAGTTCAGTTAATGAGGCTCTTCAACTTGAGAAGTGAAACACAGTCGGGGAAGGACACTGGGGCTTTGGAAAACTAACAAAGTCAGAAAGAACTCTGGGTTCTTTTCAAAGAAGAGAAATTACAAGGGAGTAGGGGAAGTGTGGAAAGGAGATGGTGAGAAACGATGGCAATTGCATAGTTCCCAACTTCTGTCCCGTCATAGTTTGAATCACAAAGGTTGATAAGGCTCATTGTTTTTTCATTAGCTATATAATTTTGATTTGTTTTCAGAAGAAAACATGTAGGCCATTGCTTTGGAAATATATATATAGATCTAATTATTGATCTAAATACTGCATTGAATTTCAAAGTGGAAAGGGAGACTCTCATAAAGATAGTAAAGTTTTTATCTGTAATGGACAGTGTCAATATATTCAATATTTTTTAAAAAGTAAAGAGGAAATATCTAAATATTTAAATAGCTAAGCAGGTAGTCACCCGAAATGCTGAAACTCTGAATTTTCTGTACCCTTCCTAATACACGATAAATGCATACACAGAGGCGTACTCCGTCCTCCTCCACGCTGCTTCTGTTATTCACTCAGACCTCAACTTTCAGTCCGATTCAGTTGCTTCCCACTCGACTCCTGCAGACTGTAAATCTTCTCCAATGGGTTGCATAGCAACTGCCACTCAACCTCACCTGCAAAAGGTTAGTCCAATATCTCCTTTTTTTTTCCCTGATATTTTTGACTCTAGAAATAAGCAAGCCAGCTGGTAGCATTCTAAACAGAGCTGTTCAGATCTGAGTTTTAAGTACGGCACTGTTGTCTTACCCGTCGTGGCAACTAAAGGGATGTGATAGGAAGAACACTCAGTAAAGAGACAGGGGCCTTGAAACCTAGGTTTATCTCTGCCAGTAAGTGGCCATAGGATTGTCACTTCTCTCTCCGCCTTTCCCTTCCTCGAGTGTTGTGTTTCGCGTAATGAAGTAGTTAAATAAAAGGATCTTTTGGATCGCTTCCAGGTCTGATGTTCTGGCAATCACGTAAAGGAAAATGTTCGCATACTGAACTGAGCGACCTTCTGTCCCTCTTTAAGGCTCTCCCGTTCTGTCGTTTCTGGCATCAGCACTCCTGACACTGTTCTGTATAAACGGTGTCTTCTGGAGGACTCTTTAGGGGGAGCCATTCACGTGGGTTAAAATATGCAATTCAGCCTCTCTCTCTATATCCTAATTAAATATTCATAGAATCCACAAGGTAAGACTTTGGAGTCTATGCTTTCTACATGGAGGACCTAAAATTCAGGGGTTAAAGCCTTTGCTCAGGACTCTGTGGTAAGTGCCAGGCTTCGAATTGGGCATTGGGCAACCAGACTCCATAAGCAGTGCCCCTTTCATCATGCTTTAAGAGTCTTTCATTTGACTATGGCATCTGCCTATCTATAGAGGTAGATAGATAGATAGATATCAATATATAGATAGATGCTATTTTTTCAGGACTCAGTTGCAAATGGCAGAAAGAGAGAAAGTCATTCCAATCTAGCTTACAAATAAATACATAACAACAATTTACTAAAATCATGTTAATTTAGGCAAATGTAAAGTCCAGATGTATATTTATATCAGGCTTCAGATCAAGGCCTCTCTTTCCAATCTGAACTCTGCTCTCCCCTGTATTAGCCTTGTTGTAAAGCAAGCACGTCCCACATGCTAACAAGATGACAGTTAAGCCCCAAGCCTGACATTCTCGGAAACCCCAGTGGAAAGACACATCCTACTTCCTAGAAGTTCCAACCGAAGTCATGAACTGCACGCTCTGTTGCCGGCCTAGGCCATCTGCCAGGGTCCTGGTAACCAGTGGGAGCTGCATACTCGGGGATGCCTGCGCAGTCCTGAGCTGAGAGAAGCTCAGGTCCTGCTGAGTCACAGGGATGGGACCAACGGCAGATGTGGGCTCTGACGAGGAGATCATGCTGCCAGGAGTGGGGATGAGTAGATGCTGAGTAAACATGGGTAAGGTTCACCCACTACTGATGTTTTCACTTTCCAAAATTGAGATTCAACAGCTGTCACTGTCAGACTCAGGCATGAAGGCAGTGAGAGAAGAAATTCTGTGTTCTGAAGCATTCTATTCTCTGTGTAATATTTTTCAGCTAAACCGACTGACATTGCATTGAGGCACCTGTCTGTTACCAGGTTGTAGCTCTGGTTGACAGAAGAGAAAGATGATTTTATATAGATCTCCTCTTCCTCCACCCTTTTTGCTCTAGAGATGATATTATTTGTAGGTAGTGATAGGGAAGGAAAGTCACTGATTCTTCCAATAGTGTTTCCTTTAAATATCCTTAATCTGTATTTTAATGTCCCACAAAACAGCCCCAGGAAATTGACATTCTCCCTCAACGAGGGATGCTGCTACACATCACAGACATGGGCAGAATGTTGACTTTCAGCGTGCTTCTATTATTTCCAGAGATTATTAATATGTCATCTTTCCCTTGATATGAAATTTTCAGGAATACCAGTATTCTCTCAGATGAGTTCTCAAGACAATCCCTTGCATGCCTCCTCAAGGGAAAAAAGTAATCAAATGACTGGCTGATAATTTTAAAAGACACTTCTATTTAATGATCAAGGCTTACTCAAAAAAATGCCGACTAGAGTTTTTGTGTTGTTTGGTGTTCAACAGGAATGGAACAGTCTTAAAAATAGAATCTGTGCTTTTCATTTCCTTTGTGGCTCCCTCAGCAAACAATAGGTGCATACTTCGTGTTCCTTGCAAGAACTAACTCAGCAAATTAGGTTTCAACATTAGCAAATAGTGGTGACATTCCGTGTAAAAACTTCAAATTGGATAGTGTATTCATTGCATGCAGAAAATGATAAAATTGATATTGAAATGGGAAAAAGGGTCCCTCCTTGCCGGTATGAAAGATACAGCGCTTTCATTAGACCTTTCCTGTTCCATAAAGTAAGTTTAATGTCCTTATTCTGAAGAATATAATGACAGTCCTTCCTGGCAAAAGTTCCTATGGACTTTCACAATTATCCCAATAAGGACAGAGTTTGCTTTGCTTTTCTAATTTCTCTTCTCAGTAGACAACACAATGCCTAGCATACATAACATGCTTAATAAATATTTGTTGAATGAATTAACAAGTACAATGCTTCTTTAGTTTTAATTTCATAATTTTATTAGTTTCAGAGACTTGAGAAACCACCTATGGGATAGACAAACCCTCTATATTTTCCTAGAGGAAAAATTATTTTGACAGGAGCTTGAATAGGATATGAATCTCTTGGAAAAAGCATAATTTACAGTTTGAAGCATGTTGATGTGGTTTTTAAATAAAAGCAATCCACTAAAAGAAGCCTCAGTCCCCCAAATAGTAAAGCATATTTCCTGTTAAGTAATATCATGTAGCATTTATGAATCATAATGAGTATCCCTGTTTCAGAAACTAATTGAACTTGACCCCAGTATGAATTTGTAATATCAGGTGAACAAGAGGCAGTAAGAAAAAGCAAAACAGACCTCAACACAATGACCACATCATATTAATATTTTCAGACATGGAGATTCTGGCTGATAAGTGATCTATGCAACAGCATAATTATAGCTACAAATAGAAGCTTGATGTATACAAAATAAAGTCTGATTAAGTGTCATCAAAATGACAACAGTGACTCAACAGCCTAAATAAAGTCATGTTGAGGTTAAAACACTGACTAATTAGTTATTCACTGTCATTAGAAAGAAAAAAAATGATACCTAGCATGGTCAGTTGCCATTTCAATTATGAATGGACATTCTTTCCTTGTTATACAGTGAGACTGAACAGTTGGTTCTTTTAAATTGCTTTTCCTTGGTATCTGGAATAGAAGTACTGTCAGTCAGAGTGTAATTTCAGATTTAAATCATTCTGACCAGGTATTATTAGATTGAGTGGTAAATTATGGTGGCTAGTAAATTAACTTCTTTCAGTATAAACACATACTAATTTGAAACTCCCCAGAAAGTGCCTTCCTGTAAGAATAGTTTGTTTAAAAGTGGTGGGATTTCCTCCATGCTGTGCGATTTCTCAGAAGTTGCTCTAAAGGGAGAGGGACTTTGCTTGCTTTGAAGGGTGGAGTCCTAGCAGGGCACAAGTGGTGATTATGCCCTAGTGATTTATCCATTAAGGAAGCAGAGTCAGAGGGTATGATTCCATGACTGTGGAGTGAGTTCATCACCAGGTGTTCACCTGAGTACAGATCTTAGTTCCAGTTGGTTGTCTGTCTCTCAGACTGGCCTTCTGCCCTGTTATGCAGTTCCAAGTACTCATGCCATTGAGCCTTTGGGAAAAGGGCATTGTCTTGAACTTAGTCTGGCCACTAGCCACCCTGGCCCAATCAGTAGATTGGATTTTTCGCTCAGCTCTGTCTTTATCTGGATTCTTGCTCCAATAACTCCTTGTATCAAAAAAACCTTTTAGTTGTCAATGACAGAAAACTATTTCAAATTGTTTTAATCAAAAGAGGAAATTTATTGGCTTATATAACTTAAAGATGTTAAAATACAGTGTTTGCTGCAGGCATAACTCACTCCAACAGCTCAGGCAATGTCATTAAGAATTCTTTTCTCTCTCTCTTTGTTCTTCTTTTATATGCATTGGGCCCCTTGTAAATCAGGTGCTCCAAAAGTGGTGGTGGAGAAGGCCACCATCAGCTCCATGAGTATATACTATTAGCTTAGTGATTCCCAATAGTTCCAGTCAAATCCCAGGCTAAAAGATCACTGGGTCTAATTAGCTTAATTAAATAATGTAATAACTTGAGATCCCACCCCAATAATAGGCTTTTACTGTGACACCTCAAAGTCAGATTGCTCTAACCAGAAAAAGGTAAAATAGATTCTGGGCAGGCAAAACCAACAACCATTACTGTATCTTTTGTAACAGGCAGTGTGTAACTGTTCACCAAACCCAGCTCATTTTCTCCCTGGCTCCATAGGTAGCCTGCATTTCCCAGCCTGCTTTGCAGTTAGGTATGGTCATGTGACTGTGTGGCGGCCAATAGAGTGTGTGCAAAAGTGACATCACAACCTTTGGGCATGTTCCCTATAAACTTTTTACTGGAGACTGTCATACTCCTACCTCTGTGCAGTCTGGGTATTAAACACCAGATTCACCTTAGAAAGCTGCAGGAGGTTGAAGATGACACTGCATCTGTCAACCTGGATACCTCAGTGATACCCCACAACTCTGCCTGTCCCACAAACCCAGTTAGATTTTATGTGAGTAAGAAATTCAAACAAACAAACAAACTTCTGTTAAACCATTAAAATTTCAGGGTTATTCCATTGTATCCACTAGTATCCTCTAATATGTTGTTTAAATACAGGCAGGACATATTTGCAGGTTCAGTTCCAGACCACTGCAGTAGAGCAAATTTTGCAATAAAGCAAGTCATGCAAATTTTTTTGTTTCCTAGTATGTGTGAATTATGATTATAATAAGGCTGCAATAGCATTATGTTTAAAAAATATACATACTTTAATCTAAAAATACTTTCTTGCTAAAATACTGACCATGACCTGACAACACAGGGGAGCCATAAACCTTCAATTTGGTAAAAATTCAATATCTGTGAAGCACAGTAAAGGAAGAGTAATAAATCAAGGGACCTCTGTACCTGATATGCCCCTTCATATGCCCCGAGTATACCTTCCTGTTAAGTAGTTTCAGAGCAAAAAACTATCATCAACTAATTTCATCATTGTATCTCACCTTCTTGTGTCAGACACGGTGATGTCCCATTTAGTGCTTTATTTTTATAGATTTTTGTTCTATTAACTTTTGTCTATCCATGCAAAGTTTGCAAAGATTTCCTCCTGTATTTTCATGGAGAAGTTTTCCAGTTTTAGTTTTTACATTTTGAATTAATTTTCCTGTATGATGTGAGGAAGAGGTCAACATTCAGTGTTTTCCTCATGGAGTATCCAGGTGATCCACCATTTGTTTTAAAAAAAATTTCTTCCTCAATTAAATGGATTTGGCACCTTTGTCAAAATCAATTAATCATAAATGTGCAAATCGTATTTGTGCCTCTCTTTCCTGTTTCATTGACCTATAATCCTATCTTTTCATGGTATCAAACTCTTAATTACTGTAGCTTTATAGTAAGGCATTTGTTTGTTGGTTTGTTTGTTTTTGAGCTTCCTCATTGCCTCTCTTTTGCTCATGTAATTAGCAGCCAGCCAAGGATGGAGGCAGAGGTTACACTTAGCAACATCAAGGCAGTAAGTCTTTCACCATCTGCTGCCTGAGTTTTGCGTGGGTTCAGGAATTCATTTAGACGTGCAGTTGATTCACTAGTTTCCTAGGGCTTTCCATTTCTGCCAGATTCCTTCCCTCCCTGAACACAGTTTAGAAGCCAGCTAGAAATGTGTGAAGAATTTATGGCTCTGCCATTCACAGTAAACCCCATTTAAATTGCTAACCACTTTGCTACCTGCCCCAAAAGCGAAGTCCCGCATCTGGCTAGTAAAGGTTTGGGTGTTTATTGCTTAAGCTGGGAGAAATGGATAGGCCTCTATGCAAGGACTTGACAAATTCAGCTTCTTACTTGATACAATTCAGTTGCCCATGAGTAAACACTTCTCAACTTGATGCTTGTGACTGGTTGTTTTTCAGTTGTTTTCAAAATAATTTTGTGCAGTTTTTTCTGTGGAGGAAAATTACCTAAACTTCTGGTGAAGCTATACCGGTAGCACAAATGAAAATCTGAAAACAAAAAATTGATACCTTCACGTGGTTGTAAATACAATAACCATGTAGATTACAGTGAAAAGTTGCCTTTTTTTTCCCATTACTTAATGAATTTTATTACAATTATAGGTGTACAAAAATCATCACAACTCAATTTGATAGCGTTTCCATCCCAAACCCTCAGTGCATCCCCCCCACCCCCCAGATTGTCTCATTTGGAAACCACAGGTTTTCCAAAGTCTGTGAGTCATTATCTGTTCTGCAAAGAAGTTCATTGTGTCCTTTTTTTAGTTTCCACATGTAAGCAGTAGCATTGGATGTTGGTGTCTAATTGTCTTACTGGTTTCACTTCGCATGATAATTTCTAGGTCCATCTATGTTGCTGTAAATGTTGTTATTTCGTTCCTTTTAAACACAATGGAATATTACTCAGCCATTAAAAGTCTCCTTTTCAAATTTGCCTCTCCCAGCCATCTTGTAAAGGAATCAATAAATGTGAGGAAATTTTATGTCTCCTCTATAGATATTGTATGTATATACTAGCAGGCATGGACATAAATTAATTTTCTTTTTTTTGTCACAAATTTCTCTGCGTATTGATTTTCTTATTAGAATATTTTATACCTTGCCAAGATGCTCCCAAAAGGGTCAGTTTACTCATTGCATAATGGGTACTCTTGTTTAAGTTTCTAGTCTCTTAACTTTATTGGATTATCTTAACCTAATATAGTTTCTCATACTTCCTGTGAAGTATTGAAGTCTCTGAAACTCGGTGACTCAGTTTTAAAGAAAAAAAAAGCTTACAGTAATGATGCAGTGTGCAAATAGCAGCTTTCTTAGCAATTATAGCATCTGAATAAATAATGAATTGCATTTTGATCAAAGGAAAATTTAAGCTCTTTTAATCAGTGTGTTCTCCAAGACAGTCCTTCTAGGCTGCAGTTCTCCAAGTGTGTTCACAGAACACATGTCCTCTGAGAGTTTCCACAAGCAAAAGACAGAAAACATATTTAGGAAATATAGGGACTTGCAACATATATTAATAAACTAACTGTGATGTGCTTCAGAAATTAAATCTACGTAGTCTTTCTCAAACTTTCTTGACAGTGAGAACTTTGGTTCTGCAACATGATGAATATTGCAACAAGGTCATAGGTTTCCACTAGAACGTGCTAGGTGGAGTTTTCTGACAAGGCATTCATATTTCTTTTTCTTCCCCTTTTTTATTTCAATGTCATTCACATATAAAACTCATGATTTTCAGTGGTTCTTAGTGTATTAACAGAGTTGTGGAATTATCACCACTCTCTAGTTTCAGAATATTTTCATCACCCCAAGGGGAAATTCCATATCCATTAGCAGCCACACTCTGTCCCTGCCTATCCTCCCATCCCTCTCAGTCTCTGGAAACCACTAATCTAGTTCTGTATCTATGAATTTGCCTCTTCTAGACAATTCATATAAATGGAATCATGCAATATTTGGCCTTTAGAGTCTGGCTTCCTTACTTCTCATGATATTTTCAAGGTTCATTCGTATGAGTACTTAATTCCTTTATAGTATTGAATAGGATTCTGTTGAACGGGTATACCACTTTTGTTTATCATGTCATCAGTTAATGGACATTGGGGTTCTTTCTACTTTTTATCTGTTATGAATAATGTTGCTGTAAACATATGTATAAGCATTTATATGATGTGAGTATGGGCACATATTTTCAGTTCTCTTAGGGATATACCTGGGATTGGAATTGCTGGATCATAATGGTAATTCCATGTGTAAGCTTTTGAGAAGTGACATTGAGTTTTATACCTTGCTGTATTGACATTACTGGCAAATAGTTGATATGCATGGGAGTATGAAAACCAGGGAAATTTATGTTGAACAAGCAAATTGCCAATTTTTTACCCAAAATTTATTTCTTATAGTTTATTCAATAAATGCTCCAGAAACAGAACTGGAAAGAAAGAAATATTGAAAACTCACTAAGCATCATGTATTTTACGGAACACATATACTTTGATGATGACGAGATTTAATACTTGCACCTCCGTTTTTCAGATCGGTTTCTATGAGTGAGGAGTTTAGTGACCTATTTTCTGTCAGTTAAGGGTAGTGGATGTTTACTTCTTGTGGTATTCTTTGGGTGTGGCAGCCCAGTTGTATTCTGTTGTTTTTGAGAACGGTGGCAGTATACTTTTGTTTGGAAAGAAAACCAAATCATTCATGGAGTAAGAAAACCAAGGAACATCATGTTTGATAGTCTCCTTACTTCCTGTAATTTTTCTCATTGACTGAGTTTTAAAGGCAACTTTGTTTTTCTGTCTGGAAGGCTTTGCTATTTTGCATCAAGACAACCAATACTTCATTAAACAAATCAGAATTGTGTGTAAAACAACACTGATTCTGTACTGTGATTTTGGCAGCAGGTTTATGTTGAAATATTTCATCTTCATTTTGATTCAGAGTTTTTGTGCTTTTTGGTTGTTGTTTCTTCAAATAGGTAGTTTAGGTACAAATGTTTGCAGATGTTCCAGGCTTGATTTATTAAAATGGTTTCAGTACAAATCCCTCATGCAATTAAATGCCCATTCATGTGTTCTTTTCACAATGAAATGTTGTTAACAAATCGCTCTGATATAATAGCATAACAGTTAAGGGAAAACTTGGGTACAAGTGGCTAATAGTTATGAGCTGGTGTAATTTTACAAAAAAAAAAATAGCATGTATTTTTTTTTTTAACTCTAATTAAAATGCCGTGTGTGCACTTAGTGGAGAATTTAAAAAAAAATGGAAAAGTACAAACAGTATATATTACTTTTAATTCCAACACCTCAAATAAGCACTCAGTAGTCTGCTATTTTTCCAGTGTTCTTCTTAATGGTATTGATTTTGAAATTCAGGAATTTCACCCAGATTTGTCTTAATGTGTATTTCTTTTTATGAATTTTGCTTGTTGGCTTCCTGAATAGCTTCCTATCACATAGATGAGTAGTAGTAGTAATAGGAGTGGTAGTACATTTGTCATACTTGTTCAGTTTATATAAATAATTTGTATTAAAATGTTGTTAATTTATTACAATATTGATTGCATCTGTATTTTGAGATCACTTTAATAATTTAAAACAAATAACTTAAAATGTAACAATTTTATTTCATTTTATTTTTTGATTTATTTAATCTACTTTACTTTGTAGTTACATCTCACTTTTTTTTAAAACTTTTAAGTCCATTGCTGTCAATAGAGTACACATTTTGTGGAAATCTTGATCATCATATAGTCATTTGTGATTTCGCTGACATAAACACAGAAAATATATTCCTCGTTATAAACATAGAGCATTTTATGAGTAATGTATTTTATGACATGTCCGGATAGAACACATAGATATCTAAAATAATAATTAAAGAGTTCCTGTCGTTGTGCAGCAATAACGAATCCGACCAGGAACCATGGGGTTTCGGGTTCGATCCCTGGCCTCGCTCAGTGGGTTAAGGATCTGGTATTGCCGTGAGCTGTGGTCTAGGTCACAGACGTGGCTCCTATCTGGCGTTGCTGCAGCTGTGGTGAAGGCCGGCAGCTGTAGCTGCGATGAGACCTCTAGCCTGGGAACCTCCATGTGCCACAGGTGTGGCACTAAAAAAAAAAAAAAGTAAAATAAAATGTTAATTAAATTTATCACTTTTGGCAGTTTGCAAAATTTCAGTCGTATGAAATCATTAAATTTACATATTTAAAAATTTTTCATTGTGATAATGTACTTCTCCAAATATGAAGATGTAATATAATAATGTATATTGCTTAGCACAATGTTAGCTGAATTTGTAACTGTAAAATGTTTAGACATAGGGTCTGTAAGCCTGCATTTGTGCCATGGGGTGGGGAGATAAATGAAAGAGTAAAATTGTTTTCGAACCTTCTGTAGGAGATACCGTGTAGCGGAGTGACTGATAGCCACCTGGTAAAAAAGATTCTGCCTGATGCAGAGATGAAATCATGTCTCTGAGTGTGTGTGTGTGTGTCTGTGGAGTAAGTGATGTCCCTGCATGTGCGTGGGGGGCTGGTTAGTGAGGTCTCTGTGTGCGTGTGCATGTGTGGAGTACATGATGTGTGTGTGTGGTGTGTGTGTTTAGTAAGTAATGTGTGTGTAGTGACAGTGTGTGTGCATGCGTGTGTGTATAGTAAGTAATGTCCCCGTGTGTATGTGCTGCCCCGTGGTTCTCTTCGGGCTCTTTCACTCTTTCACTCCCTTTTCAAAATGGTAACAGTACCCTGGGTATTTACATATCTGCAGTTCTTATCCACTGCTCCCAACACTGCTACAGTATTGCACCCCTTTGTATATTTAACTAAGCCTTTGCAAACATACAGGGAAGGTGACAGAGTGCACCACATGGACACGGCCATCTTAAGCTGGAGGAGTCTTTTCTAACTCAGTGTTCATTCTCACCACATTCCTAGTACTACATTTCTTTAGTTTACCTGTCTCTTGATTTTACTGTACCAAGGCCTTCTCTGTTCTCAACTGGAATAACGGTGCTATAGGAGAATAGTTATACACTTAGGGTTTAAATGAATACAAACAATTAGCGAGTTAGTAACAGTTATGCCGAGAGTGCACTTCCATTATGTTCTCATCTGTTTAATGGCAGTTTTCAGAATCTAAATATGTTTAAGGAGTATTTAAATGGCATGTTTGATTAATTTTATTTTAATAGCGATTATCATAATTTAAATTATGATAACTCAGATTTGTGAGTCGGTGATGTCCTTCCGGGAGGTTATCAAAGGCTCTTTACACACAAAGTGTAAAGCAGGGTTTTCACTGGGAACTATTTCTAGTCACTTGTGATGGAGCATGATAACGTGAGAAAAAGAATCTATACATGTATGGGTGACTGGGTCACCTTGCAGTTTGGTAGAAAATTGACAGAACACTGTAAACCAGCTGTGATGGAAAAAATAAAAATCATTTAAAAAATAAAGCAGGGTTTATACTATTGGGGGCTTAATGTTTTATCTCCTTGATGTGGTACCTGTGCATGTCAGCCCTGGGGAAATTGCCATTTCTGTGTATGCAGTCCAAACTCCTTCATCTTTCACTGATTAGTCTTTTAATTTTCAGCTCTAGCCTGCGGTCACTAGTCAGGCAGTGGACTGATCCCTTCAGTCATAGTTTTCCATATTAGTTATCCTAGTTCATAAAGTCATTGATTAATTCAACTAATATGTATGGCAAACCACTGTGCTAGGTATCAGGGATACTATGACTTCACCTTGGTAGAGTTTCAAATCTGATGATGGACATCAACCATATACAAAAGGCAGTCTCACCTGTGTTTCCATGGAAACACTTGTCTTACGTTAACACTTACTCCTGAGCTGGGAAGTCAGTGTAGGCTTGTAGAAGAGTTCCTATCTAAGCTGACATCTGACTGGTGAGTAGATGTTGGATGAGGACCACGAAGGAGGTGGCTGGTGAGGAGGAACAGGAGTTAGGAGTGTCTGGCAGGAGCAGATCGCAAGAGACACAAATTAGGTGAGAATTGCTCTGGCAGAGGGGCACAGGCTGGGGACCTCATCTCAGCTTGTTTCACGGGGTGGAAAGTGAATGGGTTCAAGAGGTGTTCATAAATCAGAATATACAGGACTTTATTAAATGTGTGAGACAGAAGAAGGGGGTAAAGTATAAGAATTAATTGACAGGAGTGCTTAATACACAGATTCTCAGCCCAGCTCTGGGTTTCCTGAATCAGAATTTTGGCAGCACGGGTTGGGGGAAGGATCCTGGGAATGGAATTTGTGTGGAACACCCAGCACAGGTGATGCCGATAGTGGGAAGCTGGAAAGCAGGTGATGTCCACATTGTTTGTTTTTTTTTTTTTTTGCTCTTTTTTTTTTTTACTGAAGCAACTGGGTAGCAATTTTCACTGTTATGAGGCATACCAGGAGGGAGGAACTGGCATAAAGGATGTAGAATGGATAAAAGAACGCAATAGATCTTTGTGTACATTGGGTTTCAGAGGCCTGTGGGACTTGAGAAGAAAGCTGGCCTGCAGGCACTCAAACACCTAGGGCCAGTGCTCAGGGGGTGATACGGTTAGGAGGTGTGGCCCCTGGAAGTGAGCAGGCTATAAAAGGTGGTTGTAACCGTGATTGTGGCTAAGGTTATCCATGGAGGGCATGTGGAGTGAGAATAGAAGAGGCTGGGGCATTAAAGGGTAGAAGACATTCCTTTTTTTTTTTTTTTTTCATTGCTTAATGAATTTTATTACAATTATAGGTGTACAAAAATCATCACAACTCAATTTGCTAGTATTTGCATCCCAAACCCTCAGTGCACCCCCCACCCCCCAGATTGTCTTATTTGAAAAACCAAAGGTTTTCCAAAGTCTGTGAGTCATTGTCTGTTCTGCAAAGAACTTCATTGTGTCTTTTTAGTTTCCACATGTAAGCGGTAGCATTGGGTGTTGCTGTCTAATTGTCTGACTGGTTTCACTTCGCATGATAATTTCTAGGTCCATCCATGTTGCTATAAATGTTGGCTGAGTAATATTCCATTGTGTGTATGTACCATGTCTTCCTTATCCACTCTTCTGTGGATGGGCATTTAGGTTGTTTCCATGACCTGGCTATTGCATAGAGTGCTGCAATGAACACTGGAGTACATGTGTCTTTTCGAGTCATGGTTTCCTCTGGATAGATGCCCAGGAGTGGGATTGCTGGATCAAACGGTAATTCTATTTTGAGTTTTCTGAGGAATCTCCATACTGTTTTCCACAGTAGTTGCACCAATTTGCATTCCCACCAACAGTGTAATTGGGATCCTTTTTCTCCACACCCTCTCCAGCACTTATTGTTTGTAGACTTTTTGATGATGGCCATTCTGGCTGGTTTAAGGTGGTATCTCATAGTGGTTTTGATTTGCATTTCTCTAGTGAGGAGTGATGTTGAACATCTTTTCATGTGTTTATTTTCCATCTGCATGTCTTCTTTGGAGAATTGTCTGCCTAGATCCTCTGCCCATTTTTGGATGGGATTGTTTGAGTCTTTGGTATTGAGTTGTAGGAGGTGTTTGTAAGTTTTGGAGATTAATCCCTTGTCAGTTGATTCATTTGCATATATTTTCTCCCATTCTGTGGGTTGTCTTTTCATTTTGTTTAGGGTTTCCTTAGCTGTGCAGAAACTTTGAAGTTTAATTAAGTCCCATTTGTTTATTTCTCTTTTTATTGTCCTTACTCTGACACATGGATCTGAGAAGACGTTGCTATCATTTATGTCCGAGAGTATTTGGCCTATGTTTTCCTCTAAGAGTTTTATAGTATCTGGTCTTATGTCTAGATCTTTAATCCATTTTGAGTTTATTTTTTGCATGGTGTTAGGAAGTGTTCTAGTTTCATTTTTTTACATGTAGCAGTCCAGTTTTCCCAGCACCACTTATTGAAGAGGCTGTCTTTTGTCCAATGTATATTCTTGCCTCCTTTGTCATAGATTAGTTGCCTATAGATGCGTGGATTTAATTCTGGGCCTTCTATCCTGTTCCACTGATCTGTATTTCAAGACATTCCTGTAAACAGAGTATTGGGGGGAAAATAAGAATTTTGTACCAAGTAAAGTAGCTAAGATAATACAAACTAATAGAGGGTCAGGATGCCATTGATAGTGACAGGTTGCCAGGACAGACAGGATAGAGAATAAGATGTTGAAGAGAATATTCTTTAAAATTAGCAGTAGGAGGTTTATGGATGCCAGGAATTGAGTTCTAGGTAGTATAGCCACTTTGAAATGGGTTAAGGAGCATTACTTTCTTATAAAGAGTAACGTAAAATAACCAACCACCTGCCCTCTCCAGGTAATATATAATCAAAGGCTAAATTACATTGTGTATGTCTTCAGTGGGCTCTGGTTCTTAACGTTGCTTATATTAAAGCTTCATTATTTAGATCAGGCATCAAAGGAATTACTGAGGTTTTTGTTTGTTTCATTTATCTAATGGAATCTAAGGTAACTTCAAATGATACAAGTTTTATCTGCATATAGATTACATTTTCCTTTGGCATTACAGTGACTGAGGGCTGTTTGTTCTGTTGATTGCCATGTTGCTTCCCAGCCGTTGTTATTGATGTTTAAAGAAAAGGGTTTGCCATCTTTTCCGTCAAAAGAACCCACCCTAACATTAAAATCTGTCACAGAAAGTCAACAAAGGTAGTGAACACCTCATTCTCAGTGTCTCTAATGGATTAAAATGGTTGGGCAAACATCAGCCAGGTACTTACTTCCTCCTGACTTTTACTGTTTGGGCAGCCAGCTTTAAATGATGCTGGGATTGTGTCAGTGGCACCAACACGATTATATACTGGGGGGAAAAAGCAGTCGATTCTGCAAGGCATTTGGTATATATTGATAGATTATATTTAATATTGTACTAGAATCAACTGAAATCTCAGTGAAAATAAATAAAACCATTGAAAAAAGCGATCTTGGAGTTCCCGTCATGGCACAGTGAAAACGAATCCAACTAAGAGCCATGAAGTTGCGGGTTCAATCCCTGGCCTTGCTCAGTGGATTAAGGATCCCGTGTTGCCATGAGCTGTGGTGTAGGTTGCAGATACGGCTCAGATCTGGCATTGCTGTAGCTGTGGCATAGGCCTGCAGTGGTAGCTCTGATTCGACCCCTAGCCTGGGAACCTCCATATGCCATGGGTGTGGCCCTATAAAGAAAAAAGAAAAAAAGGAAAAAAATGATCTTAACTGATTATTTTACAGCTTGAATATTGTACCTGTTTGGTGGAGTAATCAGTAACCAAATGAACAATAAAATTTTAAACCACATAACGAGTGTGTAGTGAAAAGTTCTTTTTTCTTTCTTTTAAAATTTTTTTCTCTTGTCTCTCACTCACTCTGGTCCTGCTCTCAAAGTCAAATGTTATTATTGCCATTTTCTCTGAATTCTCTAGATTACGTAAGGAAAAGTCGGTATGTGTGTATCAGTCTTCTTAACACAAATGGGAGCAAACTGTTATTGTAATTTAAGCATATTTCCATGTCTAAGGAAATTGAATATCATTTCGTACACTTGTATTTGTTTATCTCATTATTCTTAGCATTTAAAGAGATTTCGTGAATGTTCCATAATTTATTGTCATTTTCTATTGTAGGATATTTAAACTATTCCAAGGATTTTGTGATTGTAAACCATAGCCCAATAGACATTTTTGCCCAAGTCTTGTTTGTTTTGTTTTGTTTTGTTTTGTTAGGGCAGCACCCGCGGCATATGGAGGTTCCCGGGCTAGGGGGCGAATTGGAGCTACAGCTTCCGGCCTACACCACAGCCACAGCAACTTGGGATTCGAGCCGCATCTGTGACCTACACCACAGCTCACGGCAACGCTGGATCCTTAACCCACTGAGTGAGGCCAGGGATCAAACCTGCATCCTTATGGATACTAGTTGGATTCATTTCTGCTGCACCACGACGGGAACTCCCATCCAAGTCTTTTTTTTCCCGCTTTAAATGCTTCTGTTTATTTTTCATAAAATATTTCCACACATACAAAAATAAAATATAATGTTTGTACAGTATAGAAGATAATAAATCCTCCTGGACCCATCACACAACTTGAGAAATAGAGTGTTACCAAAACGAGGTCACATATACAGTAAAATACTACTCAGCCATAAAAAGAATGAGATAATGCCATTTTCAGCATCACAGATAAAACTATAGATTCTCAATCTAAGTGAAGTAGTCAGAAAGAGACAAATATATGATATCACTTACATGTGGTATCTAAAATACGGCGCAAATGGACTTGTCTGTAAAACAAACAGATTCACGGACGTAGAGAACAGACTTGTGGTTGTCAAGGGGGAAGGAAGTGGGATGGACTGGGAGCTTAGGGTTAGTAGATGCAAACTCTTACATTTAGATGGATGAGCAATGAGGTCCTACTGCATAGCACAAGAAGCTGTATCCAGTCTCTTGGGACAGAACATGAGGGAAGATAATATAAGAAAAAGAATGTATATATAGGTATGACTGCGTCATTTTGCTGTACAGCAGGAATTGGCACAACATTGTAAATCAACTATACTTTAGTAAAAAATAAAATGTGCCCAAGTCTTTTTAAACAGCAGTGACTGAATCTCAATCCCTGGGAAAATATTTTTTGATCTAAAACTACAATATGTATATTTTTAATCTTTATGGACCTAACTAATCTTTTTCTGTATTTATGATCTTACATCAGTGCAAATATCACCAAAACAATATCCCAGTGTGGCATTGGAGATACAGAGGTACAAATAGTAAGCATTATTATTATGTTTCAGTTACTTGCTACTCCACTAAAGAGCCAGCCTCAGTGAGCATGGTGCCTCACCCAAATTAGAAAGTTTAACATTCACCAACATGTCTATTAGTATCTGTCAAATCCTGGACTTTTGGGAGTTCCCTTCTTGGCTCAGTGGTTAACAAATCCGACTAAGAGCCATGAGGTTGAGGGTTCGATCCCTGGCCTTGCTCAGTGGGTTAAGGATCTGGTGTTGCCGTGAGATGTGGTGTAGGTTTCAGACGCGGCTTGGATCCCGCGTTGCTGTGGCTGTGGCGAAGGCCGGTGGCTACAGCTCCTGTTAGACTCTAGCCTGGGAACCTCCATATGCCACGGGTGCGGCTCTACATAAAAAAAAAAAAGACAAAAAAAAAAAATCCTGGACTTTTGGTTGCCATGAGGTGGGCTTGGTGTTTTACAACCATTATTTTATTTAACTCCCACAATATCATAAGAAATAAACACTATTGTTATCCCCATTCTATAGATGAAGAAACTGAGTCTTTATAAAGATAAGTAAAATTCTATACACTTACTAGCATGTATGATACAGGGATGAACATGCATACTAGTAAATGTGAGATTTTAGGTTATACAGGGATCGCACAAAGCTTTATGGATTTGGTGATACTGAAAACTCTTTTATCAGCTTATCTAAAATGAGAGACAATAATTGCCTTTGAATGCCATTAGTTGATAATAACTTTGGAAATATGCCCAGTCCATAGTCACAAAAAGATATTATTTTCATAAAATACTGTGATGTAAAATATAGACAACATTTCTACTATAGTCTTTGACTCTTAAATCACAGAATTTTTATCCATAAGCATTTCAGTAACTGTCAGTATGAAATTTCAGAATCTTCTTTTGAAATATATTCATCACTGTCACTCCGTCTTCATTTCATAATAATCAAGACAGCCTCCATGGCCATGGACTTAATTTTTGATGCATTTAAGACTGTAACTAGTAAGTACATCTTTGTATTCATCCACCTCTGTGGTCGGTACAAATATCTTCTGTCTTTGTGTCCCTGTGGCTTTCGTGCTTACTGCAGACTACATATGTGCAATGGAAAGTTACCCATTATTACATAAGCCTTATGTTGTAGTTCACCTCCCTCCTCCTTCCCATGTTCTTCCACCTGCCCTTTCCTATAAACTCCTTCTTGGTCTCAGAGGTAATCGTGTTCCTTTACATTTTCTATAGCCAGTACTTCGGTCGTGAAGACACTGAGTTCTTTTTGCCAATTCTCACATCCACAGAAGGGTTTAGGAACACCCCTTTGATCCTAAATTGGATTTCAGGTAGATTTTTAATTGTGTAAGTCCCCGTTTTAAATGTCCATGTTAAGTCTCTAATCCCTAGTGCCCATGTTTAATGTGATAGAATTCTCTGTTCTGAATTTTAGCTGTTTGATAGAGGTACAAGGACTATTTGAATTAGCTATGAGCAGCACAACCACCAATGGCTGTTTAAACATATGATAACGATTGTTAATTGTAGCTAAATTAAAATGACTGTGTTCTCTGTGAAGCTGTAGCATGGTGTTCTATGTGCGTTACATTATTTAATCTCTTTAATAGCACCATGGTGTAGATCATAATAATATGCCCATTATATAGATGAAGTAACTGAGGCTTTGACACCCTATTTACTGGATTTGCGTACAGGTAAGTTGTAGAGCCAAGATGTAAAGCAGTATCTGTCTATATTCAGAGCCTTAGTTCTTTTACAGGGGCCATTACCTCTTTCCTCCATCCCTCTCCTCTCCACATTTCACTTCTTTCCTCTTTCACCCCTCCCATTCTTTGTTCCCACTGACCTGGGTTTGAAAACAAACCCTAAGTTTTATGGGTAGAATCTCTGTAAAAATCATTGCACTTCCGATCACTGTGCAATGAAATAAAATAGAATCTAAGGTATAGGAGCTTTTGTTCCAGGCTTCACAAAGAGAGAAAGGGCAAATACAGAAAAAAGACAGAAAATAATCATTGCTTGAGTAAGACTCTTACCCAAGAGAAATGCACAAATCTTTAAAATTTCAAGGGGAAGTCACAACCAATGAAAAATCCTCCTGTGCAATAGGCTCGTAGAAGAGATTAATGAATGTGGGTACCCACGATTCATTGCCCTTAGCAGCACGGGTTCCAGCTTTGTATTCATAGAGAGACACTTCTCTAGTTTAGGATGTGCTGAGTCAGCTGACACTCACTCACACAGCTTACTGAGAATGATGCAGGAAAAATAAACTCTGGATGTGCCATTAATAATACGGAGGATGAGCTTGGTAGAAGAAAGAGGCAAAATCATCTCCTTAAGTCATTTTGTTGCTAGTGGAAATATGACTTTTAGAGTGTGGAATGGGGAGGGGTTATTGAATTAAAGAGGAAGGGCAGGTAAACACATAGCAAACTCAGAAGAGCTGAAGTCTCACAGATGTTCCAGGTGTCCCTGAGTCCCCATCATGCCTCCACCAGGAGCCATACTCATCGTCTCACTACCACCTCTACTAGATAAGTCAGTCAGAGTCCCTTCATTTCACAGACGGCAGAACTCAGGCTGAAAGCTGCTAAGCATTGTATTTGTCAGCCTATGAGATACACATGTGTACAATGAAAAGTTCTTCTTTGAAAAAATAATTCCAAGGCCTTTTTATTGTATATGTTTTAGAATTATTTAAAGGTAATTTAGATATACTGAATGTGATAGGAAATCATGAGTTAAATATTGGCGACGATATCCTGCCACCCTTGGAAAAAATATGCAGTGATGAAGCAAGAAAAGAATTATTTGGTATCCGGGAACTCTGATATAACATAATAATACATTTGTATTCTAAAATGTTAGAATTCTGGTGAAATGCAGTTCTTGCTTTTATCAGCTGTATTGCCTGTGGTTTCTCATTTTTTGTTAAGAAAGCCATTGTGAGAATGTAACTATCTTGGAGTTACTGCTTAGTCTTGTGCTCTGACAAAAGAGGATAGAATCAGAAGTCATTATTTTATGCCTTGGGCTTAGGTCTTCCATTGGTAATTTGAACACAGGTTTGTGTTTGTGTTTGTGTGTGTACACACACATGCATACACTTAGGTTGTAAATTATATGCCATTAAAAATACGATGGAGCTATGTTCGTGTCCTCTTCCCACTGGGTCTCTTAATCAGTGTATAGTATTATCTAATCTTTAATGATTCTTTATAGGACCTCTGTCTGCACTCTACATCATCATTATCTTCATAATCATCATCATCATTTGATTAGTAATAGTAGCAAGAGCTGGTCTAAAGTTTATTAAGAGTTAAGAACTGTGCAATGCATTTTATGTTCATTCAATCTTTTAATTACTCAGTGCACTTCTTATGTATTGCACCCCAAATATCCTCACCATAGTCATAAAGGAAAATAACAGTAAAGCCTGTCAATAAGCAAGCTATAAATAAATAATCACTATTTATAGCTTATTAAACCTTCCAGATTCTACCTGTAATAAACACAGTCATCCGTTTTGCTGATAAATCTCACAATTTTTAAACATAAAACAAGGACTTAATTCTCCAACAGGTTTGAATATTAATTTATGGACACCCTTAAATATGACAACGGCCTATTCTAGCCATTTCTATCTCTGCAAAGAAGCTGTGCTTAAATTACAAATCATTTTTATCCACCCATTAAAACAGACCCTCCATTAGGCAATGCTTGGCCTGCTTTCATTCAATTTGTCCATGTACATGAACATTAAGGAATCATAGAGATAAATCTATATTACTTTAGGAAGTTTCTCAATATAATGGGAGGAAAGAAATTATCTTTTATGAGCTAGCTGAAGTTTGAGTTGAAGGTTAGGCTGAAAGTAATATAGGAGGCCACTTACTAAAGGGAAGCTTTCTTTCTGTTGGGGGAAAGATACCTCGATGGACACGTTGGTTATAAACATGAGTCCTGTTCTGAGGTTACTCTAAAATAAGAGAAATTTATATAAAAATGCATGCAGTAGTCTATTACTGTTTGCCTCCATAGAATCACCCCTCATCTTTCTGACAGTATCTTCAAATTTTATTTGGGGTTCCCCTGTGTTCTTGCTGTTGCCTCCTTAGGGCTGAGCACTGACCCCAACTTATGCCATGGCCTGCCTGGTTGTTTGAGTTGGCCATGGTCAGTCCAGTCAGGAAACTCTAGGATTCTTATAGGGCCATTGGAAAAGATAATCTTTCTTCCCCACTGTACTTGAACACGGAATTGTAGGGCTTGACACTGCTGTCTTCCACATGGAGCTTCAATGTGGGACCAACACAAAGGAACCAGAACCAAGCCATGGAGATCTTGTTCTCGTCACTGCTTGAACCTTTGTTCTCAGTTCTGTTTGAAACCAGCTCTGTCCTGGAACGTCTTGGTTACATGATGCAATGTGTTTCAGTTTTTTGCTTCCATTAATTTGGTTTTGGTGTTTTGTCACTTTCAAAAGGTAACTCTGCATACTGAAGTAGATGGAATTTTGAATCTTCTTCCTAGTGGATGGGAGAGATAGGAAGAAAATATTGTAAAAGGAAGAGAAGGGTCAAATGACATGACTTTTGGTGGTAATTGCAGAAATAAAAGCTTTTCTGTGGCTAAGGGAGAGTGTGAACAAAGGCATCCTATGTAATAGGTCATCTGTTCTGTGCTACACTGACCTGTGGGGGATGGTGCAAAACTTCCATCGTGTTTAAGGAAAGGGCTATTCCATTTCATTGGAAAATAGACTGTCTCAGCATTGCAAAAAAGCTCTTAACTTCACTTTTTCCACGTAGATATGACCTTTAAAATTATTTGATTTCATCTAGGAAAAAATTGAGAAGTTAAATAATTTTTTAAATGTTTAAGTGATTTTGCTGGACTTGTCAACCATTGCTATATAATAGTAAATAACAGCGTTTTAAAGATATATCAGTTCATTCTGAATTGGGTGGGTTTAAAGGTATTTGAACTGCCATCAGTCTTTTGCATCCTTCTGTATCTTTTGCATGCTTCGGGCCAGTATGTCCTATTAGTTAGTGAAGACTCTCAGCTCAGGAGTAATAATTGTGTGGAGTCCTGGCAGGTAATTTAACCCACGTAAGATCAGTTTTCTCAACTGTGGGACTGGGATAACAGTGGCACCTTGTGAAAGTTAGAAGAAATAAAGCCCTGGCCCTTAGCACGGTGCCCATTGTGGAGCACATGGCCACTACGTCTCGGTTAATGTGATGGGGCTCCTTCTCTTGTTATTATCATTTTCTTCCCCTTCTGTACTTAGTTTAGGCACAGGCTTTACAGATTAGGAATTCTGAAAGTCTGGATTCCATGGAAGGTTCTATTATTAGCCTGCAATGTGACCCTTGATCTTTTGGACCTTAATCTCCTTGTCTCTAAAAGGAGTGTAACTAGACAGTCTCGCATATGCCTTCCAGCTCTGAAATATCTGGGTATTTCACAGTGTCTGCATATGCCTGAGTTCAGACTTCCTTATCTCTCCATTAACGGGCCGCCTCCTTTATAAAGAGTAAAGGCAATTGAATTGAGGATTGCCTAGTGTCTTTTTCTTCACTAGATGTTCTTCATGGACAGTGAGCTTCATTCCACATATTATACACAGATATGGGAGAAGCCAGTACTGTGAAGGAAGCACAGTCTGGGTCAGAGGCCCCCGCTGCCACAAAACCAAAATGCCTGCTTCTCTGCTCAGCGACTGTTTATCTCTCTTCTGGGTGAAAGCGTCCACCACCCTTCTGCCACCTCTAATAAAAAAAAAAAAATGCTTCAGGTGTGTGAAGAGGACAGAAAAAAAGTGAAGGCAGGCAGGGAGATTGGAAGTCAGGCTTATATTAATTTTCGAAGGAAGCCCTCTTCTTCAGAAGTTTTTAATGGGAAAAAATATTTACATCTCCCTACCCCTTCCCCTACCCCCCCGCACACGAACCTCATTCCCAGACTTCAAATAGGATGCAGGGTTAAGCCTTTTACTAGTGAGGAAGTTTGAGTATTTATGTGCATTTAGTGAAGAGAGAAAATATTTTATTGGCCAGACTGCTGCTGGGGAAAATTGATCTGCCTGCTTTATGTGGGAAAGTAAATGTGTCCCTTTAACCTAAAATTGGTGCATCAAACTCTACAGACTTCAATTATCTTGACAAAAATGATTTAACCGACCATAGAACAATAGGGAGAACTGAGGAGGAAGATTCTAGAGAAAGGAAAAGATACTTGGAGATCTAAGCCCTGGGCCTGTCACCCAGGAAACCTCAGAAGTGGGACCAAACAGCATCCTGAAGGGTGGGATGTGGGCAGGTCTGTCTGCAGGAGAGCCCTGCACTTCTCACTTAACAACGGTATGTGGTCTTTCAGTGTCTGCTGAGCAGAGTCACAGTTGTGTTTTCAGGCCAGTTCCATCGTTTCCATCCACCTGCAAACGTGAAATGAGATCCCACATTAACGGCCAACGAACATCAAGCAAATAAATATTTCCTCAGCAGTGTAAGGGCCCCTTCCAATAAATAGTTAGGAAATGAACACATGAAACAAAATTCAATACTGTGAAAATGTTTTGATTTGGCCTAACGACAATCTGTGTTGCTCCTGTTTCTTTGTCATATTTTGCTAAGGTCTTCCACCAAACTGTCAACTAATTGTGAAACTGGATTTACTTACCATAGACAAGTGTGGTGTTATCCTTCCGGCTTTGTTGAGATGGGAACTTGATTGGTTGGGGGCTGTAGACCAAGCTGAAATTCCACAATCCATCCTGAGGTTGTAACCACTATTTGAAGGTTTCAGTTAGTTATCAACAAGGAAGACTCAGAAAACACTGTGTGTGTGTGTGTGTGTGTGTGTGTGTGTGTGTACTTATCCTAAAGAATCAGTTCTCACGATACTGGGAGACACCTTACAGCAAGGCAATGGGTTGCTGCACTGACTAGGGACTGCCTCTGTCTATAGATCTTCATCGTCCCCACCTAATTCATGTACTATCTGCTTGGGTTCTATAGACCCTGAGTTTGCCCACCGTTGATCTACTTGATCATGCCAAGTGGAGGCACCATTCTTTTAATCCACCTTGACAAGCTCCCTTATTTAATAAAACAAAGAAACAATGGTGGTGAAGGCTGCTTTTGTGGACTTTGAGTCTGGATAAAATGTCAATGGGAATAAAATCTGGAGATGCTTCTCTCCATCTAAAAAGGCTGGACTTGGACGTACTCACACAAGTGTCTGCTAGCAAACAACAGAATATTAAATTGACAGAACAGCAAAGTCTTGGTGACTCTGATAAAAACGGGTTCCGTGCATTGTCTCCATGGTGATGCCTGCTTTTTAAGGAGGGCGCTTTATGAATTAATAGACCTAAGAGAGAGAGAAAAACATACTAACAAAGATTAAGGGCATTTTGTTTTCCAACAGATCCTGTTCTTCGGCAATATTGCTCTAAACCTTTGTGTCTCCTGTTAAGAGACCAACCAAATCCATTTCTTCAGCTTGAGACTTAACAATTAATTGCTTATCTCCAGCTGCCAATGCCATTTAGACTTTCATCATATTTTTTACTTTTGTTAAAAATGCCTGAGATTCCAATAGAGCTTTGTTGTGAGCTTCTGATTGTTAGTATTCAGCTGTTCAGAAAATTACTTTTCCCCCCTCATTTTTGAGTTTAAAGTCCAACAAATAAACTGCATAATAATGTCAGAAGGTACAAGATGATCCTTGCTTTTGGCAAGTGATGTTTTTGAAGTTCCCAGCATGATAACCCTGCTTCATGTAATTCCTAAATATACTTTATATTGAAATTATTTTAAGTGGATCTGGCACTTTGTTAGCCTTTGTGAAAAAGGGACTGTTTTTCGAAATGGCTTTCCAGTTACCCATAGGTCAGGAGTTTTTAATCTTTCCTCTCTCCAAGCAATCAGTGCTTAGGCCTTCTTGTCATTTTCCCCAGGTTCCATGATTTTGTTGTTGTTGTAGCTCCACATATATTGGCTGTTTGGAGCTGAGTTTCTCAAAAATGTGATATGGTAGTTCCCGACGTGGCTTAGTGGTTAATGAACCCGACTAGGAACCATGAGGTTTCAGGTTTGATCCCTGGCCTTGCTCAGTGGGTTAAGGAGCCGGTGTTGGCCATGAGCTGTGGTGTAGGTCACAGAAGCTGCTCGGATCCCATGTTGCTGTGACTGTGGTGTAGGCCAGCAGCTACTGTTCCGATTAGACCCCTAGCCTGGGAACCTCCATTTGCCACGAGTGTGGCCCTAAAAAGACAAAAAAAAAAAGTGATATACTTTACTCAGAACTTTCCCCCAATATGAACGAGACCTGAAAGACACATACAAGGTTTCATTATGGTTAAATTCCCAAAGTTCATGTTTTAAAAAGTATTCATCAAAAAGTTTTACAAGCATACACCAAAAAAAAAAAAAAAAGCGAAAAAGTTAGGACAGTTATTCTTTTGCAGGAAAACAAATTCACGTTGAAATGTCCATGCCTTTCACAGAACATTTCCAGTTGGAAAGTCACTTCTTTTTTTTAAGCATTGTGAAACGCCGTTGATCGTTCCTTGCTCTTAAACGTCTGTGTATGTATTTATAACAGGAGATGAGAAAGTGTTCTTTCAACAGAGCTTGAGTTTTGTTAAGCAGCTCCAGCAGCTCCTCGACAATGATGATTTGCACTTAAGCCATTAGCTTTGCAGACTCCTCCAAACATCATCTGAGGCAGAAGCCCTGGTCTCCCTCCGTGCGGTGTTGTGCTGACATTCTTATGCAGAATGCTTGTTAAACGCGTTGTCATGCCTTTCCACGGGACCTTAAAAAATAATAAATCAGAACCATCCTGCTACTATTTTCATGAATAAATGCCAGTGTCTGACCTTATCTTTTGGCTCTGCCTGGCAGTAACTTCTCCGCACTTCTGCATTTGGGTATTGTCAGAGAAAAAGCCTGCGCCATTTTATTGTTTAGGGAATTCTCCCTCTTTCTTCAGACTTTTCTAGGAGGAATAATTCTACATGGGGACAAACAGAGATTGCTAAAAATGGGTCACTCCAGAATCTCCATAATGTAGTCGCCTCCCCCTAAGGAAAACCAGAGAACAAATTGGGGCATTGTAAAACCTTGGTCTATACACAAGTCAGTAAGAAGATGTTGCAAAGGAGAGTCAAACTACAGTAAATGAGTGGCTGAAATAGAGTGAACATGGCAGTATGATAAAAGCCATTGCCCGTAGCCTTTGGAAGCTCAGTCACCTCTTTATAGAGTGGATCTATATAAAGTTTGCCTCATTTTTGCTGCCACCTAAACGTAAATATATTGTTCGTACTGGTTCAAGTTCTCAAGTTTATGAATGATTCACATACTCAGAATAGTAAATTAGGCCCTGCCACTGCTGTTCATGCCATCTGACATGGGCATCCAATGAATGAATGAATGCATTCATAAATGGACAATAATTGTCTCCTTCGGGCGAACCTGATTATGCTAGTACCCCCCACCTTCTCTGAGCACCTGTCTGTAAGTCCTGAAAACAGTGCAACGAGCTCTTCCCACCTGTTGGTTGCATCTAGCTCTTCTTTAAAACAACATCATTGTTACGCATGACTCTTCAGTTTATATGCATCAACTATTTTGATGTTTTTTATACCATGAATTTAAAAAATACCAATACCAGGGCAATTTATGTCATGTATGCATTAACTTTTCTATCTTTTAAAATTAGGTAGTCTTAACCAGGTGATACAGAAAAGAATCTTACTGTTACCACCTCTTCTTTTTATCTGCTCCATGTCCTTTCTTTATGCAAACTCCTTCCTCATGTCATACTTCCTGGTAAAGCCCAAAGGGGTCAGTCAGTCAGTGATGGACATGCTAGGCAATCATAGGAACACATCTTTATAGGGAAGTAACCCGGGCCAGGCCAAACTGTCTTTATCTAGAACATCACCAGCTGGAACTTGAGAGAGTTAAGTCTCAAGCTCTTGCATCATGAATTACAAGCATGTATGCTTGGAATTATTATGGCTGTATTTCCAGACAAATGGAGAAAGCTTCCTATTAGGAGAGAGCAGAGCTGACTGATCCAAAGGACAAAGGCTAAAAGAGCATTGGAGGGAAAATCTATGCATATATATGTACAGTTGACCCTAGGGACAGTGACTCTTTGCGCAGTCAAAAATCCAAGTGTAATTTCTAGTTTGCTCTCTTCATCCCTGGTTCCTCCATATCCCCAGTTCCACATCCACGGGTTCAACCGATCTCTGATCTCATAGTACTATAGTATTTACTATTGAAAAAAAAAAAATCTGTGCATAGGTGGACCCATGAAGTTCAAACCTGGGTTGTTCAAGAGATGTTTCTCCTTCCCCTAATGAAAATGATCTCGTCGTAATTCACTCATGCGGTAAACGTGACCATGGGGAGAGCTGTGTCTTGGCATCTGTCCAGCATCGTAGTGCCTCTAAACAATGGAAGAACAACCTTCTTTCCACCTGGCCTTTCATACCTACTGCTTTCTCCCTGGAAAGGGACCAGGAAGGTGAAGAGACACATTCCTCCTGTACTCCTGTCTGATCAGATTCACTGCCACTCCTTTACCTCCTAAACCAAAGAAGTGCTACTATTCTTAGGCAGCCATTCTTTCTGTCATTCACCTTTCAAAATTCACTTTTTGTGTAAGTTATTTTGCATTACATATCATAGTATCTAGAACTTTGTCTCACTAAAATAAAGTGTCTCACTGATACATATATTTCGTATACATATGTGTGTATATTATAGAATGCTTATTTTTTAAATAAGTATTTCAATCACAAATTTTCAGAACTTTACTCACCACCTCATTAGAGTAGCATCCCCAATTTGCAGCACCTGGAATTTGGGAAAAGGATAAAGCATATGACTAAATGATTCAGCAGTGTTCCTCAGTGGCCAGTCCTTGAGGTGGCTGCATTGGCGTCATTTTGAAAAACTGCTTAAAAATACAGATTCCCAGGAACTGTCTGCTATTAATAGTTTAATAGATCTAGATTGTGTTCTAGAAATCATACAAGTGTTTAAATGCTTTCTGGGTTATCAAAAGCACTTCCTTCTACCTTTTTTTTTTTTTTTGGCTTTTTATGGTCACACCCATGGCATGTGGAAGTTCCCAGGCTTCGGGTCGAATCAGAGCTGTAGATGCCGGCCTATGCTGCAGCCACAGCCACTCGGGATCCAAGTCACGTCTGTGACCTACACTATAGCTCACGGCAACTGTAGTTCTTAACCCACTGAGCGAGGCCAGAAATCGAACCTGAATCCTCATGGATACTACTTGGATTTGTTTCTGATGCACCACAATGGGAACTGCCCTTTTAACATTTTTAAAGGTTACTTTTGAGGTTAAAAACTAAATAAATATTTTGGGTAATTGAGCCTATAGGGGAAAAATATAATGAATAAGAATTAGACATTGCAAGAAATAAAGGGTGATTAATAATGAGTAGAGAACTTTACTGTATTGACATATCTTTCATCTGCAACACCTCTTCCTGTATATGAAGCAGGGATGGGAAGTGGTTTGGACTGGTCACAAAGGCAACTTGAGCTAATGTGATGATGTGCTGAGATGCTGGGTCATGACTGAGGGATTCAGGCAAGCCACATGACACTGAGTAAGTTACTTAATGTCTCCGAACCTCAATTTCCCGTCCGCAAAGCCTTCTGATGATAATAGCTCTTTCATAGTATTTTTATGGGGGCAAGAATAAGTCATGCAGGGAGATGTGCTTTGGAAACTGCAAGTACGTTATTAAGTTCAAGTTCTTACTACTAAGAAGTAGCTGGCTACAAGGACTGGTTGATATTAAAGAAGATTGAAGTAAAGTAAGGGAACAGGTATCTTACTGTTTGTTTAGAATAGTATTACTGTTAGGTGGTTCCTTTCTGTTTTCTTGAGGTCATGGATCCCTTTGAGAATGTGATTATAGACAGATCCTCTCTCTGACCATCATCCACATGTATAGAAAGTGAAAACCTTTGAAGACAATTTCTGGTTAGTATGGACTAGGTCAGGAGTTCTGTCTTCTAATTTAATTTGCTTCTTCCTTAATTTTTTTTCCTCCATTACGCAAATGTGAGCTTCATAGTTTCGTGGGCTCTGATCTGCTCTCTGCTGCATCAGCGGCCCCAGTAACAGTGCCTGGTCCATAGCAGGAGCTCCATAGCCAGGCATTGAACACAAGTGGGTTCTGGCGTGCACAATACGACTCTAGCTTAATGCAGCTAGGTAGGCAGTGCCTGATCCCCAGGGCTGAGCCCTATAGTGGAGGGAGGGCATAGGCAGATGAGCATGTAACTGTTAGGAAGTATCAGTAAGACATGTATCAAAAGTGAAGCATGCTAAACTTTAGAAATACCACAGAGGAAATGACTTGGAGGTGACCTTTGAGCAGGACTTGAGTATGGATTTCAGCTGTAGAAGTAGTCAAGGAGTGAATTCAAGAGTTACAGAAAGGCTCAGGAAAAGTCTAGAAACAGATATGTAACAGGTTAGAGGTTGAAAAACAGCTGCTTTTAGTTCCATGTGTCCAACTCCTATGCTTTGCTGAACCCTCCTGATGTTTTTAAAAATGGAAAATTTTACATAAAAATAGAAATCTCTGCTTTCCCTTGAAGAGTAAGCAGCTGTGCCAGCTCTGACCCCACCGCTGGAGTGAAGCGGTCGTGGTCCCTTTAGATGAGGTGTGTGTTCCCCTCTTAGTATCTTAGTGACTTTTCTCCCCGGTCCGCCCACTACATCACTCATTTATGGAAAAGCTTTGCCTATCATTGAATTTGTGTACTCTGGTTCAGAAAGTCCTGGAGCACAGCAGACATCAAATGCGCACATCTTTGTGAAAGGGGCATTTGTGGAATGGTACCTATGGTGGAAAATCACTAACAGGTAGAGCCACTGTATGTTGGAAGCTCACGACTAAAGACCGATAGGTTTGAAGTGGATAAATTTAAAACAAATCTATCTTAAAAAACTGTGATGGAAAAATATGTGTAATTGGTACGAATAAGTATGGTTTGAATGGAGGTGATGTAAGCAGACAGCATCATCGTAGGTGAATACCCAGTAAAGAAGTTGCTACAAATTATGGAGAGGTACTTGTATAGAAGAGGGCATTTTGTTTTGTTTTGTTTTACAAATTTTAATCTTTTAATTCAGTAATTGTATTCAGCCTTCATAAGCTCGTAATTTCTAATATGTCAATTATCATGCTCATTGACCCCTTCCATCCAAAAAAAGAAAAAAGCACTGGTGTTGCCCATAGCCTGAATCCAAGGAAGAAAGAAGACAGAGCATAGGAGAAAGATTAAAAACTTCAGCAGCCAGGGCTAGAGGAAGAGAAAGTAATTTGCTTTGACCCAGGCAATAAATCTGCCTGGCAGTAATGACCATCTCTTGACATCAGTAGTGACATTGATCAAGTGCACTGTCCCAGGCTGTTCCCCCCACCCCCTGAACCGCAAAGCCTCTCCTGATTGTCCGTGTCACTATTTATGAACAAATGTCAGAGAGCAGAGATAAAGGGAGGGTAAAGGTACAATGGCCTCTTTAAGTTAATGGGAGCCCGGATTGAAATCATCACAGATGGCATTCTGTGCACCAGAGGGGGCACTCTGTTCTGTTTATGTGGTTTTTTTGCCTGTGGAAATGTTTCCAGAACTTGATATTTGGACAAGTCCAAAGTTCTCATTGGAACAAAGAAATATGAACGCAGACCAAGAGGTGTATGCAGCGCCGTGGCTGGGCTGATTCAGCCGAGTGGTCACAAGGAAGGGATTCATTTTGGAAATTTTAGGGTAAAGTTTCAAACAGAAGGTGAAACTAAACTTTTTCTTCCTCCCGCCTGCATTTATTTTCATGCTTTCTTTATAGAAGTTTGTGGATATGGAATCTCTGACTTTTTCAATTTTTAATTTTTTTTTTTTTTTTTGCTTTTTAGGACCACACCCGTGGCATATGGAACTTCCCAGGCTAGGGGGTGAGTCGGAACTACAGCTGCTGGCCTACACCACAGCCACAGCAACGCAGGATCCGAGCCACATCTGCAGTCACCAGAAATCTCCGACTGTTGACCAGTTTGCACTTTGTCACTTAGGATTAGCATGATATCGCATAAAATGACATTTAATATTCATTTTAATGTGTTACTAATTATTTAATATGCATTATAGTATATTTATTTCACATGTAAGATATGAAAAAAATATGAAGATCCCTGTGCTCATCCTGTAGCCTAAGAAGTGAGGTGTTCCTGACACATCCCATGACCCCCACAGACCCACTCATCTTCCCACAAATAAGCAGTGACGACCCTGAAAATTACGATTCATCATCCTCTTTTTCTCTTTGTAGTTATCCTGCATATGTGTATAGTCCAGCACAACACGTGACCTAGTTTTACAGATTTTTGCGTTTTCTCTAAGCAGGACAATGCACACTGAAGTCTTCGTTATTCCCCCCCACCTCAACTCAATTGCATATTTCAGATTTATTTATGCTAATGTGAAACTGTCTTGGCCAGGGTCAGCAAACAACAGCCCAGGGGCCAAATCTAGCCCACTACCTCTATTTTGTTTCATTTATTTTATGTTTCATTTTATTTTGTTTACTTTTACAGCCTGCAAGTTGCTTTTTTCTCTTCTCATTTTAAATGCTTGTATTTTAAATAGTTATATAAATGTAATGGCCATACGAGTTCCTACAAAGTAGCCTCAATTTTGCTTCTTAGCCTGCGAAACCTAAAACATTTACTTTTTGGCTCTTTAATAAAAAGTTTGCTGACCCGTCTGACCTTTGTTCTGGCCATTAATTTCATTATAAGATGGTTTGCTGATTTGTTCGTTTTGGTAAAATATCTAGTTTCAAGTCGAAGGCCATAGGATTGTTTCTATTCGTTTTCTAGGAGTTCCCACTGTGGCATTGTTTGCAGTGGCTCAGGTCGCTGCAGACCATTGGGTTTGATCCCTTGGCCCAGGAACTTCCATATGCTGCAGGTCCGGCCAAAAAAAACTTTGTCTAAACACTCTTGGGCCAGTCCTTCAGTATACAAGGTTAAGTCAGACTGTTAGGTGCATCTTCCGTCTTTTCAGACAATGCTATGTTGTTTTCTAGAACGGTTGTGCCGGCAGTGCCTTGGTAAAACTAAAAGGAGCCATTCGTCTTGTTGTCTGTACTTCCCTTTCAAAACTTTGCTTTATATAGCTTCTTGTTTGGGTGTCAGATCAAGACAAATAAAAATCTCTCATAGATATTTTTGTGTCCTAAGACAATATGTATAAATATCATTTTAAAAAATATCTCCTAATAGACTATTATAGTACTTGATATATACTGTCTTATGAAACTATAACAGTATTCTATTAATTTATCTTAAAATAGTTTGATTCAAGTGTGTAAAATTATGAGTTCCCTGGTGGTTCACTGGGTTGAGGATACCGTGTTGTCATGGCTGTGGCACGGGTTCAGTCCCTGGACTGGGAACTTCCACATGATGCACGGCTAAAAAAATAAAATACCAACCAACCAAATAAAAAAAAAAACCCAAATCATAAAAATACATTAATATTTTTCATGAGGTATATTTTTTATATATTCATGATATTTAAATGTGAATAATATCTTCCTTGGTGTGCATATTTAAAAAAAATCAAACATTATCTAATTGTTTGCCAATTTATATAAAACTTCAAGTTAAAAAATGAAGTTTCAGTAAAAACAGGAATAATAATAGTAGTCTGTGTAGGTGAAATGTGGATTTTGTTCAAGGAGACAAGAAAGTCTGACAATCAGGTTACAACCTCTAAAGACTAGTTTGTTCTCTGAGTTGATTTCCAGACCATATTCTCAGTCTCAGAGAAAATGCACCTCCTCATGGAAGTGTGAGCTAATCCATCTTGGGAAACGGTGCTTATTTAGATGGCTCTATTTAGAACCACTATTGTAAAATAACCCAGGAAGTTCAATTTCTCTCCCCATCCAGTGTATCTTTAGAGTTATTTTCCTTGCAGATCAATGGAACAGAGAATGAAATTGGCTTCTCTTTGTGGACATTCCTCCTCCAGGCACCCCCAAGTGCTCTGTGTAATGAAAAACAGCAATGCTGGTGCCTTTAATAAAAAATTGACAATAATGCTTTCGTTTTCCCTGGCATTACTGCAGAAATGGAACTGATTTGAAGTGAAACAGCATGAGGAAAGATACATTCTCTTAGCACATCTGAAAAGCACACATAATATAGATATGTCAGAGTTCTGAAACAGAAAACTTCCTGTTACTCAGAGTGATCAGAGTGTGAAATATCCTTGTTTACTTTCAGTTATGTGCCTGCTTTTGCTACATCTACTACGAGTAATTTGAGGATGAGGACTCTGTTGCCTTCATCTGTATATAACTTGGCATATAGATGCCTATTTTTTATTGAAATATATGTGAGTAAATGTAGTAGATTGAATAAATGGACCCCTGTATTCCATGAGATGATGATGTGAATAATGACTGCATTTTCACTGATTTCCTGAAGTGTGGAAGCTGCCAGTCACTAATACTGCATGGAGCAGTCTCTAGTATTTACCCCAAAATAGTAGCAAATGTGATCCTATTAGTCATTAATGATGTGGCTAAGATTTCAAAATAAGTCGGCCATTTAGCCAGTTCTCTGAATGTCATTTCACTTTATTTTTTTTCCTGGTGTCAGAACTGGCTTTGTAACTTTATAATTTAGTTCGCTGAGACTGTAACAACATCCCTGGTGTGTCCCATCACTCCTTGACCACTGAGATTAGAAAGCAAGGAAACTGTATTCCTCAGTCTAAGACTTTTACAAGAGGGTCAAGGAGGATGGTGAAACTTGGCTGCTTGAAATGACCAAAGAAATTACCAAATTAAAAAATGTTGGTGCACTTGAAGAGATGATATAGGCAAAAATGGTAATGGATGAATCTAGAAAAGGACAGAGCAGTGAGCATCTGGGTGGTCAGAGAAGGACAAGGATGATGGAAGACCTGGCAAGATGAACACTAAACAGAGGAGGAGCGGCAGAGTTTGGTGGTTTTGTGGCATCTCTCCTGACCTGTGCAGGCCCATGGCCAGGGTCTTGGAGGGAAGAAGAACCAGGAATGTGCTGCAGGGAGAGGAGAAGCCAGTTGTTACACTTTCTGGCTGGTTGGATGGAGGTGATGATGGGATCTGCATGTTTGTTGGCTCACTTCCTCTTGATTGCCTCTCTTCCGTGGGCTAGGGCTGTCTTGGTGAAGGTTGGACTGAAGATACTAACCCGACCTCTGAACATCACTACGTGTGTCAAAACTTTTTTCCAAGTTAGTCCATCACTGGCATGCTGTTTTAAAAACCGCAGTTAGCAGGACCGCATCAGCACCACAGCATAGGGCAACAGGGAACACTTGCTTCTCTGCCACGTTTCCTTTGCCTCCCTCATCTCCCCTGCCCTATCCTCCCATTCCCTTCCCTCCCCTTCTTCTTGTAAGCCAAAGAACCCAGCATCAAATATTTAAATGAAACTACAAATGGGGTCTGACTAGAGACTCTGCAGAACTTTAGACAGACAGTCCTGGGTATTAACTGAGCTCTGATGCTTTCACTCCATGTCATCACAGACAATTTACTTAACTTTCTTAAGCGTCAGTTTCATCCTTTATAAAATCAAGTTGAGAATACTTGTGTTGCAGAACTACACTGAAGATGAACTGATTTATCGTATATGATACCTAAACCGTTTTGTAACACCGCATTAAGTGCTCAAAATTTTTAACTCTTCGTGCTAAAAATTCCCTTTAGGATATAAGGAAATAGGCCAGAATACATTTGTTAGGAGCTCCCATGAATCAGAGGCTCTGTACGCAATAATATTTTCATTTTTAATGTTCCTGATAGGGCAACTATTATCCCTTATTAATGAAATACCTACAGTTCAGAGAGGTTAAGTGCTTTATCCATAGTGACACTGCTGGGATTTAAACTCAGGTCTGTCTGCCCCTAAAACATGCTTTCCTAAAGTGTACCTTCACGATGAAGCAAGTGGGGGCCAGATTACAAAAGGTCAGCTGTTTTGCCTACAGTCATCCAGCAACTGGCAGTAGAATCTACTTGACAACACAGAGCTCCTCCTTTAGCCAGCAACATTGTCAAATTAGTCAGTTATGTCTGAAGAACCAGCTGGGTTTTCATCAGCTTGTCCTTTGGCACAAAGGACTGGCAAACAGACAGGGGGCCATCCAATGACCCAGGAACAGTATGAGTGTGTTGATTGTGTTTGAGGTTGAATTTCACTTTAAAGCCACCAGAGCAATACTTGTCAAGGTCTAAAGCCATAAAGAAGACTAATTTCAAGAAGCGACTCTATCTGAGTGGGAAATGCCCAGTCTTCCACTCAGGTAACCTGTCTTTGTTCTCTTTCCTCGACTTGAGGGATGGTCCATGTCCCTCAGCTGGTATTTACTGAAGGCTGCTGACCTCAAGCAGGCAGGGATGCCTACTGAGTCGGAGTGTGGAGAATTCCAGGCTGATTAAACTTTCAACAAATAATTAAATACAGTGGCTTAAATACCATTATCCTAAGTGCTGTACTGATTTTATAGCCTGCATTTCCCCCTCTTTGAATTCATATTATTCTCATCTATTCTTCCTAAATTTCTGTGTTTCTGAAAACACATGAGCAAAAAAAGACCTATACCAGTTTTTTGTCTGACAAAAAAATGCTTCCCATGTGGTTAGCAACTTTTGATAGTTTTTCTACCTCCTTATTCGGGGTAATTGTTGACTGTTTTGGGGATAAGATTTGATTTTTTTTTTTTTTAGCTTCTGCCTTTAGGGCAAGAGATACCATTTTTTGCAAGTGAGTTTTAAATTTCTCCAGGTTCAAGGTACCAAGAATAAATGGAATAACAACAGAAAAATATTCAGCAATTGACTCTCAATCATCTTTTTAAAAAATTAAAAGCTGTACTAAATGGATGATAGCATTTGCAAATACATGAAAAATGTGCTTCAAAACACAGCTGGGGAAAAATGTTTGTTTTTATTAAAAGTTGCTCAAAGACATCATCATAGCGACAGAATCTTTAAACATCTACAAACACAAAGGCCTGAAAAATAACTCTTCATTGATTTTTTTTCACCTGCTATATTTTATGTATTCTGAAAGCTATTGGTACTCTTTTAACAAGGGCTTCTTCATATCTGCCAGATTTTATGAATGATCATTTTCTGCTGATTCAATCTGGGAAAATTCCTTTTGCTGAGACAGTCCCTAATGGCCACCTTTATAGTCTTCTTACTTGTTTTATTACTCAAGGGACTTCCTCTTTCTCCAATCTAAGCACAGAGGATCTGAACAACCAAAAATAGCTTTAGCTGGATTTTCCTGTAGTCAGTCCTCTGCTAGATAGTGTGGATTTTTAGATCTTAGAATTCAAAGAGATTTTCTGTTCGTGTCACCAGAGCCAGATCCTGCAGACATCCTATCAGTAGACTGTGGCTTCTGCAGACTAAAACTCTAGCTTCTGTGTTTTCACATGTGTTTGTCCAGAACTCTCCCATGTGGAAGTCAGATCTTACGGTCTCTATTCTTTGGTATGCCTGAATGGTGAATTGAAATGATTGCAGTGGGGCATAGGTCAGATTTTTTTGATTTAGCATCTGAGACAGATTCTAACTTATGGAGAGGGAGCCATCAGGAGAAACCTATAAGGATATGAAGGAAGCAGGACAGGGCAGAGGGAAAAGCAGAGATGTGGTTTTACTTTCATTCAAATAGATACAATTGCAGCACTGTTCACAATAGCTAAGACATGGAAACAACCTAAATGTCCGTCTACAGATGAATGCATTAAGAAGATGTCGTACACACATACAATAGAATACTATCAGCCATCAAAAGAGCAAAATAATGCCATTTGCAGCAACCTGGATACAGCTAGAGATTCTCATACTAAGTGAAATAAGTCAGAAAAAGGCAAATGTCATATTATATCGCTCATATGAGGAATCTAGAATGTGGTACAAATGAACCTATCTACAGAACAGAAACAGACTCGGGACTTAGAGAGCAGACTTTTGGTTGCCAAGGGTTGGGGAGGAAGTGGGAGGGACTGGGAATGGTAGGTGTGAAGCTGTTACAATTAAAATGGATATGCAATGAGGTCATCTTGTGTAGCACAGGGAGATGTATCCAACCTCTTCGGATAGGATATGATAGAAGATAGTATGAGAAAAAGAATGTATATATGTGTATGACTGGGTTGCTGGGCTGTACAGCAGAATTGGACGCAACACTATAAATCAACCATACTCTAATAAAAATGTTTAAAAAGTTATTTTTTAAAAAAGATGTGGTTTAAGGTGCTGACTTACCTCAGCCTGATCCCACAGAGGACTCCCCAGCATAAGTAGCATCATGAAGTTGTCCCAGCTTTTGAGAAGATGATTGGGTTTTTACAGCACCAGAGCAGCCAGTCATTGGCTGTGGGATCTCTCTGAGGAAGAGGGTGACTGTCCATCAGGCATTTCTGGGTGAAGTGGTTTCTTTTCAGAACCTGGGAAGTTCTCCTGAAAATGGCGTAGCTATGAGCTGTGAGCTCCTAATAATCCTCACAGCTTGCAATTGGTACACCCATCTGGTAAAGGGGATCCCGGCACGGGATCGACAGTATCCTCCATACAACTCAATGTGTTGCCTTTGTTATCATTATCGTTGCTTTATTTTTCCTGCATCAGCCATCCTGGGCTGTGAAGCCTGCCATGTTTCCAAAGCAATTTTCCCTTCAGAGTAAGCAGTTACCAATTTGTAACTGATTCTTCTTAATTCACTCCTCAAAGAGCTCAGCTTGAGCTTGTAACATCAAGAAGCTCCCAACAAAAGGCATAATCAGTGAAGGTGAAAATGTCATCGATGATTTATTGTCTGCAGGGCTGGTCATGATACGTTGGACTGGCATGTTGTTTGTCAGTTAAGAGGACCTTTAAGTGAAAGTGAAGAACTTCCCATTAAGGAACAAAATGTTGATGTAAAGTTTCAGACATCAGTTGAATCCCTCCTTGCCAGCCTTTAGGGGAAATGTTTGTGCAAATAAATAGTATTTAGAAAGCAAACCAATGGCAAGAGCTCAGGAGGGGTGTACAATTAGATGCCATGCGTAGACTCAGACTTTCAATTCAGCTGTGAAAGCCTAATTTAAGGATGCCTCACCCAGCATCTAATTTAGAGAGCCACTCAACCCACTAATCTTCTTGATATAAGTGGAGCAGCCAGTTTGCAAACAGCAGAGCCCCAGAGAATAGTGGTTAGGAAACAAGAGACACAGCAATGAGAACAGTTACCATTTAACAACTGTTTCTGTATGATTCAGGCACCATCCTAAGAAGTTGACATGTCTCATAGAAAAGTTAAAGAAACCCCATGAATTACATATTATTGTTCTTGTTTTATAGATGAAGCAACCGGAGCACAAGGAACTCCTATTAAGTGAAAATTGCTAAAGATGCCTTAGACAGTCTCCACCCTCGTGCGGCCAGTGCTGAAATGAAGGTAAGGTTGCAAAATATGAACTCCAGCGTATAGAGGTATGTGATTAAGTCTTATATACTTAAGAAGACTTTCTTAAAATAGGAAGGAGGAAATGTTCTCCTTCACAGGGAGAATAGCAGGTGCAAAAGCCATGTGGACAAGGAGAACGTGGTCCATGTGGCTGGTTGGAGATGAATAAGGACCAGCCTGGAGAGACATAGCTGAAAAGGTAGGCAGAAGCCAGACAGGCTGGACCTTGTTGACTATATGAAGAAGTTTTCTTTGTTGTTTTAAGCAACAAAAACTCACTGAAGCAATGGAAAACCATTATTTGGGGTGGGGGGAGGCTGTGCCCACAGCATTTGAAAATTCCCAGGCTGTAGACTGAATCCATACCACAGCAGAGACCCAAACTGCTGTCAGTAACAATTCCAGATACTCAACCAGCTGTGCTGCAGGAGAACTGCAGAAACCATTAATTTTCTAAAGTGAGATTAAGGGCAAGGGTGTGTATTGTGATGTGATTAGCTTTGGTTTTTTAAAGGAGCCCTCTGGTTTTAGAATGAAGAGTGGATTATAAGGAGGACAGAAAAAAAAATATGAGCTACTGCAGGTAGACTGGGCTGAATGCTGATGCTGGCTTTGACTAGAGTGTTATTGATGAAGAGAAATGTAAGTGAAAATAGTCTAGAAATATTTTTCAGGATATTGATTGGGATTGGTAATGGATTGGATGAAGGGCTGCCAAACAAACAAAAATACCTGGAGTTTCTTCTTGGTTTCTTACTTATATAACTATGAGATGAGCCATATAATTTACCGAGAAAAAAACATAGGATGAAGATCAAATTTGCTGGGAAAATCTTGAGTTTTATTCTGAACATGTTGAATCTGGGGTGCTTTGGGAAAGGAACAAACAAGAGAAGACAAGCAGGTAATATAATAACAAGTTCAAATAGAACTCTGAACTACAGATGGTCATTGAAGCCATGAGTGAGAATGATATTTACCTGAAATGACAGAAAATGAAATAAGACAGAAATAGCCTTGAGTACTCCAAAATTTATTTACTTTGGATATATACATACGTACGTACACACACACACACACACTTGAAGAGTGTGACGTGTAATGGAGAATTAATGAGTAGAATGAATGATACGCTTTTATTTGTGATCAGGCAGGATAAAAATATGGCAAAATTGTCAAATATAGATTCCTTTAATTTTTTGTTTTGAAAAGGAGCTCTCCAAAGTGGGAGATGAAAGAATTTGTTTCATTCCTTAAAGCAAAGGGAACATTTGTTAACAGAAAACAAAATTGTTTGCCTTCTTTTTGTTTCCTTTTAAAACTTCCCATTCCTATACTCTTGCTGAAACACTAATTTCTCACCAAGCACCATCAACCACACAATCAGACATTCTTTGTCTAATGATGATCTGTCTCTAACCAATCATTTTTTAAAAATCCCAGTGTACCTCTGAAGAAGGTAATTGAAAACTCGAAATGAAGTATGGCTCCTACGTTACCTATTAGAGCCAAAGAACCCAAGACTGAGCTTACTAAATTCCCTTTGACTGAGAGCAGGCACGCATCTGAACAAACATGTCATTTGAAACACACAGCAGCCTGAGGCTGAAAAGGAGAAGAAATCCAAAAACAAAAAAAAAAAGCAAGTGCATCTCTAGCTCCACTTGGTGATTGGGATTAATCTGTCACCTCTTCCAGGTATAAGCTACAGCTGTCCTTGACCAACCTTGCCTGTGTCTCACCCTATCAACAGAGACAGGCCCGCTTTCTTTCTCTCTGTTGACTTTGCTCACTGAAAATAAATAAAGTGGCGGAGTTGCAATCCACTGAAAATAATGCATAGCAGATTAAATCTGTTGCACATTTGCTTTTTTCTAGATAAGCGTAAGAATATAATGCTTTTTTTTTGTCTTAAACATGACGAAAACCTGAAAATGTTTTCTTTTTTCTTTTTTTTTGCCTTTTGTCATTTTATGGCCGCGGGTTTATGGCCGCACCTGCGGCATGTGGAGGTTCCCAGGCTAGGGGTCTAATCGGAGCTGTGGCCACTGGCCTGCGCCACAGCCACAGCAACGCAGGATCCGAGCCGCATCTGCAACCTACACGACAGCTCACGGCAACGCCGGATCGTTAACCCACTGAGCAAGGGCAGGGATCGAACCCACAATCTCATGGTTCCTAGTCGGATTCATTAACCACTGCGCCACGATGGGAACTCCTGAAAATGTTTTCTTAACAGAGGCTTAGAGCTTAAAAATAGAAATTCTAGGTCAATGGAGAAAAAGTGGAGTCTTGTCTGATTGGCCAGTTCAGCCATATTCCACCTTGTGGAGTGCCTTCTGGGGTGCGGCCTTTGGATACATAGATTTCCCTTTAGGCTTTTTTTTAAACCCTACTCAGTCCCTCAGGAGGCTAATCACTCTGGGGAGCACCAGCAAGCTCTCTTGCCTTCTGACTTGAAGTTGGAGCCCGCCTGCCCGATCAGAAATAGAGAAGGGATAAAGCTGAGGTCTTCCGTTTTCGTGGTATCTGGGCCTCTGTGGGTGACGCATTTCTGTGTCACAGAGCAGTACTCCTCCCATGGCCCGCTCTGTCTCCAGAGTTGGAAATCTGCCCCCCACCTTTCTTCTTCCCTTTCAAGTCTCCAGAATGATAGTAACCCCCCTCTGTCCCCAGCCCCAAAGTGCTCCACTCTCCCTTACAGTTTGACCACACTCAGCACCACATCTGGGTGTGTAGCCCATTTACAAAACGACGTTAGTTGTCTATGTCAGGGACCCACATGGGGTACCATGTACCACAGGCAAATGGTTCAGGTGCCTCAAATCAGGAATGAAAAGCAAGAAGCTATAGAGACAAAGTAAAATACATTAGAAGAAAGCTGATGGACACAAGATAATTCAAATTATAGTCATTGTTGAAAGTACCTTTCCAATTCACAATGACCTTCCTTCCAGTGGCACCAGTCCCCAGTTCCCTGGGATGTGATTTAGCCGACTTGATAAGAGTCATTCAGGTCCTTTTCCTGGAAAGTTGGGATGTGGACTGCAAAAGGTCATTTACTGAGCTGTGGGATTAATTACGTGAGAAATGGAAGAATGAAGTAAGGCAGCAGAAGGCAGAGACTGAGACGCTAGAGAACACTTCCAATGGCAACACCTTCCCCAAACTTTGCCCCATTTCTCCCTTGAACAGTTATCACTGTATCTTTTGAGTAAAACCCTCCATTTTTATTTGTGAGCTAAAATTGGTTTCTGTTACCTGCAACTGAAAGAGTCCTAAATGATCCATCAAACAACCAAGGATGCTTTTGAACCAGCAGTAATGTCGTGGGTTCTAATGGCTCTATTTCCAGCACCAACTAATAGAACTTTCTGCAGTGATGGGATTGTCCTGCAAAATCTGCACTGTTCAGGGCAGTAGCCACTAACCACATGTGGATATTAAGCATTCGAAATGTAGGCAACACAATTAAGGAAGTTTTTGTTTTATTTTATTTTTTTAATTTATTAGGATATAGTTGATTTATGGTGTTGAGTCAATTTATGCTGTATAGCATAGCGACCCAGTCATACGTATGTGTACATTCTGTTTCTCATATCATCTTCCATTATGGTCTGTCCCAGGAGACTGGATATAGTTACCTGTGCTGTACGTATTTTATTTTAAATAGCCGTAGGTCACTAGTAGTCATGATGGTAGACAGCTCAGCTCCAGATTTTTGGCTTTTCCCTGTTGTTGAGCTTATGTTTCTTCTCTATTAATTGGTTGCGAGCCTCTGGGTGTCTACTAAAGATAATCAGTTAAGTTAGCACATCACTGCAAACAGTCATTAATAATTATGTGCTTACTCCTATCCTTTTGGTTTTTAGCATTTTTTCCAGATACCTGTAAGCGAGAAACTAAGATTCTTGAAATTTGGCCCCTTATGGTCAAGTTACTACTTAACTGTGTAACCCAACTCATTACTCTTTAATACTCATTATCTAGTCTTACCATACTAAGCTTATTAAAATTTCCATAGTTTGTTGTATTCTGTTATGCCTTCCTGCCTTTGCGTAAGTGGTACCCTCATTATATCTTTGTTATTTATTATTTATTTACCCATCCATCCATTCATCTATCAGTATGTTCATACAACCACCTAACAGATGTTCACCAAACAGGACAGTCAGTTCAGAAATATATATATATATATGTATATTCTGCGTACTTATACATGGAATGAGTTTTCTAAGGTGTCATGTAGAGGTGGCTTTAAATTACAAATCTTATGGTAATTTGCATAGAAAACTAATGCATGTTTGTTTTTTATTTTAAATTATACCCTTTGTTCTCAGATAAGCATCATCACCATAAGTAAATCTGTCTGTAAAAAAAAAAAGGGGGGGACAACAAAAGCATAATAGAATAAGCTTCTGGCCTTTACACATTCTACTTTTTATTTAATATCCAAAGACCAGTAATAGGAATCATTGAAGTGAGCCATGTTTTACTAATATAATTATGATTCTGGGCTGCTGATCCAGTGAGTATATATTTTACTTGTCAGAGCTTAAGAAGGGGGTTCATTTTATTCAACAGCGATCTTGGTGTGTTTCGTTGTGCTTATTAGTGGGCTTGTCTGAGTGTTGCACTCCAGGCAGTTAATCCAAGAGAGTAATCTAATAAGGTGAATTGTAACCACTATTTAAATTATAAATACAGCACTTTAAAGAATAAAAAAATCTCTCACAAACTAGTCTGTGGAATCATGATTATCCTGGCAGTTAAGAATCTTTACAATTATTTCCATGGATTTTAGCAAATCACTTACCTATCTCCCTTTTTATCTTTCTCCTTCAGCCTCCAATAATTGTTCTAAAGATGTGATTAATAAATGCAAAAGGCTTTGCAAATGTTAAAAGGGCTAAACCAGCTTTTAATAATGAAATGATCTTACAGTTCTGGTTTTACGCCTTCTTGTTTGGCTGTTTCTGAAATTTTATTACACCAAGGCAGTGCCTACTTAAGGGTGTCTTTACCAGTCTTCCTCTTTGGGACCATCCTCGAGCCTCCCAATTTTCTCTTTCTCGATCCTTTGCATCCCTTTTTTCTCTACCTATTTCTTTCTTTCAGATCCCCTTAACGTAAACACCATTTCATTTGGAATTGTTCTACCTGAAATACAGAGTGGTGTGACTCATACAGGGAGGAGGTTAACAGTGTTTAGGAAAATCGTGATGCATTTACTGGGTGAACCACCTTTATGAATTTGGCCCAGTATCAGTGATGAAAACACAAAAGTAGTCAGCACAAGGCTGTTAATTGGAACATTATTTTTAATAACAGATGAATGTAAATAGTCCAAAAATCCCTTAATGGGAGACTAGTTAATTAATGGTATATCTAGAGAATGGACTATCATAGCTGTGTTAGAAAAAAAAGGGGGGGGAATCTCTGGCTTAGACTGTCTTCAGGTACCCAAATAATTGATGAGAGAAGATTCTCTTTATATAGAGTTTTAGCTAATGAATGAATAAGGAATGATAGAGTTATATCATCATTTTACAACAGCTAATGAATTAATGGATTTAGACAAGAATCGAGTGGCAACCAGATATTTTGTGCTTCCAACTGTGAGTTAATCTTGCACTGCCCACCCTCCAATTGAATTTGAATCCAATAAAGCCTCCAGATCTAAATACCAATTTTCAGGATATCCTGAAACACCAGTGGAGTGGCACAATCAGCTAAATTCTGACTCTGAGAAGCTCTGTAGGACAATGCTCCAAATACTATGACAGAGCAATATTGGCTAGACCGAGTGGGGAGATGCTCTTCCAGGGGGAGCAAACCAGGAGTGAGCTGAGCGTCCATACTCACCCTTAGCAACTTAACTTAATGAAGCTATGTGAACCTGGGCTAATGTCATGAGGCTTCCCCTCCACTTCATGTCAGCAGGACCCTAGTGGAGAGGTGAGCCTTCACCCTGCCTTGGTAACAGTCTGCTTCCTCCCTTCTCTGGTGTCTGTAGATCCCAGGAGAGGCTAAGCCTCCACCTTTCCCAGGATCAGTGAGACAGAATGAGATGATAGATGGCTGGGTCTGGTGGTATACCAGTTGGTCCTTCCCCTACCCTCTTGTCAGCTGAGGTTCCTAGTGGGAAGCTGCTCTTTCAGTCCCGTACCGAGGCAGTCAAGTATGCAGGAAGGTATCAGCCAGGCTGAGGGAAGCAGAAGCTTCCACCTCACTCACCTTCAGGGAGTCAGTGGGCATTTAGTGTCCTGCGCTTGCTGGGGCGATTGTCAAGGTCTGATGAGAAGCCGAACAGACGCACCCACATGTAGCTTGTACTACACCTCAGCAGAGGGAACTGTTTCCTAAAACTAGAAGATTAAATAGGATCCGGAGTCATAGAATATCAAACATTTTAAAGATATAATTGAAAATCACTTGGGCCAAGAAAAAAAATGGCATGAATGAGAACATCATCTGATGCCAATACAAAGAATAAGATATTGGATTATTTTTAATAATAAGTGAATGGAAATACTACATCTGTCCTGCAAAAGAAATCTTCAGACTATGATGGTTTGGTTAGAGAGTTCTACTGAGCATTTAACATACTAACACGAATTCTGTAGAATCTCTTTCAAAAAATAGATAAGGAGGAAATATTTCTTAACTCCTTTTATGAGGCTAGCATTACCCTGATACCAAAAACAAAACAGTCAAATACAGACAAACACATATGGAAAAATAGAGACCAATCCCTCTCATGGACTTAAAGACAAAAAATTCTCAATATATTAGTAAATGGAGTTAAGCACTGTGTGAAAAGTATTTCATACCATGACAAAATCGGATTTATTCCACATATGCAAGGCTGGTTTAAATTTGAAAATTTATCAAACTGGAATTTTAAAATTATGAATTAAATTTAAGGTATAGTGCTACTGAAATTATCCATATTGTATTGGGAGAGAGAGACCGTAGCTTGTGCTTTTTGATGAGTTGGTTCTTTCCATCTAAACTGTAAAAGCTCCTTATCATGCTATTGTATTCCCTTACTATCTTTTTAGTGGTGATAGAATCTGTAGTGGTATCACCTGTTTCATTTGTAATATTGGCAATTTGTGTCTTTTAATTTTTTTTTTTTTTCTGTTTGTTTTTTCTTTTTGCATTTTAGGGCTGCACCTGCAGTATAAGGAGGTTCCTGGGCTAGGAGTCAAATCGGAACTGTAGTTGCTGGCTTACGCCACAGCTACAGCAATGCAGGATATGAGCCATGTCTGTGACCTACACCACAGCTCATGGCAATGCCAGATCCTTAACCCACTGAATGAGGCCAGGGATCAAACCTGCATCCTCATGGATAGTAGTCAGATTCATTAACCACTGAGCCACGATGGGAACTCCTGTCTTCTCATTTTGTTAGTTTTGCTAGTTTTGCTAGAGGATTGTCATTTCTTTTTCCTGAAGCACCTGCTTTTTGTTGATTTTGTTTTCCTGTCTTTAATTTCATTAATTTCTATGCTTTATTTTTTCTTTCCTTCTAGTTTGTCTGGAATTTTGACTTACTTTTCTAGTTCCTTGAGTTAGAAACCTAAATTATTAACTTGAGGCTTTTTCTCTTTATAGGTAACGACATTTGGTGCTATAATTTTTCACCCTCAGCACTGCTTTGGTTGCATCCCACCTATTTTGATATGTTGTAATTTTAATTTCCATTCGCATTTATGGTTTTATTTTTCATGAGGATTCCTGGTAGATCCATGGATCAGTTTATTGATTACACAGAAGATGTAATGTTTGGGATCATTAATGTGAATGTACATTAGACAGTTTTCGTTAAGTGCAGGGAAAATTACTTTCAAGTATAGCTTGAAACTTCTGGTAAAACAGTGAAATAACATAAGTTAACAATTATCCAGAGGAAATGAACTCCAGATCCACAAGAAAGTAAAATATTACTTATAGTCTCAGTATATTGAGTAAATATAGTTTCTCATTAAATACAAACACTCTGAACACATTGCCTAAATCCACTGTGAATGCTATAAGATTGCCATATTTTGATCACATTAAATGATAAAAAATTTAAAATATGAAATACCAAGAAAAAAGAAAAATTAAGTTATTTCTTAAAGCATCTAAAGTTATGCCTAAAACCTAAACCTATATTCTTGTTTGTGACCTTCTCTATCACACATTTAACACTATTATTTGTTTCATTTATTTCTAACTAGACCTGGGTGATTTTTATAGGAACAAAAAAAAAATCAATCGAATTGAAAGGTATTAATATATCTAAAATATCCAGGTTCGATCTCAGTTTATTTTCACTTGTTGGGTTGTACTTAGGTAAATAATTTCTAAATGTTGCCATATTACTAAAAATAATATTTCTAAAAGAAGTCGGGGTTATTTTTTAATAATATTAGACCACTTAAAATATTTTTTTTCGGAGCTCCTGTCATGGCGCAGAGGAGATGAATCCAACCAGGAACCATGAAGTTGCGGGTTCAATACCTGGCCTCGGTCAGGTGGGTTAAGGATCCAGCGTTGCCGTGAGCTGTGGTGTGGGTCACAGACGCGGCTTGGATCTTCCGTTGCTGTGGCTGTGGTGTAGGCTGGCGGCTACAGCTCCGATTAGACCTCTAGCCTGGGAACCTCCATATGCCATGGGTGCAGCCATGAAAAGGACAAAAAGACAAAAATAAATTAATAAATATATTTTTTTCAAGTAACACCTTAATCATCATGATATATCAAATTTTCTGTTTTGATATAAACAAAATTTTGATGAATAGAATTAGCTAATATAAAGAAACAGGTAAAACTTCTAAAACTTGTATTTAGCAGTTTATATTTTGGGATTTTATATCACAGACAGTAAAAAAAAAAAAAACACCTCAGTGTAACAATCAAATTTTTTCACTTAATATGGTGTTAAAATGCAAATGGAAATGGATTTACTACAAAGATGTCTGCCCTTAAGATACGATGATATGTGACAAAACAGTCTCTTACAATAACTGCAGTAAATTAAAACATTTGCAGTCTTTAGGGCGTTGTGTTGTAGCTTAGCTTAATTTTACTTCAGAAGACCATTAGATGTAGTATAGGAAGCAGATCTTTATGAGTTGTTTTATGAATGAGACATAAATAAATGAGCAGAAGTCTAAGCTAAAAATCTAAGCTTTAAGTGGCATGTAGACATAGTTAAATAAAGGAAGAGAAATCTTAGTTTATTTTGATTTGTTTTGTTGGTTGCTTATGCCATCTGAATGTAAGAGATTTTTTAGTGTTATAACAAGTCTTAAATTCAAATGTGTGCGGTGTTTTTATCACACAATAATGCCGCAAGCTTAAAAAATAAATTTATGCATTAGTCTTTGAAAATGAAAACCTACATTCAAATATTCTGTTCAGTTTTAACTTGAGTATATTTTAAAGAAAATCATGCTAGTCTTAGCCACTTCCTGGCTAGGAAACAGGACTTTGAAGTAATTACAATGCACCTAAAATGCCCAAAGATATGGAGTACCAGAGAAAGAAGATGATAGCAGTGGAAAATTGAGATTGAATAGATGAGCTTTTCAGAATCCTCCCAAAAGAAGGAATTCAAACTATAACTATACTTCTTCCCTTATCAGAGATGAGCATCCAGTTTATAGATTACATGGGCCAGGCCTAGAGTGTGAAGGGTTGCTAGTAAATTACATTGGGAGAAAGCCAACTCACTAGTCTTTTTATATGGCTAAGTCAAATTCATATCAAAATAAAAGAATCTCTGAGAAAAGACAAAAAGCAAAAGTCTATAGTCTCAGAGAAAAGAAGGAATAAGATGGAGTTTAAGAGTTAGTTTAGGAGTTCCCTGGTGGCTCAGTGGGTTAAGGATCCATCATTGTTCACTGCAGAAGCTCGGGTCACTGCTGTTCCTCGGATTTGATCCCTGACCCAGGAACTCCCACATGCCACAGGCCAAAAAAAAGGAAAAAAGAAAAGTTAGTTTAAAGCATAAATGCTTGGTTAAAGATGAGTGTGATTGGCAGAGAAAGGATTACACTGTATCTTGATTAAGTGGAGTCTGTATAAGCCACTGGTCCACTTTATAACCATCACAAATGTGTGCATACATTCTTTACAAGACTTCAACTATAAATATTAAACACTTATAAACACTTATATAGTTTTTCAAGCTAGATAATTGTTTTATCTTACAGAAGATACATGTATTTATTCATTAATTCAACAGATATGTATTAAGCACGTACTATGTGCTAGATTCTGGTCTAGGCAGTATGGACACAGCGATGACGACAACAATCAGTGGCCTTTGGTTGTTGGTAAGGGGAGAAAGATAATAAAACAGAAACTTAAAATATATAATATGTTAAAAAGTGGTGATCTCTAAGGAGAAAAACAAATCTGGAAGGGCAGTTTGGAAATTTTGGGGTGAGGAGAGGTGCCTATTTAAATAGTGATCAGGGCTGAGTTCAACGAGAAGGTGACCTTTGAGTCAAAAGCTAGAGGATGAGAGGGAGGAAACATTGAAGATTTCTGTGCATGGGCCTGAAGCAGAGGTGATCTGGAATGTTCCAGAGCAATGGGGGCTAGTGAGGTGGCTGGTAGATCTAGTGAAGGTGATGAGGTGCAATGGGAGGGGTCGTTTAGATTGCTGCGAGCCCTCCTTGAGGTGAGGATTTCCTCTGAGTGTTGTTGGGAGCCACTGGAAGGCGTTTAGGGCTAACCTGATGAGACTTAAATGCCAGCTGCTGTGCTGAGAATGGACCCTGGGTGGTGGAGTCAGACAAGAGTGGGAGTCAGGACACTGGCTTTGCCATTTTCCAGAAACTGACTTAACCTCCTTGTGCCTCAGTTCCCTCAGCTACACATTAGGGATATTAGTACCTCCTTCGTAGAACTGGTGTGAGAATGAATTGAAATATGATACATAAAAGACATAGAACCATGCCTAGCACGTACCACGTCATCACCTATTTATTACCATTGTTATCATTATTGGACTAGTACAGACAAAAGGTGATGGCAGTTTGGATTACACTAGAAATAAGGGGTGAGATTCTGGATGTACCTTTAAAGGCAAAGCTGGTAGGATTTGCTAATGAGTTGAATGTGAGTATAAAAGAAAGAGGATGACATCAAAGCTGGCTTCCGCAGCTGGGAGTATGGAGTTAGCATTTAACAAGCCGGGAGGGGAATTTAGAAGAGCAGGGACTGTATAAGGAACTCGTTTTTGAGCTGATTTTCCAGATACTTTTTACTTATCTTAAAGGAGAGCTTAGTGAGCATCTGGGCATAGCTATCAGCCACATTAAAGCCTCAGCCCAGTTTGTTAGTGGTACATGGATTATGATTCCCTTCATGTTTTCTGTACTTAGTTTATGTAGATGTCCTTTAGTATGTATATATTGAAATATCATTTGATAATACAGTCACATTTCACACAAAAATGGCTTCTCATCACAGAATAAGGGTCACCACCTCTAAACCAACTGCACAAATCAATGAAGACGGCTGATGGCCCTTGCAGCTGCTGCCAGAATCCCAGTTGCTTTAGAATTTTACATGTTATTAAGATAGGAGCAGCATTTACCACTCGGTAGCATGCAATTATGAGTCCATATCATCAGTCTTAACCAGCTTGATACTTGAACTTATTTTCAATTACTGAAAACATTTCCATTTCTAAAGCCATTGGGAAGGGAGTTAATGGTGACTTTTACATATTTCCTTCTGGGGGCCAAAATTTGATATTTGTTGATGCTTGTTTCATGGTGAATGAGGAAAGCATGTTATACCTGTCAGTCCCTCTGTCTTTTCTCTACCCATCACTAGTAGAAATAGAAATAGAAATAGACGTAGCAAAAATAATATAGTAACAGTTAAAACGTATCGTCTCTTATGTCCCATCAGCTATACTCAGCATTTTCCATATTTAGTTAAGAAAACATAAAGCTTTTTGGCTCCTTGCCCCCATACAATAGTGCTCCAAGCCCCACCAAGCCTGCATTTCACTCCAGACCCTAGAGTTTCAGCCTCTTTGCTACTTCCCACTTGTCCTTTTCAGAAGGGATGGAAAGTGTGCAGAAAAGATGCTGAAATTTGAACCAGTGAAGTTTTCTCTATGTCAAAGATACTTTGAGATGGTTTGGCAACGAGCAGTCAGTGGCTCAAGAAAGAGAGCAGGGGTGGTGCAGGGTGTAACTGACAGCAGAGAGGTCTTTGTGTTATCTGTGGCTTTCAGTTTCTTATCACTGCAATCAATAGAGTGTTCTTTCTAGGAGCCAGAAGTAAAGGGGTTGCTTAAATCTCTTTAATGCTCTTTAAAAATGACTGGTTTGTTTCACGGACTTTGAATCCTATTACGTCTCACAGAAACCAAACCCCTAAAATGAAGCTTGAGAATGTGAAAAGTGTGAACCCAAACCTAGGCCACTTGAAAAAAGACAACTTCCTTTCCTTTGGATTAAAGTGAATGGTGTATATTTTCATCTGGAAATAAGTCCTGTTCCTGACTTGAGGAGGCAGGGTTTCAGGAGATTTTAAATATCTTCAGGAGAGGGGAAGACCATTTTTATCAGGGTCACATTAAACTGTTTGCTGAATGGTTTCGCCTAGCTGTTTCTGAAAGGGAGAAACAAAAGATAATTCTTTTGACTGTCCTGGCTGATATTGCTCACTGTGCCAGACAACAGCATGTGTTTTGTTCATCCACAGTGAAGAGCAAGTCTCTTGCCTTGAATGTCAGGGTGACCACTGGGATTTGAATTAATGTTAAAAACAAACAAATTCTGGTATTCAGAGCTGTTTCCTAGAAATAGACTTGAGTGGGTGATATTAAATAGATACATGTATAATTTTGTGTGTGGACTGATAGATGCTGCTCTTGATTATAGAATCAAAATCGTTTTGGTTCCTTTTTTTCTTTTTAAGAAACATTGTTATTACATAAAAATCCAGCAAATATAAACATGTAGAAAGATGAAAACACCACTTTTATATTTTTGGCCACACCCTAAGCATGCAGAAGTTCCTGGCCTGGGGATGGAACCCACGCCACTGCAGTGATCGTGCTGAATCCCAGGGAACTCCCAAAATTACACTTTTAAAAAGATGTCTGCCTTTTTGCTTTTTGGTTACAACCCCCTGACTCTTTATTTAGAACTTCTTTCTATAAAGACTTTAGTGGGAGGAAAGCCCTACCTCTTTTCTCAAAAGCATAAAGAGAACATGTATGTATTTTTCCCCTCAAAGATGGTAAGCTGTGGGTATGTGAGTTGGCTCATGCAATGGGAGGCTTGGTCTTGAGATGCTGAATTTTGAACAAGTGACGCAAGAGTGATAGGACTCTTGGAACTCATTCAGAGCAGCATTTTTTAGGAGGTAGCAGCCCACTTGAGTCCAGTGGCCATGGTGTCTCTGTCCTGGTAATGGTGGATCCCAGCCACAATACTCAGGTGAGGCTATTTCTGCAGCTTGGCCGTGGATATGGATGCTTCTGCTCCTTTCAGGCCTTTTGCCCAGACTTCTCATCACTTTTGTAAGCCAACCGACACGTACCTTCTTCTCCAGTAACCAAGGGATGATTTCTGCAACTTCCAACTCAAAACTTGACTGTTAAAGCCTTTGTAGATATTTGCTTTAAACTTACTTTTTTTTGTTTATCAAAATAACCCATGCTAAATCATGGAAAATAAGAAAATGCACCATCCAGAGACAACAGATTTTAAACATTTTGGTATATATCCTTCTTATTTTACTTTTAATACACAAAAATAAAATACGATATTTACAGTCTTCTGCATGCTTTTTGCTCAACTATATATAATCAGTGCTTTTCCATTTCAAAAATACTCTCTGACAGCATTCCTATTTTTTTTCTTTTTAAGAGGGCATGAAAGGAGGTGGGATTTATTATGAAATCCTGATTTCAACTGAAGTGTAATATTCCCCTCCAGCCTATTGAAGTATTAACAGATGAAGAGTATATATTGCTGTATATGGAAAGATACATACAGATATATATCTGTATATATCTTTGTATATGTATATTACACATGCACATATATATACATATATATACATATATATATATGTATATATATATATATACACACACACACATACACGCACACACAAAGATATGTAGATACATGCATATGCCTAAAGAGTAGTGCCACCTAATACTGTCTTTATCAGCCAGGTATCCTGTCATTTCTGTATCTTCGTAAAACCGTGCATGTTTATTTGTAACAAAAGCTAATTGTGATGTGTATTCACATAAATTTACTAGCCCAATTTACTAGCTTTATTGTTAGTTTGTTTTAAATTTTTCAATGTTATGATTAGTGCTGTTATAAATGCATGCATCTATATATCTTTGTGTATATATGTATATGTTTGTGGGAAATATACATATACAAAGGTATATATACTTATATATATATGTATATATAGATCAGTGGTTCTCACTTGGGAGTGACTGCCTTCTGGGAACATTTGCTATGTCTGGAGTCTTTTCTGGTTGTCACAATAGGGGAATAATCCTGAAACCAGTGGGTAGAGATCAGGGCTGCAGCTCAACATCCTACCCCACACAAAGCGTTATCTGACCCCAAATGGCCGTAGCACAGAAACTGATTGCGATGTGATTTCACATAAATTTACTAACCCAATGCTATATTGTTAGTCTGTTTCCATTTTTTCAGTGTTATGATTAGTGCTGTTACAAATGCTCCTCTGTACACGCACATCTTTGCACACATTTCTAATTATTCCCTTTAGGTAAATATCTAGAATTAGAATTGCCAGAAATGTAGCAATAATGATTTTTAGGACTTTTTATATAAACACACCCAGATTTCCATCCTAAAGAGTAGTGCCACCTAGTCCTCTCCTTGTCAGCTGGGTATCCTGTCATTTCTGTATTTTCATAAAACTGCACATGCCTATTTGTAAATTTATAATTGAGTATTTTCTGGGCAAAAATATAATTTCATATGCATTTCTTTCATTACTGGTAAAACTGAAACAATAGATTTAAAAATTGGCTTTTCTCACTTTGATTATAATGCCACTGATATTTAGTGAACATGATACTGGCTGTTGATTTGAGAATTTTTTTAACGGTTAAGTTCAATAGCTGTAAGTTGGTGTTGACTGTTGGACAAATGATCTGGTTGTGAGTGAATTAATCTTTCATTCTTTGAATGAATGTCAAGGCTATGTGACCTTGAGCAAGTTTCTAAATCTGTCAAGGATTGTGTGGGGTTTTGCACAGATGAAGAGATAAGGAAAACGTGGAGAGTGAATTTAGAGTTAATTTTCTCAGTGCAGGTACCTGGGAGAATTTAAGTCGAGCAGTGGGCAGTCAGACTAAGTGGGCCTTTTTAGTAGAGCATTGCTCTTATCTGTTGTAGTAGCCTGGAGTAAGTCTTAGTAGCAGCTCCAGTCCAACCATAAGGGTGGGAAGGGAGAAGGGGACACTGGTTCTGCCTTCATGGTGGCCGCCGAGACCTGGTACACACCGCAGAGGGCTGGCTGTAGCCCACATGTCCCTTCCCAATGCCAGTGACTTCCGATGCCTTCCTTTCCGCTCTGAATTCGAGATCCTTTTTGTCTTTCCTTCCCCAGGTGGAATGTATTTGTTCATATTCAGGACAAATGGAGAATTTTCTCAGTCCTATTTTGTGTGTACCACTCTACAGCCAAAGCTATTCCCGGTTTCTATATCTACTGCTGATACTGATGTTTCCATATTCCTTTGAGCATCTCAGTGGGATCTGAGGGAAGAGATGGACGCTAGTGTACCAATGGCCATCCTCCTCCAGAGCCTCCCATCTTGTCCTCGTTCATCCCTTTCTTGGCTTCCTTTTTCTCCTTTTAGGATTAATGTGCATCTCCTGTGTATTACAGATATCTTACTGAACCCTACTGGAGACATTTAACAAGCTTATTTTGGTTATTTTGTTCTAGACTTTCTAGACACCACTTCTTAAAGTGTTCAGGTTCATGTTCTTTTTCCCTGATTCTAGTTATAATGGGCTGCATATAGTTAAATTTCTTTTTCTAATTATTTCTTTAAGAAAGCAAGCTCTTTTATAAAATTTAACAACCAAGAGTATATTTCAATTGTCAATTTGAACCTTTTTTTTTTTTTTTAACAATGGGTACTTGGGAATAAGACTTTTGTAATCATGTCCAAACAGCAAATTGTCCAAGTAGCATCTTAATACTTTCATAAAGAAGAAACAGACCATGTGGGTCACTACAAAGGATGGTTTGTTTCTTCATGCTCATTTCTTGAAGATACACCTGGATTCTCAAAACCCAGAAGAATGTTGATGTGCATAGTCGTTTGGCCAAGTCCAGAATTCTTTAGATGGTCATTTAACATCTTGCTTGTTGGTTGCTCTTTTCCTAGTCTCACTATGTACCAGTAGGATATATTAACAGTCAAAAACCTCCATCACATATGATTTATATTCCAAGTGTTTAATTTCTAGAGATGATATACGTCGTGATGCAGTGCACAAGCTCCAATATCTTAATATATCTGTAGCTGGATGGTGATGATGAAGGATGACATGTATTGAACACAGGGTTCAGTTAATTATGGCTGTGTAAGTAAAATGCAAAATTTGGATGAAAGACATGAGTGTACAAGTTGATTAGGAAGTTGTGCAGTTTCAGGTGAGACATGGCTGATCTAGGCTGGCTGACTTGTTCCTACAGGTGCATGCCTAGTCATTCAAGGTAAGTTAACTGCAGGCTAAGTAAAGCCTTGGCTGGGACCTCCATGTCTCTCTTTTATGTAGTATATCATTCTCTATCAGTATAGACTGGGTTTATTTTCATGGTTGAGGCATGGTTCCAAGAGAAAACAACTTTTCAGGACCTCTTGAGGTGTAGACTTGGAGCTAGTCTCTACTTTTGCTACCTTCTGTAGGTCAAAACAAAGCAAAAGGCCATGCCAGATTTACAGAGTGGAGAAGTAGCTTCTGCCGAAAGAAGCTGTAGTCACATGGCAAAGGGCATAGATACAGAGAAGGGTTGTGAACTGGGGCTATGTATGCAGTCCTTCTACCATAACTTACAATATGTCAAGCCCTGTGTTAAATATGCCTACGTATTTAACTTCACTACCACAATATATAAAGTCAATATAATATTAGTATTCCTCCTATCTTGATAAATAATGTGTATGTATAGGGTGGGGGAAAAATGGAATGGTTCTCTGACGTGAGAAGAAACAGTATCTTTGTAGAAGATAAGGAGATAGAAACCTTTATGATGATGTTTTCTTTATCAAATGGTTAAATATGTTAGAAACATTGTGCAATAAATCTGTTCCAAATATGTTTCCTGTATCAAGATTCATTAAAAATCCTTTGTACTAGCCATAGTAACATTTTAGCTTTGGTTGGACACGCAAGTTTGTATTTCTAAAGTGTTATCAGCATTTCAGTATAATTTTGGAATCAGGCAGATACAAGGACTGCTCATCAGAGTCTGTCTATTTAGAATCCTAGAATCTTCTTTGATATAGGACTTGGCCTTACCAAGTCCTCTACTCCAGAGTACTTCACCAAGTCGAGCTCATTGCATGGGGAGGCTGTGGTGCTTGTGGCCAGACAGCTGAAATGGTTAATGAGTTCTTTCTTCTGTTGAGGCAAAATCTGCCTTAACTCTCTCCATGATTCCCATTCATGTTCATCTTATCTGAAAGAATATTTCCCCATCATTTTCTATTCTGTCACTTGTTTTAATTTTTTTCCTATAGTATTTCTCATTTCTTTTTTATTGCATTCATTTTGGCTTATTTGTAAATTATTATTGTTTTTCCCATTAGAATGTAGACTCCCTGAAGTCAAGGACTTGTTTTTTGTTGTTGTTGTTGTTGTTGTTCACTGCTGTATCTCTGGTGCCAAGCACAGAGTAGGTATTCAAGAAACATTTCTGGGAGTTCGCATCATGGCTCAGTGGAAATGAACCCAGCTAGTATCCATGAGAATGCAGGTTTGATCCCTGGCCCCACTCAGTGGGTTAAGGATCTGGCATTGCCACGAGCTGTGGTGTAGATCACAGACTCGGCTCAGGTCCTGCATTGCTGTGGCTGTGGTGTAGGCTGGAAGCTGCAGCTCCAATTCAACCCCTAGCCTGGGAACTTACATATGCCCTGGGTGCAGCCCCCTGCCCCAGAAAAAAAAAAAAAAGAAAACCATTGCTGAGTAAATGAATGGCCCTTCTCAACACATTAATTCTCATTAGATAAAATTTTATGTTTCTATTCAATGTGTGTGTGGGTCCACACATGTGAGAATGCTGCCTTCTGTATGTTTACCAAAATTGTTGAAAGAATGTTGAACAAAATGGAGTTATATCAAGAACAACATGGAAGATGTAGAAGTTCCTACAACTGGGATATTGGGCAAAATTAATGTATCAGTTGTTAATCAAACTTATGAATGTCCTTTCTGCACTTTAAGGCTATTTTCCCCATAATTAAAAATAAAATGGCATCTAGATCAATTAAAACATGATTAAAACCAGCAATACACATAAAGAAAGGATCGATGAAAAAGTAGTAGACATTAGATTAAGAAAGTTATGGTATCCAGAGAGGAAAATGCCAGATGTCCATCCCAAGGGGGGGGTTAGAGGGCCTTTCTGTCTAAGAGGAGCTATGTCTCCATTGTAGAGATATGTGAGATGTGAGTTATTAAACATGCAAACAGATATTCTTAGCTACTCTTTTTCTGAGGCTGCAAAACCAAATTACCCTCTGATCATTTTGCTTTTGGCGCAGCTTGCCTACAGGGAAAAAATGTGCAGTCAAGCTGATGCTAGGATCCTGTTTACTAGATCATTGTATTCTCATTTGAATTCAATAGCTGTCATTCTGGCAAAGCCCATCAGTCTCTTTGAGCTTTATTCCTTGATTAAGTCTCCTCAAGTCAGATCAGCTCCAGGACAGTGACGTGAGCCTGGATCTGAGCTTGGAAGGCTGAGGGACAGACCCTGGACCAAGCCGAATTCATCATCTGGATACAGCCAAGTGGCCGTCCGTATTCAGAGGTATTAACGAGTCTGCTGGGTGTGCAGTGCTTTAAATATATATATTATTCACATCAGGAATCACTTTATATATGTTCCCAAAGTAAACCTTTCGGATATTTCCATCAAGAAGTCTGAGCTGTTTTTTTTTTTCCCCAAAAAACAAACACATGCTAAAAGGTGATTAAAAGACATAAGGCGAGTATGCGCCTTAGTCCCAGGATAACCCCATAAATTTATTTAAAAAAAAGTTGCTGCTGTATTCATAAGAGGGGTCCTGAATATTTCTCTGATTTTTCTGTTTCTGTTTACTATGGATTATTTTGGGGGATGTAGAAGTTCTGTTTTTCCAATTAGTGAACCTAATACATTCCTGTTATCTTTGCCTAGCATCCTTCATGCTGTTGTGAAAGTCTAACAGTCAGACCCCTTATGTGCAGATTTTCACTGCAAAAACCATTTTGTGTCTTCCTCTTTTTTACTCTTTTTTTTCCCCCTTGTATTAAGTGACACAAAAGAGTTGTGATCTGCTCTGGGGAAATGAACACGCTACTTGCTTGATGCAATGCACAAGCTTAGACTTTAATGGGTTCTTCAAGAAAGACCAGTTCACAGCCAGAATTCTTTTATCCCACAATGGTGACAGGGAAAGAGGAGCTGGGGATTTTCAGCAGTGAAGAATAAGAAATATTCGAACTTTTTCAAAGGGTGAGATGATGTATAGGTTCTAAAAATATTCCATTTGCATTTAAAATATGTCCTTCCGGTCTACAAAGAATACAGTTTTTGTTAGATTTTAGATAATTATACTGACATATTGGTCCTCTTAAAAGTCACTGGCCATTTATTATTTAGAAGAAAAGAGAGTGGATTTAGGTATAAAAACATATGTGAATATATTCAACCTAGTGAAAAATATTAGTCATTTTTTTTTTCCTTAGGCTTTAACTTGAATAATACCAGCACACTAGGCTATTTTTATAGCTTGTTTATTTTAAACAAATAAGTATTTCTAATGCCAAAGTCAAAAGTTTTCTTCCACTGGTTTTGGTCAACCCTTGTTACACAACTAATTCCAGTATAGTCAGCTCTCACATTCTTCCTCTTGAACGCCTGTCGATGCAAACTCGGCCAATAAATAAGTAAATAAATCCATGTAGTGTGCTTGCTGTGGCCGGAAGCTGCAGGTGAAGAAACAAAGAGGTTAAACTATGACTGTCACCTCTGAGAAGCTTAAAAATCAATTGTTGTAGCAAAGCTTGAGCTTTGGATTCATAGGAGGGGTGTGGGGAGATGAGACCTGACTCTGCCATTCACTGGAGTGGGCTTGATCTTGGACCAGTAATAGAACACTGAAGGCTCTGTTTTCCAGAGAAATTTAGAAATGGGATTTCTTTTGTGTGTGTGTGTGTGTGTGTGTGTGTGTGTGTGTGTGTGTGTGTGTGTTTGTCTTTTTAGGGACACACTCAAGGCATATGGAGGTTCCCAGGCTAGGGGTCCAATCGGAACTGTAGCCGTGGGCCTGCACCACAGCCACAGCAACATGGGACCAAGCCATGTCTTCGAGCTACACTATATAGCTCATGGCAATGCCGGATCCTTAACCCACTGAGGGAGGTCAGGGATCGAACCTGCATGCTCATGGATGCTGGTCAGGTTCACCAACCTCTGAGCCATGACAGGAACTCCTAGAAATGGGATTTCTAAATGTGTTTCTAAACATTAAATAAAATAGTATTCTTTGAAAATCCAGCTCAGTTTCTGGCATGGCCAAGCACTCAAAAACATAAGTTCTGACCTATTTATCCATTTATCTTTCCACCCACATATTGATCCAATAGACATATATACTCTGGCACTGTTTTAGGTCTTAGAAATACAAAGACGTATAGTCCCCTTCCTTCATGGGTCTACCATAAAATGAGGGAACCCAAAAACATTGTTCTTTGTATAAAATTGCCAATATTCAACTAAATGCATCTTTATTGAAAATTTTTACTCTGGCTATTCCATATGTCCTATGTCTGTGTCATAGAACAATTGGATAAAAGAATAGAAGCTAAAAATTATGGATTTCATATTATATGGCAAGTACTCACACTTTCCAATGTCAAAAACCTTAAACAACGAACAACAAATCACTGCGAGGTGCTTTTAAAACTCCTGTTTTACACACTGGGAAATGGAAGCTAGTCAGTCACAAAAATAAACAACTATATCTGGATCATAAACTTAGTTGTCTTTGACAGCAGTACTATGAAACTTATAATTGTGTGGCAGTCATGAAGTTTTAGAAGAGTTCAGTGAAGCCATGGAGAAATGTGCAATGGACATAATTCAGTCACCTTTTATTGATGTGTCTAAGGGAAGGCACGGTGCGAGCAGTTCTCCAAGGTAGCAGGAGATAGCAGATGGTATTCCTAGCCCTACCTTCCAATAAGTACCCTTTTTCAGGACCTAACCACATATGGTCCCCATGGAAGCTTCCATATTCTTACAGGACTTTATTACCCTATTCACAGTAGTTGTTTCAAGGTTGACACTTAACCCATGCCAATGAGTCCCGTTCATAAGATTGGCTTTAAGAGCCAGATAGCTGAGGTGATGGTATCTGTACTATTAGGGCCAGTTACCATTGACATAAATCCAGCTTGCACCGGCTTTAATAGCAAAAGGAATCCATAGTTTCATTTAAGTGAAAATTTCAAAGTAGTATTTGATTCATGTTAGTGACTTAGACATTCAAAAGATTTTGTTCAGAACCCACTTTCTCCCTGTATCTCTTGTTCCATGGTGTGATCTTTATTGTCTAACTTCGCTTGACAGAACCCCACAACTTCCAGAAATTTTCCTTTTGATACCAAATAGTAAGCAATTCCAGACCTCATATTCTTATGCCATACAGTGAAGGGAGAGAGAATCTTCTAGTGGTCCCCGAATACTGTTTGGTGTTCGTTCCCTTATGTTAGCTGAAATTAGGCTTTATGTTCATTCCTGTACCAATCACAACACCTAAAGCTGGAATGGATGAATGGGATGTGAGATTAGTTTAAACTAGTTGAAGCTTATCTGTGTCTAAACCTGGAGTCATGGATGTGCTGAATATTTACAAAGTATCATATCTGGGTGTGGGATGTAGATGGAAAATTGAAAAAATCAAAGCAGAGTTAATAGGAAAAATTTAGGGGAAATGAATAGTGAAGGATATGTATATTTTATAAATATATAGAATAGATATACATATATATTTATATTTATAGTTATATATATAGTATGTTTTGTTTATATATCATATATTTATATTCATGTAGCATACATTTATATGTTCTAAATAACTATTTTTATATAACATATATTATTTATAGGATATGATATTATTTATAATATATATAATTTATGTACATATTATATATGTATTTATACAACCACAGTCTACCCCTTTGGTTAAATGATCTTGTATCCATAATTACCAGTCTTTCTAAGTGTAAGATGAAATGCATAAGGGCTGATAGAATCCATGTCTCTGCCATGTGGAGAAACTTTTTATTATATAAGATTAAAAATGAATGAAATAGACATACAGAAAGGAGAAAGACCATATTGAGTCTGACAGCTTTTGGGTTTGAGTTTTAATTTATGCTTGGATTCCTGTTGAATTTCTATTCTTCTGGAAGCTTGTCTCATTAGGAAGTATTTTAGCATCCTTCTAATAAATTCCCATCTTATTTTGTGCTGGACTTTAGTAAATTGCAGGTTAGAGAGCTAAGTAGCACTAACATGGGACAAAATACAGAAATGCCCAAGATGTGATTTCTGTCCAAGAGAGAAAAGATCTAGAGGACAAGACAGGACACATGTCTATTCTAAATATGTCCCCTCTATCTTCTTTCCCATCTCAGTAGATGCACCATTATTACACATTTCTTCAACCAGAGATCTAATGGTTACCCTCCGTTCTGTTTTCTGCTCTTTGACTAATCCATCAGTGAGTCTTCAGACTCACTGCTCATTATTCTACAATTAGTCCATCATTCCTCAGTTCTTCATAGAGAAAGTCCCAGTGCTTTCAGCCTTTCCCACAGCCAGGCCCCTCTGGCCCTCTCTTTCTGTGACCAGTACCTTCATATTGTTTTGGTTTACTTTTAATTCCCTTCTCTATAGACCTTCCCTGAGTCTTGGATCTCCTGTGAGTCCTCTTGTCATTGTTATGTTTTTGGTTTCTTTAGAGTTCTTAGGACAACCTGCAGTTATTTGATTTTATTTATTTGCTTATGGACCATCTCCCCCACCCCCAGACTCTCATCTTCATGAAGGTAGGAGCAAGTCTGTTTTGGTATAATCCATCTTCCTCCTACCCTGACCTATTTGCCTAACACAATCTCTGGAAAGAAGTAGGTGCTCAAATATATTGTTTAATGAAATCATTTGTTTTATTTACTCAAGTGGGAGTCAGCTTGTGTCTATAAGCAGTAACTTACATAGACCTATGATGTAGGTTGATGAGGAAGATGATAAAATGTAGCCTGTGTGGGAAAACAGGAAACTGGATGCCAGTTTTAATAACTTGGATTTTAGTGACTACCATATTTTAAAAAAAAACCATTGTAGTTTATTATATGTTATACCATTTATTCTTTTTGTAAAATTAAAGAGAAAAGGTATTATAGTGAAAATCATACTTAATGGTGAAAGCTGGATGTTCCACCCCTCACCCCTTCACTCTTCCCCCTGGACAAGGAACGCGATGAGGATGGTTGCTGTCAACCATTCCATTCAATATTTTCTGGAGAGTTCTAGCCAGGGAAAATTGCAAGGAAAAGATAAAAGTCATGCATATTGGAAAGTAAGAATTATAATTATTTCTATTCACAGATAGCATGAGCTTATATAGAGAAAATCCTAAGGAGTCCCCTAAAGATTACCAGAACTAATAAGTGAGTTCAACAGGGTTATAGGATATAAGACCAATATATAAGAATCAGTTGTATTTCTGCATGATAGTAAGGAACAATTCAGAATTGAAATTAAGGCAACAAGTTCACTTACAGTATTCTAAAGTGAATAATATAGTTAGAAATAAATTTAACAAAATACACTTAAGACTTTTGTACTGAAAACTACAAAGTATTATTGAAAGATATTAAACAAAATGTAAATGAATTAAAATATACCCAGTATATATGTATAAGAAGAAAATATTGAGATGACATTACTCCTCTAACTATTGACAGATGTAATGCAACCTCTATCAAAATCCTTAGTGCCTTGTTTGTATATCACAAACTGATACAAAATTGGCACGGCATTGAAAGGGACCCAGAAGAGTTAAATTGATCTCAATAAAGAAGAACAATGTTGGAAGATTTTTATTTACTTGTTTCAAGACTTATTAGAAGGCTGCTATAGTAAAGACAAGTATTAGGCCTACAGATCAGTGGAATAGAATTGAGAGTCCAGATATAAACTCTAACAATTATGGTCAACTGATTTAAAATAAGGTTTCCAAGACAATTCAATGAGGAAGGAGGAGTATTTTCAACAAATGGTGCTGGGACAAAAGGATGAAGTTGAACCCAAATCTTTTCTCTCATACCTCATACATCACAACGAACCCAAAATATATCACAACGCTAAATGTAAAAGCCAAAACTGTAAAACTCTTGGGGAAAAAATAGCAAATTTCCATCACATTTGTTTAGATAATGGTTTTAATGATACTGTTCCAAAAGTACAAATAATAAAAATAATTTAGACTTCACTGAAATTAAAATATTTCTGTGCTTCTAACATCATCAATAAAGTGAACTTACAGGTTGAGAAAAATATTTGTAAATCATGTTCCTGAAAAGGGACTTGAATCTAGACTATATCTCATAACTATGTTATTAAGACAAATAGTGAAATTTGTTTAAATGGGCAAATAATTTGAATAGACATTTCTCTAAAAAAGATATTTGAATGGCCAATATGCACATGAAAAGATGTTTAACGTTATTAGTAATTAGGGAAATAAGAACCAAAACCAGAATGAGGTAAGACTTCATTCCTACTACAATGGCTATAATGAAAAAGATAGTCAAAAGTGTTGGTTAGGATGGAGAGAAAATTATAACCCTCTCACGTTGTTGGTGGAAATGTAAAATGGTGCAGTCACTTTGGAGAACAATTTGACATTTCCTCAAAAGGTTAAACATAGTGCTACCATATGGGCCAGCAATTTCCACTCCTAGGTATCTAACCAAGAGAAACAAGAATGTATGCCCATGCAATAACTTGTATATGGACAATCATAGCAGAATTATTCATGGTAACAAAATGTGGAAACTGTTCAAGTGTTCATCAACTGAAGAATGGATAAACAAATGAAGTATATATTTTTTCAGACTGGGTATATTCTATTTATAATCTTAGTTCTTTATTAACGTATGGTTGATTACAATATTTCTTCAATTTTTTGTACAGCAAAATGACTCAATCACAGTTCCCTGTGCTGTACAGTAGGGCCCCCTTGCCCATCCATGCCAAATGTAACAGTTCACGTCCAAAAACCCTGAAGTGCCCGTCCATCCCATTCCCCACCCGGCCCCCCGGGAACCACAAGTCTGCTCTCCTTGGCCGTGATCTATTTCTGTTTTGTAGACAGAATCGTTGTTCCATATTGTAGATTCCACAAATAAGTAATATCATATAGTACTTGTCATTTTCTTTCTGGTTTACTTCGCTTAGTATTAGAAACTCTAGTTCCATCCATGTTGCTGTAAATGGCATATTTTATCCCTTTTAGGGCTGAGTAGTATTCCGTTGTGTATATATGCCACATCTTCTTAATCCAGCCATCTGTCAATGAACATTTAGGTTGTTTCCATGTCTTGGCTATTGTGAATACCATTGTGATGAACATAGTGGTGCATGTATCTTTTTCAGTGAAACTTTTGTCCAGATATATGCCCAGGATTGGGATTACTGAATCATGTGGTAGACCTATATTTAGTTTTATGAGTAGCCTCCATACTGTTGTCCACAGTGGTTGTACCAATTTATGTTCCCACCAACAGTGAAGGCGGGTACCCTTTTCTCCACCCCTTCTCCAGCATTTGTTATTTGAAACTTATTTTAAAAATTTCAGTTAATCAATCCATTTGTTATTTGTTGACTTGTTAATGATGGCCATTCTGACTGATGTGAGATGATATGTCATTGTAGTTTTGATTTGCATTTCTCTAATAATTAGTGGTGTTGGGCATTTTTTCATATGCCTATTGGTCATTCTGTATGTCTTCTTTGGAGAATTGTCTGTTTAGGTTTTCTGCCCCTTTTTCATTTGGTTTTTTAGTTTTTATTGTTGAGTTGTATGAGTTATTTGTATATTTTGGAGACTGGGCCCTTGTCTGTTGCATTGTTTGCAAAGATTTTCTCCCATTTTGTGAGTTGTCTTTTTGCATTTTCAGTGGTTTCCTTTGCTGTGCAAAAGCTTTTGAGTTTAATTAGGTTCCATTGATTTGTGTCTTTATTGTCATTATACTAGGAGGTATATCAGACAAGATGTTGCTGTGATTTATGTCAAAGAGCATTCTGCCTATGTTTTCCTCTAGGAGTTTTATGGTTTCTGGCCTTATAATTAGGTCTTCAATCCATTTCGAGCTTATTTTTGTCTATGATGTTAAATAGTGTTCTATTTTCATTCTTTTGCATGTAGCTTTCCAGTTTTCCCAGCACCATTTATTGAAGAGGTTATCTTTCTTCTACTTTATATTCTTGCTTCCTTTGTCATAGATTAATTGGCCATAGGTGCTTGGGTTTAATTCTGGGCTTTATATCCTGTTCCATTGATCTGTATTCTGTTTTTGTGTCAGTGCTATTTGTTTTGATAACTGTGGCTTTGTAGTGTTGTCTGAAATCAGGAAGCTTGATTCCTCCACTTTCATTTTTCTTTTTCAATATTGTTTTGGCTATTTTGGATCTCTTGTGTTTCCATAAAAATTTTAAAATGTTCTCTGCTAGTTCTGCAAAAAATTTCTGTGGTAATTTGATAGGGATTGCATTAAATCTTTAGATTGCCGTGAGTAGTACAGTCATTTTGACAATATTGATTCTTCCAATCTAAGACCATGGTATATCTTTCCATCTGTTTGTGTTGTCTTTGGTTTCTTTCATTAGCATCTTATAGTTTGAATACTCTTTATCAGTAAAGAAGAATGGTACGTGCTACAATGTAGATGAACCTCAAAAACACTATGATAGGTTAAAAAAAAAAAAAGACTGCATATGGTGTGATTCCATTGATGTGATATCCAGGTTAGGAAAATCTGTACAGACAGAAAATGGGTTAATAGTTACCTAGGGCTGGTGGGGATTGGGGCTTGAAGAGAAGAGAGGGCATGACTGCTAGAGGACACAAGGTTTCTTTTTAGGGTAAGGAAAGTGTTCTAAAGTCAAACTATGGTGATGGTTATACAAGTTTATAAATGCTAACAACCACTGAATTGTATGCTTTAAATAGGTGAGTATTATGGTATGTAAATATATCTCAATAAGGCTATTTAAAAGGAGGAAAAAGAGAGAAGTACTTTTGACCATAGTTTAGAAATTAAGGACCCAGAGTCCAACAGGTTGCATTGCTAGGAAGCGGGGGATTCAGATTTGATATAGATCTGCCTGGTTTCAGTGACTGTTTCATTTGGTTTTTTGGTAAGCCACAGAATCCAGCTGATTAATTTACCCTAATCTTCCTACAAAAGGAACCACATGAAGGCATTTATTAGAAAGCCATTAAATAGTTAACAAAATGGAAGTGCTGAAAAAGTGGCCCTCATAAGAGAAATGGATCAGTCAAATCAGGAAGCCTGAGAAATGGGATCCCAATTTCTTTTCAGTTCTGCCACCGTCTCTCCATTCCGTCCCAGAAATATACAAATGTGTCATGAACCTTGTCTGGATTCTGTGTTTAGATTTATAAGGAAGTATTAGTCCAAATATTTGCAACTCACTGTATCTACATGGAGTAAAGGACGGCGTGGTCACCAAAAGAAGGATCACTAACTCTTCCAAGGTACTCAGTCTCCTGTAAAGCCCCATGTTTCCTACACTGTTTCTGCCCTTGTGAGTTCTAGAATAGCCATGTTTGTAACAAAAATAAGGCAAGTCAACAATTAGGCTGAATGTTTTGCAGTCTTTATACTGTTTGTGTCACATAGATTTATCCACAGAACCATTATGTTGAACATAATAGTCTTTATGTATTTGGGTTTACGTTGGGTGGAAGAGGTACTAATACATGTTGGAAGCTTCCCTAACTGTCAGAGTCTTTGGATAATAGATTTCTAAAATCAGGCAGTAAGGAGTATTTACCATTTCCAGTTTCCCACTATCACTTGCAACTGAATGCATTAACGCCAGTGACGGCATTATGTAAAAATCACCTTGGCAGATCAAAATAAGCAAAGCTCCTTCAGAGCATAGAGAGCCGAAAAGATTCTATAACAGTCACATCCTGAAACTGCAGGGCTTAGAAACGCAAAGGCACATCAAAATTAAATAAAATAAATCATTTAAAAAGTCTGATCTCGCCACTGTATTTTTCAATCTCAAAACCAGTCTTTAAATAAAAAAGACTAGTTGGTGAGATTTTGCTACTTTCAGAATTCATAGATATAAAACTGAAAATAATTGCTATATTTTGGTGACCTTAAATACACACTTAGAATCATTTTACCTGTCAGATTGTTATCTCCAAAGATCTATATAAATCAGAATATATTTAAAGTATCCTAGAGGCATGCTGACAAAAAAATGAAAATACTTGTCTAAATCAAATGATTAGCCTGTAATGGAATTAGTCCTTAAGGACCAATTTTAGTTTGATGATCCATTCTTTAAATACTTCACACGTTACCCTTCCTTTCTTATCCTTCTTCTCTCCATTGCCTTTCCCCATTGTCTTTTACGTATTTATTCATTTAACAAATATTTATGTATAACACTGTTCTGGGCATCGGAAATAAACTAGTGAGCAATCTAACAATAATCTCTGTCCCCATGAGCTTATATAGTCTAGTTGGGAAGAGAAAGATAATTAATCAAGTTGTCAAGTGCACAAACATATACGTACATAATTATAACAAAAAGAATCAGTTTGTCTTGAGAATATAATTTGGGCTACCTAATAATCTAGGCTGGGGAGCCAGGAAGGCTGTCTGAAGAAGTGGCATTTTTGCTGAGACCTGAAGTATGAAGAGGAGTTAAGTAGGCAGATGGAAAGTTCACCTGTGTAGACAAAATGGAAGTGTGTTTGAGACAGAGGGAACAGCATGCACAAGGATGCTAATGCCATGGAGAGCAAGCTGCTTCTCAGGGCTTGAAAGAACGGAAGTATGAGTTAGACCATGAAAGGAAGAGTGGACTGAGATGAGTTTGGGGAGGGAGGCCAGGGGAAAGATCATGAAAGCACCAGGAAGTCCTAGAAGATCTTATACAGGGAAGGAAGAAAAAAGATCAGACTTGCATTTTAAAAGATCTCTCTAGCTTCTTAGTAAAAAATACATTGGAAGAAAACAGGAGAAGATGCAAAGAAAAACAGTTTGATGGCTAGAGCAGTAGGCCAGGTAACAAACAGGTTTGGTTTTCGGTTTGTCCCAACTCTAAATTCCTTTGGTCAATTTGCTTAACCAGTTAGAACTTTATTATTCTTATCTGTCAATGGAAATAAAAGCAATATTTTTCCAATATGATGTCTGAAGATGAGATGTAAGGTACAGAAAGTGTTTTCACATCTTCACTATGGAATATCCTTTTTAATCTTTGGTAGTATTCCCTGTTCTGAAATTAGCTTGTCTGATGTTTTACTCATATCTTATTGGTGTCTTCATATTTTTATTATTCTTTTTACTTTTACTGCTGCACCTGTGGCATATGGATGTTCCCATGCTAGGGGTCAAGTCAAAGCTGCAGCTGCCAGTCTACACCACAGCCACAACAACTCCAGATCCGAGCCACGTCTGCTAACTACACAGCAGCTTGTGGCAACACAGGATCCTTAATCCACTGAGTGAGGCCAGGGATCGAACCTGAATCTCAGACAATGTCGATTTCTTAACCTGCTGATCCACAACAGGAACTCTTGTCTTCATATTTAAAGTAGATTTCTTGCCAATTTCTGTTTGGTTCTCCTTCACTCAGTATCTATTGTCAAAAACTTCCTTCTGATAGAAAGTTTACATACACTCATCCCCTTTGTTTCATTTCTCTCATGGATGTCAGTCCTGCACAGTCTGTCGGCCAATGTCTTAAATAGTGTTTTCCTATATTTTGTCTGCTTTTCTAACAGGAAGTTGGTCCTGTCCTCATTACCATATGTGTCTGGAATTGGAAATGATATGATGTTTGACTGGAAACTTCAGTGACGGTGCATCTTATATTTTAACTTAGTTATAGCCAATTTTTTTTTTTTTGCTTTGAATTTCTGCAAACGCTCCATCCCTGTTAATAACTGAACAATCTCTCCAGTCCCTACTAATAACTGACAATATGATTAAAGTTATCTCCTAAGCAGTTTAAGCTTCTAGAACCTCCCAGTACTCTCCATTTGATATTGACCATGACATTCTCACAATGGCCTCGGGATTCTCAAACTTCTCAACATCATAAAACCAAATGGTTTTTCTGGTGAAAAAAATATCCCATAAAAATCTTAAAGTGGAGTGTTATTATGCATTTATGTGTGGGCCCCAAATATATAAAACTGATATCAAGGGAACCATCAAAACCTATTTAGAAGATATTAAGTTATTTACCAAGCACTTTATTAATAGCACTTGCTACTTGATGTTTAATAACCCAGTCCCCCAAATGTTATATATCATTAGAATTACTGTCAATGAATAGTTAGTGCCTAGTATGCAGTCTTTTCCTGTTTTTATTTTATTTCCTTAACTCCTTGAGATAGGCTCAAAATCCTTGGTTGGAGTAAGGCCATGGAGAGCAATTTAAGCAGTAGTCTTGTAGAATATCCAATATTCCCAGCTTATTCCTGGCTACCCAGAGAAGGAGATCTGTCTGCCAGGTGAGAGTCCCCAGGAAAGTGGGTACATCATTCTGAGTGGTGAAACACAGGGTTGCTTATTCTGACTTAGATGAGCCCCGGGAGGTTTTCAGGGTCTCGTGAGCAGACAGACCCACTGGAATTTCTTTTCCAGTGAACTTCATACCTTTGCAATAGCGTCACTCATCTGTGAAATAAGTTCTTGCCAAACTCGTTCTGGTCCATTCACCAAAATGGAGCTGAATAGCTTCACGGGTTGCTTTGCTCTCCATTAGTATTTATTTCATAGTTATGTATTTTTTTTTCTGATTTTGGTATCTTTAACCTAAGAAGAGACTCCATGACCAATACAGGTGGAAATGTAACTGGTAGAAATTTGGTTTGTCTTCATTGGGCTCCACCTGTATCCTGAATAGAGTTTCTGCTGGTCTTCACAGATAAACAAACATCGTCAGGTCTTCTTCCTTCTTAATCCACTGCTGTCAGATAATCTGAAACTTCCTCAGGTTTAGCTCGATGACCAGAGGAATTGAACAAGGCACATTGCATTAGCTTCCTGTGGCTGCTGTAACTAAGTACCACAGACTGGGTGGCTTAAAACAAAATAAATCTATTTTCTTAGAGTTCTGGAGGACAGAAGTCTAACATCAACGTGTTGGCAGCATCAGGCTCTCTCTGAAGGCTCCAGGGGAGGATCCTTCCAGTCTCTTTCAGCATCCTGGGTGATGCTTAGTTTATAGCCGCATGAGGGCAATTTCTGCCTCTTTCCATCTCATGTTGTTCTCTGTGTATCTCTGTGTCCTTCTCTTCTCCCTATAAAGACATCAGTCTAATTGGATTAAGCGCTTATCCTACTCCTGTATGTCTTCCTCTTAACTAATTACATCGACCTTGATCCTGTTTCCAAATAAGCAACAATCTGAGGTTCCAGGGTTAGGAGCTTGATGTATCTCTTGGGAGCTTGCTGTTCAACCTGTAGGGAAGGATAACTTATTTCCCTTTCCCCTCTAGGTTATTTGGCTGGTCTAATAATTAAATTTACATAAGGCAGATTAACAGAAGGAAAAAACTAATTTTGTTTTATGGGAACCCCCCAAATACGAGGCTCCCGAGCCGTCAGGCAATTGAGGCTTATATGCCATTCTGAGCTAAGGGGGTGGGGCAGGTGGGGGCCTGGGACTTCAAAGTGAAAGGAGACAAATGACGGGAAGATACAAAGAGCAAATGTTCAGTACACAAATGTTAGCAAGCCAGGCACCTAAGTCTTTCTGATGTAGAACCTAATCTCTGGTAATAGCTTCCTCGTACAGGTTCCCCATCTAAAATATTTTAGGCAGTTAAGGGAGAGGTTAAAAAAAAAGGAAAGAAAGAAAAGGCTTTTCCTGAGTTTGTTAGGTCCTAATTGCCTTCAGCTCCAAATAATTCATAGGCCAAAGTGGCATAACTTGGGTCACATGTTCTGCTCCTTCTCAAACCTGTATCACGCATAAAATCTTCCAAACTCTGATATATGTCCCTATCATTATTTTTATCATTTTTCCCCAAATGCAAATTTAATTCTCATATGATATACATAAACGTGCCTTCACCTACAAGCTGCCGTTACTCTCATGCTAATACGTTCAGTTTCACTGTGTATCTCACTGGTTCCGTGTGGGTTTCTGGACTGACAGTCTCAGGGAATTCTCTTTTTAAAGAGCTGCCTTTTCACTCACAACTGACCAGCTTTCTTCATTTCTTCTTTCTCCCCTTCTGTTATCTCTCAAATCCCTCCTTAGAAGCTGAGTTGTTCTTTTTTCCTGTCATTGTTCCTTGTTCAAGTGTTTCCTTTGTTGCCATGTAATAATTTTCCAGTGAAATTGTACCTTTTCAGGGTACAGTTAATGTAGAATTTGGTGTGATCATGTGATATGGTGATTTATAATATGAAACATACATTTCCTTTTCAATCCATTTCCTGACATAGGACACCTAGAACCCTGTGTCTCTCTCCTTCTGGCTGTTTCTGGATTATACCTTTTTTATAATAAACCTGTTATCTGGTAAGTAAAATGGTTCTCTGAGTTCACTGAGCCATTCTAGCAAATGAATAGAACCCAAGGAAAGAAGAGATGTGTGGGAACATCTGATGTATAGCCAGTTGGTCAGAAGCACAGGTAGCAACCTGGACTTGCGCCTGGCCTCCGACGTGGGGGCCGGGGAGGGGTGGAATCCTGTACGACTGAACCTTTAACCTGTAGACTCTGTTGCTGTCTCCAGACAGTGCCAGAACTGAGTTGAATTCTTGGGCGCCCTGCTGTGTCCAGGCATGACTGGTGTGAGAACACCCCCACATCAGCGATCGAATCTCAGACAGCAAAAGAGACCATGATAAAAATAAAGTCTTTCCTAAGACTCTTTTGCAACATCTAACCCAGAATAGAAATAGAAATGATCCCACCTGGGACCACCGTTTACTTTATAGCTTAAACACGTATCCTCTCTTCATCCAGTACCTAACATCTTATTTCCACTCTCCAAAGCCCAAACGTACGTCCACAGTAACGGCGGAGGATGACGGGCTGTGGTGGAACAAGGCAAGGCAGTGTGGACACAGACATTTCTTTTCTGACATTTCTTTTTCGTAGAGTCTCAGTCTGGGCATTATATTTGTGTTTCTGTGGGATTTTTACTGTTGTTTTTGTCAATGAACGATGCAGGGCCATAGGAAATAAATGTCTGAATTTAAATAGGATAAGCCAGAATCGAAGCTTTTACTTATAAGGAAATTTCTCTTGGAGGCACTGTGTCTAACGGGACTTCAGACTTTACCTTGAAGACTGCACAGGGGGTATTAGCAGAGTTGGAATTGGGAGCAAAAACACCACAAAAAAACAACAACAAAAAACTTAATGGTGTTCTTTCTCCCCTTGTTGTTCTTTGACTTACATTTCCCTTCTGACTTTCCCTGATAAACACCCTAAGTGGCTATACTTTTCATTCTGGGTAAAATCCAAAAATGTATAGATGACATCTTGCATTGGTCCCTCCATCTCGTCTCGTCACATCCCTGCCCCCGTGCTGCGTGGTGCAGTCACCTGAACGTCCTCCTCCTGAAAATTACCAAGCTTTTCCCCTTTTCACTGCGTTTATTCTTACTTTTATCGAGGGCCCTTTCTTTCTCTTTCTTGAGATTTTCATGACACAGATTTCACCTTCCACTCCAGCTGCCAAGCCCATCACTCTACTGTATTACCATTTTACATTTCCTTGGTTCAGTTATCTTCTTCATTAAACTGTAAGCTAGAAGAGAGCAGAACTCTTGTGTGACTCATCTGCTGCTGTCTTTAGTCAGTTCTGAGGTGAATGTGTCGTACTGAATGGGTTCTCCAAAATATTTTCTGAGGCATTAAATGTGTGTTTCCCCCTTTTTCATCCTTTTTTCTCTTCATTTTTTAGTTTTATTGGAGTATAGTTGATTTATAGGGTTGTGATAATTTCTGCTGTACCACAAAGTGGTTCAGTTACACATATGCATCCATTCTTTTTCAGATTCTTTTCCCATATAGATCATCACAGTATATTGGGTAGCATTCCCTATGCTATTCAGCAAGTCCCAGTTGTCCAGTCATTCCACATGCCACAGTGTGTATACACCAATCCCAAACCCCCAGTCCCTTTCTAAACACTTTCTTTAATTCTTTGAGTATCAACTTCTGAATATTTCTCAGAGCAAGAAGTGAGCATTTTGAAGGAATTTAATTCAGCAACATCAGACAGGAAGATACTTCCAGAGTAGTTGAGTGTCTGTAAGATGAATTATCTACGATAGGAAAAGAGAAGGCATTTATCAAAAGGCAGTCCATTAACAAAAATCTAGATCGCAGAGCCAGTAATCCAGTATCTTGTAGTCAAGAATTAAAGCCAATGGTTGTCACAGAATCAACAAAGTAACAAACAGTAGTAAAGAAGATAGAAATATCTTAGATGCATCAGCATCAGGATGGTCACTTATCTGAACACTACAGATATGGGGGTGGTGTCAAGAAGAGTGTCACACTCTTTTAGTGGTTTCAGACCTTGCTGAAATATCAGCCAAACTCTCTTGACCTTTAGATCTTGGAGTTTGTGTTTTAATTCTTCCTAAGAAATTCTAATAGGATATGTTGGGGATATAGTCACTTATTTATTCACTGATTCACTGGTTCAGTAAACACTGGAAAGCTTATTAGGTACCAAACTATTCTAGTTTTTTTTTTTTTCCCCAGTTTCCAGCTCTCATAAACTTTCACTCTAATGGAGAAAGAAAAAAACAAAAACTAAGTAATGTGACAAACAATGATACATGCTATAACGAAATATATAACAGAAGGAAGAGTGTGTGCCTGGTGGAGGAAAGTGGATGCTATTTTAAATATGGTGGTGATGAAAGCCTCTAAGATGAGACCAAAATTAAAGGAGCAATCCAGACACAGAGAACATTCCCAGAAGCCGGAACAGATTTCAGGAAGGTTCATGGAAGAGCAGAATGGCCGTTGTGGCCGGGGAGGCAGTGAAAAAAGAACAGGTTTAGGTGGACAGTGAGATCTGAGGGGCATTCATGGGTCAGATACCCAGAATCCAGAAGATTGTGATAACAAGGTCGGATTTTATTCTGTGAATAATGGAAAGGCATGAAAGGTTAGATCAGGGAAGTGATCTGATCCGATTTTATTATAAAGTCTTACTCTGGTTGTAGAAAGAGGGATACTGGGTACATGGCTGTGTAGTTATCCAGATGCATAATGATGGTGTCTTGTACCAAGTTGATGGGAGTGGTGGAGGTGAGAAGTGGTTGTATTCAGGACATGTTTTTGAAGGTTGAGAGTCAGTAGAATTTGCTTAAATATTGGCTGTGGGTTGTGAGAGAAAGGCAAGATTCCAGAGTGACACTGTTTGGTATGATAACTTGATCTTGACTGAAGATACCAGTCATTAGGGTGGTGAATGCTTTGGAAAGAGCAGGTGTGGGTCTGAGGAATTTGAGATTGGTTTTAGACATATTAAGTTTGAAGTACCTCTTATACACCCAAAGATGTCAAATAGATAGTTGAATCACAGAGTGTCAGGTGTAAGGGAAGATTTCAACAATGAAAAGAGGGAGTTTTGGAATCATCAACATATAGATAGTATTTAAGCCACGAGATTACAGAGAAGAAAAGAGATATAGTATCAAGTCTTGTAATGGCTAAAAAGCCAAAATTTAGAGATAAGTTAGATGAGGTAGAGGTATTATTAGCATCTGGGTTGAGTAATACTTTTCCATTCAAGACTGATGTGAGGATTATGGGATGTTTAGCATCCCTGGATGAACCTGAACGCCAGTGTCACTTCCCCCTTATTGTGACGGCAAACACAGCCCCACACATTTGCAAACTACTCCAAGGGTGTGTCCTGGTAGAAAACCCTTGACAGTATGTTCATTTAAATCAATAACTGGCTTCCAGTGTCTACTCAATTATAAGATTTTAGTTTAAAAGATTATGAGTCTCAAATATACTCACATTAGTAAAGTACATATTATAAAGGGTTATGGTATTAAGGAATATAAAAATCTGTTTGCTAGCATTCTCCTAGGGCCAAGGAAATAGAGCAAGCTCAAAAAAGCATTAAATCCACTTTCACCTTCTTGCCACTTAACCAGGATTAACTGATTAATTGATTCTTGTAATACCCTTATAAAACATTCAAAGCATAATAAATGCTGGATTAGTAAACTACTTTTGGTAATTTAGCACACTCTTCTCAGCAGCCCACCCCCATGTAGGAATACCTGCAGGTGTTTTAGTTCTCAGATCTGTAAATTTTCCATAATGTTATAAATACACATTTTGATTGGACATTATATATACACTGAATAGTTGTGACATGGTTCATTATTTCAGGATCACTGTTTTGTGGATAAGTAGTTCCATGAGATGATATCCATTCTTTTGTTTCTGGGTTGATGGTAATGTTCTGTGCTTATGTCTTGATAGGGGTTTGGGATACCACATGTATACAATTTGTTAAAACCCCCACCTCCAGCATTAACCACTGGAGGTTGTTTTTTGCCTATTCTATGATTTCATGCACATTGAATTTCGTATAAATTGCGTAATAACCACGATAGGTTATTTTTGGCCTCTTCTGTGATTTCATATGCATTGAATTTCATATAAATTGCATCATATAGTTGGTACTCTTTTGTCTTTCACTCAGCGTGTTTTTGAGATTCATGGGTGAGATTTTAAGACTCATTGAGTGCATCAGTTTATTACTTTTTATTGTTGGACAGTGTTTCATTGTATAAATCACAGTTTATCCATTTGTCTGTTGGTAGACATCTGGGCTATCGCCAGTTTGGGGCTGTTATGAAAAAAAGCTGCTCTAAATATCTCTGAATATACCTCTTTGTGAACACATACTTTCATTTCTCTTGGGAAAGTACTCAGTTGAATTGTTGGCCCACAGGGTAGGTATATATTTAGTTTTATAAGAATCTGCCAGATTTTTTTCCAAAAGGAATGGTATTATTTTATGTTTCCACATAAAACGGAAAAATTCTGATCATCCACGTCCTTACTAGTATTCGATGTTATCAGCCTTTTTAATTTTAGCCATTCTGTTGGGGATGTGATGGTATTTCTTTGGTATTCTTTAAAGCATTTCCTCAATAACTGTTGATACTGAGTATTTTTCGCATGCTCATTGCCAATTTATATATCTTTTTTATGACGTGACTATTCAAAAGTTTGCCCATAGAAATGTGTTCTGTGGCTATTTAAATGCTAAATTGCTGTAATAAATTTGCCTTAGGACAGTTATCTATTGGTCAATATTTAGGGAAGTTTGTGTATGTAATACCCAGTAGTTGAGAAAGTTACTTACAGAAAGTGTTTGAAAATAATTGTAAAAAAAATAAAAATCATTAAATAAAAAAATAAAAATTTAAAAAAGAAAACAATTATTTAAGAGCAACATAAATATTTTTTCTCTATTGACTAAATTAAGCTGATTTTCATTAAAAGTTAATTATTTTACTATACTTCTAGAGAACAATGTTGATATAATAAATCACTATATAGAGAATTTTATAGAATTTAATTGTGAAAAAAAAGGAAGCCCAAACCACTTATCATAATATCCTATTTATAAGATTAGACTGATACCTGTTTTTGTTTTTCTGCTACTACTGATCTAAAATATTTGAACTTTAAGAAGCAACATCCCTATATTGCTCTGATAAAATACCTTAAATCAGCTTTGTTCACTCACTGACTTAAAATGTGTAAAAATAGTGATATTCAGTGAGAATTACATGTGAAAACCAATTTGTAATAAATACATAGCTGGATATGTCCCTGAATGGGTACGTTATACTTTTCATTATAGAGAAAAGAGACTAAAAAATGATGTCAAGCGATCTGATCAGATCAGTAAACCACTATCTACTTTCAAGGAGCTGAGGTAACACACAAAAATGCATATTCAGATAATAAGAAACTAGAGCCCAGTTTATTCATCCTCATGGAACAAATAAATATAGGCTCTGAATTTGGACATAAAGTAGTCACTGGAGATTTTTGTTTCCTTAAGTACATTTTTAACCTCACAAGTAAGATAATGTTCATATAATTCAAAGAAATAAAGAACAAAACAAGGTACTCAACTCAAACTTTGATCAGCAACCATTTACCCCAAAGCCTTTCCAGGTGATAAGAGAGTAATTTGTAATATAATGTATGTCAGCATCTGGTTGACATATACAAAACAAAAAGTGTTTTCATGAGCCTCCTGGACAGCCCATTTTTCTCAAGTTAAACTTACAGTCAGCCGGCTTCCTGTGGGCGCGGTGGGAACAAAATTATTCACCACAGCTCCAGAGGCCTCCCCGCTCTGTGCGTAATAATACCGTTTACAGCTAGCATTTCCTCCGACAAATCTGCCTTGGAAGAGCTGACCTGACAGCACTGAGGGAAGGTCAGCCCTGCAGTCAAACAGGAGGCCTCTTACAAAGTAAGATCTGCAATCTTTTAGGAGACTTTTTAATCAATACAGTAATATGTACTGACAAGCTCAAGCTAAAGTAAAATAGTTTCTTGCTGTTTTGGTCTGTTTTCATTTGTTGTTCTGTTGGTAGCGGGTAGAGCAGACCTTCTTGATGTTCCTGAACATGCGAGAGTGACATTAATAGGGACAATGTAATGACACAGGCACAGAACAAAAGTTGTACAGTCTAAAGCTGATACATCATTATAATCAATAGGGCACTTGCATGCCATGTTTTTTCTGCGTGATGACGTTTGGCCATCAGTTCAATTACGGATCAATGAGAAGTTCCATTTCTTAGGTCTCTTTCCCATTACTCTGCACATACTCTGCTCTCCTGACCTTGCTAACCTGCTGATCAGCCTGCAGGGCGGAGAGGGATAAATGCTGTTATCATGAAGGACAGGATCAACAAACTATGGCCCCACCCACCCCTAGACCAGGCCTGGCCTCTCATGTTTTTGTAAATAAAGTTTTATGGGAATGTAGCCATGACCATTCATTCACTCATGATGTGTGGCTTCTTTTGTGCTATAAGAGCAGAGTTGCAAAAATCCCCTCTGGCTCATAACCACAGAAGATTTACTCTCCAGCCCTTTGCAAAAAAAGTTTATTGACTCTTGGTGTAGAGTGATAGCAGTTCCTCTTTAGGTGGACTATATTCCAGTAATGCCTTCCTATGAGGATGTCCAAGAAACTGTCTTCAGAAAGGGGATGTTTATATAAAAATAAATACAGTTGACCTTTGAACAACACGGATCCACTTACATGTGGGCTTTCTTCAATAGTAAATACTACAGTACTACGTGGTCTGCAGTTGGTTGAATCCACAGAAGTAGAGAAACTGTAGCTACAGGAGGTCTGGTTATAAATTATAAGCAGATTAACCGCTGTATTGTTCAGGGGCCATCCGTACATTTTATTGATTTGTGGGGCGGGGGGAGCAACTATTATTTCAGACATTTTGTAGTTTCCCCAGTGTTCTGGCTCCCTCCCTGCATCAATATAATTACACCTTCCCTACACACAGGGTTTTAATTGTCAGTATGACTGTGGAGAATAAGGACTAAATTCCTGAAGATAGGTTAGGTCAGGTGACTAGCTTGGACCAAAGGGTACAAGTTCATGTTATGAATGCAATTTCTACTAAGTTCCGCACATGCCTTTTTCTTTGCCTTGCACTTTTTCTGCTGGTTGGAAAAAGTGCAACCTGCCCTGACCTGGCTAACAAGGAGCGCACCATCAGGAAGATGGAGTAGAAATCTGCATGCTTCTTAGCTTCTTACCAGGGGATGCCCTGCCAGCTCTGAAGTATTGACCTCAGACTCCCTCCCTCTCTCCCTCCCTTCCTCCCTCACTGCCTCCTTTCCTTCCTTTCCTTCCTGCTGTCCTTTTTAGCCTAGCATGTAAAAAACATAAGGATTCAAGTCATTGCTAATTTTTAAAAAATTTTTATTGAAATATAGTTGATTTACAGTGCTGTGTTAGTTTTAGCAAAATGATTCAGTTATATATATATTCTTTTTTTGCATTATCTTCCATTATAGGTTATTACAAGATATATAGTTCCCTGTGCTATACAGTAGGTCCTTATTGGTTATCTGTTTTCTGTATAGTAATGTGTATATGTTAATCTCAAACTCCTAATTTATCCTTCTCTTCCCCCCTCTTTTAAGCCATTGCGTGATTTAAATTTTGAATTCATTCTGCTGTCCCAAATAATTATATCAATTAAAAAGCTGGTTTCTAAAAGGAAATTCACTTTAGTATGTGTACCTGACACTTTGGCCTTTCCTTTCTGGCACTTCCTTCCTCTTTCCCCTCCCTCTATATGGATAAAACAGGAACATATATTATTATAAATTCAGATTCCCCCCAACAGAGTTGACTGGACACAGAGTGGGCAAAAGACCCTAATGGGGCCAAACTGTCACTTGTCTGGGAATTATTTCTATTGGAGACCCAGAAAGCCTCTGATAACCATATTTTTTGATACCTGAATTTGTCGTAGGGGTCAGAGAAAGTCTCTACGCAAAGAAATAGTTTAAAAATACAATTGGAAGAATACCTATGAAAGGAAAAATCCTGAGAACTTAGAATCCTTGCTTTCATTCCATTCCTTCCATTTCTTCCTTGTGATACCATGAAGCAAACACATCTTTATTGGGTAAAGTTATTCACTTACCAATTCTGAATTGAGAAAAGATGTAACTTTCTGTATTGTGTTTCCTATACCTAAAATTATATTCTGTTTTGAGCCCCTTTCTGCCAGGTCACAGAAACTTAATTTCAAAGAATTCAGGGATTCCCAGTTCTCTTTCTCTGGGGTTGCATCTCGCTTCCTGAGTTTTCTGTCATGTCAAGATTTGGAGACAGTGACTTTTCCATCAGCATCTTGGACCATATTGAAGTATGCCTACATAGCACCGCCCCTAAATTTAATGACTGGTGGTCTCAATTGCCCCATATTCCCTTTGTAGCAAATTGTATATCCCTCATCATTGAGTTGAACCAAACCTATCATAGTGTCACTTGTTTTGTAACCCAAAATGTTTTCTTGGAATAACCAGCATTATCCATTTTCTAACCCTGTGCTTCTTACATTTTGATGGACATGTGAATCACCTCCATGTCTCACTAAAACGCAGAATCTGATGCAGTAATTATGGGGTGGGGCCGAGATCCTGCGTTTCTCACAAACTCCCCCATGATATTCATTCTGATGATTCTTGGGCCACAGTTGGAATAGCAATGTTCTAACACCTGTATAGACATGAAACTTCCCTATGCCTCATTATAGACATCTTTCCTTGGGCTTCTTAACACAGCTCCTCTAAATAGGCCATTCAGTATACTTTTTGTAAACTATAACTTTTGTGCTCATTTTTGTCACTACAAACTGAAAGCATCTACATTTTAATTAACGTATTTTTTAAATCGTCTTCCTTACCATGTTATGTTATGTCTTCGGGCAGACTGTAGAATCCTGCACTAAGTCAAGATGAATATATTCAAGTCTAGGCTCTGCTGTACTCAAAATACGTCCTTGAGTCAAATTCACTTCTTGAGTTTACTTTCTAGTTACTGGGGGTAATAGTAGACACGAAAACATGCTTTCAAAAAAAAGTGCCACTGAACTATTCTCGTTGAAGCTCTTTGGCTGTTGGCGAATGTCCATTTCCAGCCATTTCCACTCTTCCTCCTGTGACCCCGGAGTGTTGGAAACCTTGCTCGTGAATATTTTGGAATTACATCGTCCTTTGTGACTTCACTATCACTGCTGATATCTTATTTAGATGGGCTCCAGTTTGTGTAAACAGCCCAATAAATAGTTTATTCATTTTGAAGCCTTCCTCTGGGAATTTTCTCTAGAACTGCAACCTAACATCTCATTTCAGAGGGGGCAAGGAAAACATCAGCTCTTAAAGGGCACTGCCTTTTTTTTTTTTTAATGTAAGCTTAAATACATTGCATCTGGTGTGTACAGAAATGCATCTGTCCCTTCAGCTGTCACAGTTGGGTCATGCTCTTTGAATGCGCAAGTAGCCACACTTAAGTAGGATCCATGTGGCACTACCTGGTATTCCTATTGGTTCAGAAACTGTAGCCACAAGTGCTCTTTCTTTTATAATATCTGCCTCTTGATGCTAAAGATTCTGTGTTAAAGTAAAGCAAAAATAGGTTTGTCTATCCTTATTTCTAAGTCAGTTATTGCTGCCCCAGTCTGATAAACAACACATATAAAGCCAGGCCAAGTAGATAAATAATCAAAGCAATAATAAACATGCAGGCATTCTCTCCTCTGCCGCCACATCACAGAGCAGCACAAAGAAAGACCTTCTGATCGTGTGGTTTCAGTTTTAAAGGTACAGCTCTCAGCCATGTTAGAAGACAGAGATGAGAAAATGTCATCTGATCCAGAAACCAGAGTTACAGTTACATTTTTTTGATCAAGAAGGAAGAGGGAAGGGTGCCTCTGGGGTGGGGTTCAGTCACACAGAGAAGAGTTTTTCAGTGCTAAATGCCCTGCAGCTGCAGTCAGCAATGCCTCGGGCAAGGCGAAACACCTGGCATTCTGCTTTTACTGCTGCTGCTGGCACTTTGCTGGCAGCCACTGGATCCTTCCGTCTCAACCTGGGGAAGTCACAAACTCACCAGGACTCACAAAAGATTTTTTAGAGATTTCCATCAATCTCTTTAGTTGTGCAGCCCCACCACTGATTTTTTATTGTTCTCAAAATATGATTTGTGAAAGTAGATTTATATTTTAACACTACCCATTGTCCTATGAGTTCCCTGCTATTCTTTTTTCTTTTTCTTTTTTAGGACTGCACCTGTGTCATATGGAAGTTCCCAGGCTAGGGGTCAAATCAGAGCTGTGGCTGCCAGCCTATGCCATAGCCACAGCAACACCAGATCTGAGCCACAGCTGTGACGTGCCACAGCTTGCTACAATGCCAAATCCTTAACCCACTGAGCGAGGCCAGGGATCCAACCCACATCCTTGCAGAGACTGTGTTGGGTTCTTAATCCACTGAGCCACAACAGGAACTCTAGGGGGCCAGTATTCCTATTTTTATTGATAGAGATATATAGATACCAGACAAAGATGATGCCCTCCCAAAGGGCATTGCTCTCATACAGACATCCCAAGCAACTCTGACACCCCTCTCTTCAGTGAAGCAAGGCTGACCACTTCTTTTTTCTGATCAGGCATAAACTTTTTATGAGTACTGCGTTTGAGGTCCAGGCTACATCTAGTCTCTCTAATTCTGCACCCATGGGTTCTTTCAAGTCTTTGTCCATATTTTTTGAAGGTATTTTCAACCCTTTCTCCAACATCTGGGACATCTGCAGAAGTGCTTGTGCAGCGCCTTTAGAAGAGAAATGTCAGATCTGAATCAAGGGTGCCTCCATTCTCCACTTCTTTTTCCATGGTAGACATTGGTGATAGTTTAACGTACACCTTCCTCACTGAACTTTAGCAGTGCCTTTGATCTGTTCTCGACATACTGGTCCAGGCAGCCAAATAAATCATCAGTATTGATCCAAGAGATGAAATCTATGTGTTATCCTTTCTTGAAATTTGCTGCTATGTCGTCTTCTACTCTTTGGATGAGCCCGTTGATCTGCATCCATGACGAAGTGTCCACGGTTCCACAGATGCAGCGCCCGTAAGATCACTCAGGTCTTTTCATTTGAACCCCGGCAGGTACCATCTTCATCAGCGACTGTTGACTTCGTTTCAGGATAAATCCAGTCTCTGCAACTTTCGTAACCTTCTTTTAAACCTTGGTCTTATACTCACACTCAGGAATCTCCAGCTGTCATTACTTACAGTGCATTAGCTAGCCAAACAAATAACAACATTAGTTTAATTATTGTTCACATCACAGTTTCATACAGGGGTGTGTTGGAGGTGAGGGCCTCTGCTCCATAAAAATCATTCAGAGGCCCAAGCCCTTTCAACCAAAGAGCATTGTTATCTTCCAGAATCATTTCCCAGATGCCCTCCTTTGAGCCAATGATGAAAGAGAATATGGGGAATCACCCGTACTGTCTTGTAAGGTTGAGACCCTAGAAGTGACCATTTACACCACATTCCACTCACTTAATAGCAAGGGGCACTAAAAAATAGTGCCTAATAACTTGACTAAACTAGACAGGTGATCCTTGGGTGTCAAATAAATCTACAGATTCTTGACATAAGTGAAACTTCCCATTTTCAGAAATTCTAACACAGTAGGAACAGCCTCAAACCTGTTTAAGCAACTCTCTAAGGCAGTTTGCCTCCACACAGTGACTAAGGATCCGGGACTCTTTTATCTTGTGGACCTACATCATGGTCTCCATGGTTACTTCCAAAGGGAAAGAAAAAAACATGAAGACACACAGCAGATTTAAGGGCCTTAAGCTGAGAAGCAACACACTTCACTCTGTCCACATTTTTTACCTAGAAATAGTCATATAACTTCACCTAACTGTACAGGGGCCTGGAAGGAAGCTTCATGTGCTCGGGAAGGAGTGGAGAACCAGACAAGGTGGTCACTAGCTACATGTTGACTATGTCCCTAGGAGATGGAAATAGAATGAGGTAAACATAGAGTATTGCCTCGGCTATAAAAGGCACCTCTTTCCCTTTTCTCTCATGATGTCCTAGAAGACCTTCAGCCTACTCGCATGCAAATACAATGTATATAAACAGGTGCTAATTGGAAAGTAAAGAGAAGGTAATTTTTTAAAGAAACTGATATTAAGTGATTTTTCAAAAAGTGACTTCATTTTCAAGCATATCCTGATTTCAGAGGTTGCAGTTTGAAGGGATGCCTAAGAGAGGAATGTCTTGGTAAAAAATGAGAGAAATCTAATTTGAATAGTCCTGAGCCAATAAAGGGATTTTTATTTGGCTCCTATAGTTAAAAGATCTTGGCATGGCTGGATCCAGGTGCATGAATGATACTATCACGAATCTGTGCCTCACCCTCTTCCAGACTGGTTTTCTGTTCGCAGGTTTCATTCTCAAACACCCTGTTCTTAAGTTGTGGCAAGACAGCTACCAGCAACTCCAGGCACCACCACCCTGGACCCAGGAAAACAGAGGATGTCTTTCCCAGCGATTAGAACAAAAGCCCCAGGAAGGGGATGTTCACTGGCTTCACGGGGGTAGTTGCCCATTCATTCAACTGAGTCACAGGGATGACAGCTTTGGCTGGGTTTGAAATCGGGTGTTGTGTCATCCCCACCCAAGCTGTATAACAAAGGTGAGAGATGGGTCGTTTCCCAAAGGAAAACCTGATTGTTTTTACCAGAAAACAGATAGAACCAGAAATGCCCACGGAGCTTTCCACTGTCTGATGCAAATAAGAGAAGATTGCCTTGCTGCCTAATGAGAGCCTCAGTGACCCTGCCCTAGAAAAAAGTCACTGTGGCCCAGAGTCTGATCATTAGATCTGCAGATCTAAAAACTTCATGTGTTATTGCAGAAGGAGCTATTTGGTCTCTGGGATAATGGCTTGTGCCAACCCACCTCATATGGACTGATACATAAACTAGAACTCTGGCTTATTAATTGACTGAAAGAAATACAACTTAGTTGACCAGAAAAATTTGAGCAACATTGACCAGCTCCTTGCATATGTGAGGAGGTAAACTAAAACCAGCAGGTTGTTAGTCAAGCATGAAATCAGACTTGGAGAATTAGTTATGTAAGGCCACGCTGTGACATATAACTGTCATTGCTCAATAAACACATTCCACTCATCGTGATATACCTGTGTAGAAGGCTGTCATTCAGACACTGCTTTCCATACCTCCAGTAAGCTCTGAGTGACTAGTGTTAAATCTTGCCCTTCTGAAGTTCTAATTCCTATCACTGTATTTTCACAAGGATCATTTCCTTTCATTGACACCTTATTTAACTGAATTGTCTTCATTTGCTTTTTGATTAGATAACAGTCCATTTATAATTACTAGAACTTGATTTAATTAGGCAAAGCATCAGGAATCTCAATGTATATATCGATTACAAGTGTTTTAAAAAGCCACTTATTAGAACTTTCTCTAGAATTTCCAAACATCATGGTGGGCTGAGCTCTTTCAAATCAATATAGTAAACAGAAAACACTTCCTGGATTTCCATATTATAGAGTCTTGCCTTTCTTCCTGGAATTGTGCAAAACACAGTGAAGTTTGTCGATTGAGAATTTGCTCATTTGATATTGAAACAGGTTCAAAATGAGTTTAGAAAGCATGATCATTATTTTGATATATGATTTCAAATTTATGTCATCTCAAGAATAGTACAGGCAACTTCCCTTTATCCTTTTCCCAGATTCATCAGTTGTTTGCATTTTACCTTCCAGCTCTGTCATTCTCTATAGGATTCGTTGAAAACTTTATGCCCTTTTTCCTAGATTCTGTAGTATGCATGTCCTAAAAACAAGGACTTCTCCTCCATAACTCTAGAACAATGGTCAAAATCAGAAAACTTAACATTGGAACATTGCTATCATGTAACCAACCGTTTAATTTTTTTTAATTGCTCCAACGATGTTATGTCAAAACTGTTTTCTCCCTGTCTCAGGTTACATCCAGTATCATGCACTGGATTTAGTTGTGTCTTTTTGGAATTCTTTTTTTCAGTTGCATTGACATTCTCTGTCATCTCTGACCTAGACATTTTTGCAGAGTGTAAAACTCATTATTTCATAGAACATCCCTCCATTTGGGTTTTTCTGATTTTTCTACATAATTAGATTCAAATTATGTACTTAGTGTGCATCTTTTTTTGTCTTTTTTTTTTTAATTGCATCATGTAAGGAGGCCCACGATACTGGGCTTCTTATCCATAAAACAGAGATAATATAACTCAGCTTCTTATCCATAAAAAAGAGATAATATAAATCAACTTTTAATGTTTCTTTGAGAGTAAATGAGACAAATATTTTTTCCCATGCAATTTCATAACATCTATAATACCTAAGCAGTTAATAAATGTGGATTCTTTCACTTGTTCTTTGTTTTTTCTTTTTTTTTTTTTTTTTTTTTTTTTTTTTTTTTTTTTTTGTCTTTTTGCCTCTATGTAGAGCGGCACCCACGGCATGTGGAGGTTCCCAGGCTAGCGGTCTAACAGGAGTTGTAGCTGGTGGCCTTTGCCACACCACAGCAATGCAGGATCTGAGCCACGTCTGCAACCTTCACCACAGCTCACGGCAACGCCAGATCCTTAACCCACTGAGCAAGGCCAGGGATTGAACCTGCAACCTCATGGTTCTTGTCGGATTTGTTAACCACTGAGCCACGAAGGGAACTCCTCTTTCACTTCTTGACCCCTTCAGATTTCTTTTTTTTTTTTGATTTTTAAATTAATAGAATTTGCTAGGTTCCTTTTACTTTGGGAATGTAACGATGATAAAACTCAGTTTTTGCTGAAATGGAAAATTTCTTCACTGACATAGTGGAGTTGTGCGTCTTATACGTACGTGGGAGAAGAAATAGAAAAGATAAAAGGTGGGATAGACAATGATGGAAGACAATATAAGAAAAGGAATGAATTTATATGTATGACCGGGTCACTTTGCTACACAGCAAAAATTGGTACAACATTGTAAATCAACTATACTTTTTTAAAAAAATTAAAAAAAAAAAGATTGAAGGACCTGAAGTCATGTCCTTGACATTCTTTGAGAAAGAATAAGGAGGTCAGTATGGCTGGAGCAGAGTAAATGAGCTGAGAATAAGGATGAGATTAAAGAAACATAGTCAGTATATGTTTAGGCCACTGTCAGAGTTGGAGATTTATTCTTAAGGAATGAAAAACATTATAGGATTTGAGGCAGAAAAAAAAATTGTTTCTTCTCCTATTTTAAATTGACCACTGTGTGTTAAACAGTGTAATTCAATAAGATATTCTCAAGACCTCACCCCAAGTACTTGGAAATAAGGTCTTTGCAGATGTAATCAGTCAAGATAAGGGCATACTGGATTAGGGTGGACCCTAATCTAATAAAACAGCTGTCCTGGTAAGAAGAGGTAAGTTGGAATACAGAGAGGGAGACCATGTGAAGGATGAGGCAGGGATTGGAATGACGCATCTACAAGCCAACGCACACCAGGGATAGAAGGTACCCCTAGAAGCTGAAAAGACAAGGAAGGATTCTTCCTTAGAGCCTGCAGAGGGACCGTAGCCCTGCCCAATACCCTAACTGGGGACTCCTAGACCCCATAACCGTGAGCGAACACATTTCTGTTGTTTTATGCTCCCTAGTTTGTGGTAATTTTTTATTGCAGGAGGACAGCTGTAGAAGCAGGGGGCTACTACATTTTCTATATGAAAACAGGGATGATGTAACTAACGAGCAGAGATGGAGCTGCAAGATGTGGTCAGACTCTGCTTATGATTTGGAGGAGGATAAACTTTATTTGACACGCGGTTGGATGACTCAGGAACACTTTCTGGGGAAAGGAAGTGCTACTCATAACAACACAGGGGCCACAGACAGAATCTCGGATGTCTGCTTAGTGCACTGATGGATTGAACATACAAGTATGAAAGATGGAGAGGAATAAAGAATGACTCCAAGATGTTGGCCTAAAGTACGGGGTGAATCAAATTAACCATTGAGATGAAGACCGTAGAAGGAGAAGTATGGTGGGAAAAAAAATCATAAATTTAGTTTCAGATCTTTTAAAACCTGAGATATTTATTAGACCCACAGTAGAGATTTGAGTAGGCAGTTAGGTGAAGAAGCCTGATGTCCAAAGGGAAAAGTTCAGTGTAGAGATATAAATTTGGTTGTTACTTAATAATGATATTTAAAGCCAGGAAACTGTATGAGATCTAAAACCCTGGAGAATGAATGATAGACAAGGTAATGAGTCCTTCCATATTCTCCTCATAATTGTTAGGTTGTCAAACAATGGTAGGTGCCTATGTTTATATTTCTTGACTGTTTGAAGGTGAAAACATAATAAATTTTGATAAATTGAATCATACCTTTGAAACAGCAAAAGGTTAGTTCTTTAAATCAGTAATGCTCAGCGTTAGGGTGCTGGGGAATTAATAATTCTAGATACATGTTAAATATTGAATTGCTTCACTTCAGTCCCATATATTCTCTTTCCATAGCTCTAAGAGGAGGACCAGAATTCTGACTTCGTGGAAAGTGTAGGAAGCAATTGTGATGCAGGGAGTCACAGGCTACGTTTCTAGAGACACTTCTTTGACAGATCTCTCTGGTTATGTTTTCTCTTGCAGTATTCAAGTCCAATTCATGTGTTGTGTAGGTTCAAGTTTTTGTTCATTTGATTTTCTTAAATCGCACCACCGCTGAAGCAGTTGCTTGAATCCTATATAAAAAAAAAAATCTCAGGATGACAAATGTGTGTGACAGTAATGTCAGTATTTCTGAATTTGTCGATCTGTCTTGAACAGAGAAGCTGTAGTGTAACAGATGAGCAGTGCAGGGTCAGGTGGAAAAGAATCAAAAGGTTGAGGTCCACCGGCTGCCTAGCCATGCTGGTTGTCAGACATCCTTCCCATCCTGTCTGCACACCCAGAAACGTCGCTGAGAATGACCTGGCCTGGAAACCTGAGAGCCCACCTCTCTTATTTTGGATTTCCTTTTCCTATCAGCACCTTGTGCCTCTTTGAAATGCATCAGCTCTATTTTACCTACAGCTGTAGTAATTCCAAGTTGATTTCTCATCAGAAAGGCAGCATGACTTCCCTCGAGCTCTGTCTATCTGTAAATTGGCTCTTTTATATTAATATCAATCCCCGTGCAACTATATTAGAAATGTGGCAAGGTAACAGCCAAATATCCACAATTTCAATTACTTAAAAATGCTCTTAATGCTCTCAATTAGCTAATTACAGTCTGCATGATTAGAGGAATGTTATAGGTTAAAATACTTTGTAAACTTTATGGAGGTAAAAGAAGATGGGTGCATTTCTGATTAGATTTTAGAATTGCACCCTCCTTCTGGCAGCAGTAATTATAGAACTAACACTTTTTAAAAAAATATTTGTTGAAGTACAGTTGATTTACAGTATCATGTTAGTTTCAAGTGTATAGCACAGAAATTCAGTTACACATGTATAAAACCAGCATTTTTAAGATAATTAAAAAGGATATAGTAAAAAATAGATTTTTCTTTAAAATATTTTTATTTTCAAATATCTATTTTTATTTTGATATCATTGAAATACATTTTTATCTAAAACTCTACTAGCAGTTATACTTAATACTAGACCAGAGTTTTTTTAAAATTGTTTGTCAGCTTTATGGAGGTATAATTGGCAAATAAAAATTATATATATTTAAGGTCTATAACATGATGATTTAATATACATAGACATTGTGAAATGACCACAATCAAGTTAATTAACATACCCATCACCTCATACAGTTAACTTTCATTTTGGTATAGTGAGAACACTTAATGTCTAGTCTCTTCACAAATATCTAGTACACAGTACAATACGGTATTAGTAACTATGGTCATCATGCTGTGTCCATTGAGGAGTTTCAGGTCACAAAACCCCTGAAGAAAGCACAGCCTTGGAGTTCCCACTGTGGCTCAGCAGATTAAGAACCTGACTAGTATCCATGAGGATGCGGATTTGATCCCTGGCCTCGCTCAGTGGGTTAAGGATCTGGCGTTGATGTGAGCTGTGGTGTAGGTTGCAGATGTGAGTCAGATCTGGAGTTGCTCTAGGCAGGCAGCTGCAGCTCCAGTTTGGTTCCTTCCTAGCCTGGGAGCTTCCGTATGCCGCAGGCATGGCCATAAAAGGACAATAAATAAATAAATTTTTTCTTCAAAGGAAAAGAAAGCACAGCCTTGGTAACTCTCCTTCTGTCTTAATTACACATGAAGTCATAAGCCTTAACTCATTCATTCATTCATTCATTCCTCTGTTATACAAACGAGCATCTACTATATGCTCCAGGTATTAGTCAAAGGGCACATGGTTGAAAAACCAGATATGGTCCCTGCCCTTATAAGGTATTAGAGGTACTTTCTTGGGAACATCACATTTCAAGCATTTCAGAAACACGGGGGTTGAAAAAGGGACCTTGGGATTTGTCAGGAACAAACAAGCAACATGCATTGCACCAGATCACAGACTTTGGTATTTCCTTCACAGATTTATTAGAAAGGCAAGTGTGGGAGTTCCCGTCGTGGCGCAGTGGTTAACAAATCCGACTAGGAACCATGAGGTTGCGGGTTCGATCCCTGCCCTTGCTCAGTGGGTTAACGATCTGGCGTTGCCGTGAGCTGTGGTGTAGGTTGCAGACGCGGCTCGGATCCTGCGTTGCTGTGGCTGCGGCGAAGGCCGGTGGCCACAGCTCCAATTAGACCCCTAGCCTGGGAACCTCCACATGCCGCGGGTGCGGCCATAAACCCGCGGCCATAAAATGACAAAAGGCAAAAAAAAAAAAAAAAAAAGAAAGGCAAGTGTGTTAGTCAGGGTTCTCCAGAGAATCAGAATTCAGCTAATATATTCTAGATAAGTATCTGTAAAAAGATTTAATTTGGAGATTCAGCTCATGAGGTTATAGAGGCTGAGAACCCCCCCAGTCTGCTCTCTGGTGGCCCAGGAAAACTGATGGTGTAGTTTCAGTACTGACCCAAAGGCCTGAGAACTGGAGGAGCCAGCAGCGTAAGTCCCAGTCCGAGTCTGGCTCAGGATCCCCAAGTACCAATATCCAAGGATGTGGAGGGTGAATGCCCCAACTCAGCTGAGAGCAAATTGGCCCTCCCTCCACCTTTTATTTTCTAATGAATGTTTTATTTTCCAATGAATGTTTATAGTTGTAAAACCAACATCACAACCTAATTTTAGAATATTCCCACCCCCAACCCCCAGTCCACCCTTCCCTCCCCACCACCTGTCCCTCCCCCTTTTTGACGTGTTCAGACTGTCAATATCCATATTGATGGTGTTTCCTCTTTATTGAGTCTGCTGATTGAGATGCTCCTCTCCTCCTAAGACACATTCACAGACACACCCAGAAATACTGTTTTACCAACTACTTGGGCACCCATTAGCCCACTGAGTTGATGCGTAAAATTAATCACAACTGCTGAATATATATTTTTTCATATGCTTATTTGCTATCCAGGTATTATCTTTGGTGGAGTGTCCGATCAAGTCTGTTACCCACTTTCTAACTGGGTTGTTTGTTTTCTTACTGTTTTATCTAAAGAGTTCTTTATATGTCCTACATATGCGATTTGCACAAATCCTCTGCTCATCCATGGCCTTCCTTTTCATCATTGTAACACAGTCTTTTGCACAAAAGAACTTTTGAATTCTGATGAGAACTGACATATTAATTTTTTCTTTCATGGATCACGACGTTGAGTGTCATGTCTGAGAACTCTTTGCTTAGTCCTAGTCTTTCCTTCTAAGCACGAGCTCCAGATGTACAGCACTGGGTTTCTCTCACTGACCAATACTAGGGTCTAATATGTGGCAGGCACTATAAATTTGTTGAAGGAACAAGTAAGTAATGAAGGTCATGAAGATTTTCCTCAACGTTTTCCTCTAGATGTCTGATAATTTCCCCCTTTTTAGCCCTATAATATGTTCAAATTCATCTTCTTAGGTATGAGTTTCTGGTTATTTTGGTTTTGTTTCTTTTTCCTATAAATGTTCGATTGTTCAAGCAGCATTTTTTGAAGAGTGTGCTTCCTCTGTTGAATCACTTTTGCACCTGGGTCAAAGGTCATACTCTTTGTGAGGCTATTTCAAGTTCTCTGTTTTATTCATCTCTGTGTCTACTCTTTTGCTAATACCCCATTGTCTTAATTTTATAGCTGTGCAGTAAGTCTTAAAGATCTGGTAGTGTGAGTCCTCCAAATTTATTCTTTTTTTTCAAAATTATTTTTGCTATTCTAATTCCTTTGCCTTTCCATAAAAATTTTAGAAGTGATTTATCTCTGTCTGCAGGAATCCTCCTGGGATTTTGACAGTAATTGTGTTCAAGCTGTAGATCACTTGGTGGAGAATCGACATCTTTACTAGGTGGAACCTTCCATTCCATGAACACAGAATGTCTCCATCTATTTAGGTCTTCATTGATTTTTTTTCATTAGCATTTTGTGGTCTTTTGCTTACAGATCCTGTGCATGTTGGTTAGATTTATATCTAATACTCTTTTATGCTTTGGGGAGTGATTGCAAACAGTAACAAAAATATATTAGCACCAAGTATTAAACCTACGTATAGCTCTTTGAAAATATATGAATTTTTTCTTACATTTACCAGTTTGCAGATGAAATATCATATAAGGACAAGTGTGCAGAATCTATTGTTCTAAACACGAGCTCCAGATATACAGGATTGGGTTTCTCTCACTGACCCCTAATAGGATCTAATATGTGGTAGGCACCATACATTTGTTGAAAGAATGAGTAAATAAATTCAACACATTTTCAGAAGTAACTTTTTAATTGACATGAATGTGACAGTGAATGTCACAGAAAATACCCACGAATGCATACACGTATATCTTCTCAGTATTCTTCTACTGCGTGGGCCATGCTCCAAGGAAATAGAATCAGGGCATCCAAGGAATAAATATAGGCTGAAAATGCTCTCAAATATTAAGTTCTATGAGGGCCTAAATAGAACTCCCTTGTCCACAAATGATGATCGCCTCTGTCTAGTGCCTTCTGTGTAATAGAGCCACAGCTCAATGGACGTTTGTTGAATAATTAAAGAAATGTATGACTGAGAGAGGAAATAATTAGGATAATAAAAAAATGACTTCCAACTGTTAAACATGGTTTATATCATTGCATTCTCTGTACCTAGAGATATGGTTTTTATTTTTAAAATTTGGATCATACTATATTAATTTCTTTAAATTCAACTGATGAGTATTTATAAGTGTTTCCAAGTCATTAAAAATTCATTTTGTATGATATTAAGGGATAGGCAATATCCATTAATATTTTATGTCATATTCTGATATGAATAGTCTGCAATTTAAAAACCTTTTTCTCATTCAATGTATATGCTGTTTTCTAATTTTTCACATGTGTAGTTGATAATTACACACATAGAACACACATATATTCATGTATTTGATTATTTCCTTAGTATACTTTGGTGAGAGAATATTTATTGACTTACTATACACACATATTTAAGACAAATGATACATAGGCAAAACGGTCCTCTGGAAGGGATTTTCCAATTAATCTTTGCCGAGTGGTGTTAGAGTGTTCTTTATCTTAAACTTTAGGCAATATTGAGGAAAAATTGTTCCTTCCTATTTTAAAGTCGAAAATGAAATCTCTTTATTCTTTTCATTCTTATTTCTCTATAACTTGGAAGGATAAACATTTCCTTGTAAGGTTATTGACATAAATGTGTCCACTTGCTTTTAGGGTCAATATGTCACTTTTATCCTTTTTCCTCATGTTTTCTTCTAAGAGAAGTATTTGCAAATTGGCAGTTACATGGATTTTCCTGTATTTCTCACATTGATGTTCACGCAGCTCACACTAGAATCCTTCTTCTCTTGAATCTTATGATGAGGGATGTGGTTTTGTATATCCCTTAAATTTCTAGAGTCACTGTGGGGCTGGACCTGACATATATTGTAAAGATTATTGTGACTTGGCTTAGCTTTTGGTTGGGGGAAAGTGTGCGCAAAACTATGCTTACATGAGCAAATACCACAAAATGGCAACAAATTTGGTGTGTCTGTATCATGGTCTGTGTTGTAGGGAGCATGAAGAAGTACCTAGATGTGCTGTCTTATTTTGCTTTTACAGATATGTTGGATCTAACATTTTATGGTTTGAAAATATAAATATAGTGCTATATAAGAGTGTCATCTTATTTTCTGAGGATAGATTAAGGACTGGCTTGACAATGTCTATTCATTTTGTAAACGGAATAATTTAACTCCTTTTTATTAGTTTTGAAGTTTCTACATAAATATTTACTGTTTCATTTTTGAATACCCTCAAGTTTAAAAGACTGATGTGAGAATTCTAGGAACTTCCACTGAAAATGAAGGGTATATATTAATTTAGGAAATTATGGGGCTTGCTTTCAACAAATACAATTTTGAGATCTTAAAAGCCTTTAGAAGTTCCCTTTGTGGCTCAGCAGGTTAAGAACCTGACATAGTATCCATGAGGATGCAGGTTCAAATCCTTGCCTCACTCAGTCGGTTAAGGATCCAGTGTTGCCACAAGCTGCAATATAGGTCACAAATGTGACTCAGGTCTGATGCTTTGGCTGTGGCCTAGGCCAGCAGCAGTAGCTCCAGTTTGCCACCTAGCCCAGAAACTTCCATATGCCATGGATGTGGCCAGGAAAAGAAAAAAAACCCAAACAATCCCTTGGGTGCATTTTCTACAGAAAATACCTATTTATATAGCATGTAAATACAAGCATGTGTGGATAAGTAGGGGACTGTTTATTTATTCAGAAGTAAACCATTCAACAACCACAATAGCCTTTGTATTGAAGGAGCGATTTTCAGGAAGCATTCATATCCTAGAAATGGCAACAAAATAGTAGCTGTGGAAACAAAAGTGGAATGAATACAAGACCTGGTGACACCAAAAAGCCTTTTTTTCTAGGAACTTTCTGTACCTCTGATAGTTATCAGTTGCTAGATGATTATTCCCCTCTGTCCCAGCCCAACCACTTTTCTCTCTTCTCTGCATTTTGACCTTCTCTCCTCAATCGTTTCTGTTCTTTCGCTAGTCCTTGGATCTCTGGATTTCCAGCTTTCTTCATAGACAGTCCTCAGCCATCCAGAACTACCTGGCAGCACAGGTAGCATTTGGGAGACTCTTCTAGAAACTACCAGACTGGGTTATTAATTTGATAATCCCTCCCTCTCAGCCTGAGACTTTACATACCGTTAATACCCAAGAGTTGGAGATATTCAAAGCTGAAACTGTAACATCAGCGATAAGAAAAGCAATATAGTTTATCTGTGGTCGAAAAAATACTGAACTGGGGCTAGAAAACATTCTTTGTAGACCAGTAGATAGTTACCAGAGCCTTTCCAATGCCTATGTGAATATAATGTTTCCCTCTCCTTGAGAAGTTAGATTCTAAATGCCGTTTAGGCACGTCTTAGCTAGTGCAATAGGACAAGAAAGAAAATAAAAGGTATGCTGATTAAGAAGGAAGAAAAAGACTGTCCTTGTTCACAGATTACATAATATCTATGCAGGAAATCTGAAAGAATCAACAAAATAACTCCTTGAACTAATGAGCAGTCATATCAAGTTTGCATGATACTAGGTTAATATACAAAAGTCAATCACTTTATTATATACTAGCAATGAACAAGTGGAATTTGAATTTAAAAACACAATACCTAGGAGTTCGTGTCATGGTTCATCAGTTAACAAATGACTAGCATCCATGAGGATGCAGGTTCCATCCCTGGCCTCACTCAGTGGGTTAAGGATCTGGTGTTGCCCTGAGCTGTGGTGTAGGTCACAAATGCGGTTCAGATCCCGTGTTGCTGTGGCTCTGGTATAGTCCGGTGGCTATAGCTCCTATTGGACCCCTAGCCTGGGAACCTCCATATGCTGCAGGTGCAGTCCTAGAAAGACAAAAAAAAAAAAAAAAAATAGGATTTACACTATCACCCTCCAAAGTGAAATACTTAGGTACAAATCTACCAAAATATGCACAAGATCTGTTTGAAGAAAATGACAAAGCTTTGGTGAAAGAAATCAGGAAGAACTAAATGAAATGGAGAAATATTTATGTTCATGGATAAGAAGACCCAATATTGTTAAGATATAAGTTCTTCCCAACTTGATCTATAGATTCAGTGTAATCCCAGTCAAAATCACAACACATTATTTTGTAGATATCAACAAACTAATTCAAAAGTTTATATGAAGAAGCCAAAAAAAAAAACCCACTCCAGAATACTCAATAAAATATTAAAGAGCAAAGTTGGACTACAGACCCCCTCCCACCTTCTAGACTTACTATAAAGGTATTGTAATCAAGACAGTGTGATATTGGTGAAAGAACACACAGGTACATTACTGGAAGAGAATGGAGAACCCCAAAATAGATCCACGTAAATATAGTCAACTGATCTTTGACAAAGGAACAAAACAACACAATTCAGAAAAAATAGTGTTTTTCACAAATGGTGCTGGGATAATTGGGAAAAAAAATGAATCTAGTTATAGACCCTACATCTCCACAAAAATTATCTCAAAATGAATCATAGACCTGAATGTAAAGTTCAAAACTATAAAGCTCCTAGAAGATACAGAGGGAAACCTAGGTGACCTTAAGTATAGTAATGCTTTTTAGATACATTATCAAAGGCACAATTCATGAAATAAATAATTGAAATATGTATGTTTTAGAATTTAAAAATTCAGCTCTGCAAAATACAATATCAAAAGAATAAAAAGACAAGCCACAGATTAGGAGAGAATATTTGCAGAAGATCTATCTGATACAGGACATATACAAAGAAGTCTTTAAAACTCAACAATAAAGAAAATAGACAACTTGCCTTTTAAAATGGACCAAAGACCTTAGACACATCGCAAAGAAGATATGTAGGTGACAGATAAACATATGAAGATATTTCATGTCATTAGAGAAATGCCAATTAAAGCAAAAGTGAGGTACAACTTACATACCTATTTGAGTGGCCAAATTCTAGAATACTGACAGCGCTAAGTGCTAGCAAGGATGTGGAGCAATAGGAATTCTCCTTCATCGCTGGTGGGGATGCTAATGACACAATCAGTCCAGAAGAGTTAGACAGTTTCTTACAAGGCTAAACACCCTCTTAACTTATGATCCAGCAGTCATACTCCTCGGTATTTAGTCAAAGGAGCTTGGAACTTCTGTCCACATAAAAAACAACAGAGATGTTCATAGCAGCTTTATTCATATTTGCCAATATTTGGAAGCAACCAGGATACCCTTCAGGAGATGAATGAATAAACTGTGGGACCTCCAGACAATGAAATATTTCTCAGTGCTAAGAAGAAATGAGCTATCAAGTCATGAAAAGACATGGAGGAAACTAAATGAACACTATTAAGTGAAAGAAGCCAATCTGAAAAGGTACACACTGTATAGGTTCAAATAAGGACATTGTGGGAAAGGCAAACTTATGAAGATGGTAAAATGATCCATGGTTGCCAGGGATTAGAGAGGAAGGTAGAATGAAGAGGCAGAGTACAAAGGATTTGTAGGGTAGATAAACCATCTGTATGATACTTTGAGGTCATTATACATTGGTCCAAACATATGGAATGTATAAGACTGAGAGTGAACTGTAATGGAAACTCTAGACTTTGGGTCGCGATGATATGTTGATACAGGTTCATCAGTCATAACAAATATCCATTCTGGTGGACAATGTTGATAATAGGGGAAGCTTTGCATGTGTGGAGATGAGGGGTATATGAGCAATCTCCGTACCTACCCCTCCATTGTACTGTGAACTAAAACTTCTCTAAAATTATAATCATCAAATCCAAAAAAAAAAAAAGGTGGACTACATGTTTTTACATCACAGTGGAAGCCCTTATAATGATTTGATGATATAAACCAGTCTGGTCCTGAAGCTGAGGGATTATTTATGATGCTAAACTTGGCCTGGAAAAGTGCCACCAGAGCCAGCATAAGGTGATACATCCACAAAGAGGTGATGAAACTTAAGAAACAGGGATTGGGGGTGGGCAGTAAGACTCAGCTACCCTCTCCACAATGTCATTCTCTTTCCTGTCAACTCACACAGTTCTGGGCAACGTTTAATTTTGAGACCTTTCTTCATTAAGGCATTCATTCATGCATCACAGATTCAGCAAATACTTGAGTAAGTAGAAGATGCTAGGCATGAATACATTCCACGGATATCACTGATCATCATCATGTTTCAGGTCCAGCAGTGACCAAGACTCTTTTCCTGCCCTTGACTTGTGTATACTTATGTACACATCAAAAATATGTGAATGTCATACTAAGTAGAGTATAATATATAATAACTATAAGTAAAGCGATGTGAGAGTTCATAGAAGAAGGATTTTTTTTTTCATGATTGTGGATATCCAGAAAGAATTAAGCTAAAAGGGTGAATACTATTCAGAGATAAAGTATGGGGGAAACAGAATATTTTCGTGCAGGGAAAAGACAGTAAGCTATACAGAAATAGGAGGGAAGAAGAGTACTAAGAATATGTACCTGGTCCAGTTTGTCTAGAAAAAAATATTGAATGGATCAAAAAAGTAAGAAGATTGAGATTGACAAAGGTCAAATTACAGAAGGATAAAGTCATGGTCCCTAGGAATCTTAAGAAAACAAGGGAAAATATAAATAGTGAAGCACAGAATGAAGGTTAAAACGTTCTTAAAGAGAGCTCTGCTGGATCCCCTACGGCTAAAAAGTGTAAGTGAAAATAATCATTTTAGATGTACAGGCAACCCAGAGAAAGCATTATCACAAAAGATCATTTCTGAAATTGAGACTATTAAGTAAAAAGAAGATAATCCCCACTTATGTGGAAGTGGCAGGAAAATAGGTACAATTGGACTAAGAAAGGGATATTTATTTCCATACTTACATTTTACATTAACAGTTCTTGAAATGTGATGTGTAGGGAGATGAATAGAATCTGATTGGAATAGAAAATTGGCTATGGAGTGGCAATGCAGAAGGAAGAATGGATTTTATTGTAAATAACATAATTTCAAAATTTCAGGAAACCTGTTTATGCATCTTCCAACACCTCCCCTACCCACCTCACCTTTAGGATATTTTTTCAATAAAATAATAACTTCGGAGGGTAATTGAGTTAATATCAAAGGGGAGTGATTCAAGCTGTTAAAAAAGGCACTCTATAGCACTGACCTGTTATCATTAATGCAGTGATAAGGACTAAGAGCTGCACAGATCAGGGGCCTGCACCTTGTCTTTAAAAGGGAGGAGAAAAGAAAGGGCCACAGTGTTCCCTCTGCCTGCGGCACTGTATGGTATGGGAGCAGGTGCTGATAGGGGAGCAGTTTTTCCCAATAGCTGGAATTCACTTCTTGCATAATTAGACATGGATAATCATCAGGCAACAGTTAACCAAAAAGTGGTGGGAGGAACCCAGATGCCCACTGCATGTAAAAGTCTCAGCCCTGGGCTGGGACACGTTGTCCATCTGAGATTCTGCTGTTAGCACGATGGACCTTATTTGGCACTTCCCTATGCCACCCATCTGTCAGATGTTTGCAGGACAGAAGCAGGACAGCGGGCAGGTTTCTTTCCCATTCAGAGTGGGAGCAGTTGGCTATTCCTCATCTAGGATTTAATGTGCACTTTAGGGCAATTACTCCAGCAGAAATGACAAGGGAAGGAGAGAGCACTTCTTAGGGACCAGAAATCATTAGGAGTCAGCAGAGAGAAGAGCTGGTGAAGATGTTCATTCCATCGGAAGCAGCTGGTTAATACAGTTGGAGAAGTCTGTGCTGAACCTTCCTTCATGCCAGGGTTGGAAAAGCCAGAGAGACTAAGAGCTTCGTCTGAACACAAGTTCGTTTTCTTAATACAGTGGAAGTCTGGCACCAAGATACTTGGTTAGAACTGTTTCCTTGCCATCGCATCTCTTCATTCTTTTTTATTGTGAACTAGACAAAGCTCAGGCAGAGGTCCTAAAAAAATTATAATCAAATCTGATGAAATTCTCATTGCCTTCTGATATCTACTTGATCAACCACTGTAAATGTCTATTCCTGTGTTTCTTTCTGATCCCTAGGCTATGTACTAATTGAAAGCAGGACTGTATTCACCTGGTAGTCATCGTGTCTATGACAGCATCCAGCATGGAGAAGATAGAGCAAATATTTAAAGAAAGAATGGCACGGGTGGATTAAACGGGATTCTTTAACCATAGCCCAGGTCTACGATCAGGTCCTCTGTGTCCACTCACCTGAGATGACAGCATAAGTGATCGGTACCTTGGAAACCTTATGCAAATATCTCGTGGCTGTCCAAGAAGAGAAGCTGTAGTCATCAAATAAGTATGTGTGTGTTTCTGGGAGTAGAGGAGAGGCGATAGGTAGCCAGAGGATTCTCAACATCCAAGTATTATTTAACTAATGGCCAGAACCAGCCAGAAGACTATGATGATGCTTCAGTTTGAGAACAGGGAATAAGATGTAAGGTCATCTCCAGCAGCTGACCATTGGAGACAGTTTGGCATCTGACATGTTGGTTTCTAGTAGGAGATTTAAATATTCTTTATGCCTGCTCTTCATCCACCAAGACTGAAAGCAGGACACATACTGATGAAAAGTGATAGGTCTCTGACCCAGCCTGATCCACAGCCATTGGTTAGCTTTCTGGTATCAGGCCCTTGAAATTATCCTGCAGTTTCTATATTCAGCACCTGCAGATAAGTAGGCTGATGGCTGTACCTTCCCAGAGATAATTTATTGTGAAGTCTCTCTTCTAGGGAACATTTTTGGCAAAAGTTTTGGTTTGGCAGTGCTTCATCATAAGATGTGCTTTTTCCTGAATGTTCTTTGCTTTTAGGCACATGTTCTGGAGGGTTCTACCTTCCTCGGCTGTAGTACCTGAGATAGAAGAGTCTGCAGCCCAACTGTTGCTGCAAATAACAGCTCTCACCTCCCCCAGGAGAAGCTCAGGTTTCTGGGTCCCACAAAACTTAGAATAAAGGAAAGGAAAAACTGGAATATTGTATGGAGGAATTAAGGAAACCAAGGAAAGAAAGAGGAAATGTCCTTTCAGTAGAGATACCCCAGCTGAGGTGGAAGGAAATTCTTATCTCTGCCTCGTTTTGTGAAGTCATAGATGCCCCCTCTGGCCTTCAATTTATTTTTATATAATATATTGCTCCTTTAAATATTCAGCAAGTAAGTCTAGAGTTCCTGCTCTATACTCTGACCCTCGCCTCCCAACTGTCCTTAGGATGAAACGTTTTCTTGTTTCCCAAATGTTCTAACACATCAGAGTATGTCTCTTTCACTCTCTTTCGTCTAGCCTGAGGATTGAACTCATTTTGTGGGGAAAAAAAGAGAACAAAACAGAAGAATGAATGAATAAATATATCCTCAGCTATTTTCCACTGTTATTCTGATCTTTGATCAAGTAAATGATAATAATTTATTCATCCATATTTTCCATAAAAATTTTGTATTAAGTTTGTAGTGTGAACACACACTGCCCAAAGGGATGGGAATGTGAGGAAGACCTTAGAATCACCAGTTCATGGCCTCAGTGAATCGACAGAGAAGTAGTGTATTTGGAAGCATTGTCTCCATAGTAACTATGTGGAATCGATTTTCTCTCAATCCGTACTTCTCCCTACCTCTGGATTTACATAATTTCCTGCTAATGCTATATGCATAGCTCACTCATCTGCTTCTGCCACTCCCACCCCTCACATCCATAGGCTGCATATGTCTGAACTAATGGTGATCATCAAAACTACCCCAGTTACCCCTACACACCACTGAAGAACATCCTAGAAATGTTGGCCAGGAAAAAAATAAATCTGCAGTATACAATTTGCTATCTAAAGCCTTGGAAATCTAAGATTAACCTTTGATTCTTCTCTCTTACGTCAACTTCAAATCCAGTAACGAGTCCTCTTAGATATACCCTCAGGTTTATTCTGTATCCACCTCTTCTCTTCATCTGCACCACTACCATCCTTGCTCAAACTGCCATCATCTCCATCACGGACAGCTTCAGCGGTGTCCTCAGTGATCCACCTGCTGTCTCTCTATAGCCTTTTCCCACAAAATTTTAATAGTAATCTTAAAGTACTTTAAATTTGATGATGCAGCTTTGCTGCCTAAAACTCTCCCTTGGTTTTTCATTGCACCTGTTATACTACTCAAGCCCTTTGTCATGACCTATAAAAGCCTGTATGACCCAGCTCTCTCCTAAAACTCCACCCTACCCCAGGCCACTTGCTCTTTAGATCTTTCTGCTCCAACCATACCGGGCACCTTACTCTTCCTAGAGCATTTCAAGTTTATAACCATCTTACAGACTTGGAAGTTGTTATATTTCTCTGATTTTAAATAGTTTATCTTAGGCCATTACATGGATGCCTTCATATCTTTCAGATCTCAGCTCTGCTAAGAGAAACCTTCATTGACTACCAGTCTAAAATGCCCTCCCAGCTTTAGTCCCAGTCACCTATCCTGACTGATTTTCTTCCTAGTAATTACAATGATAATTCACGTGTTTCTTGTCAGCCTTTGTTAACTAGAATTTAATCTTTTTAGAGGGAAGACCATGCCCATCTAATACCTGTCTATAATCCTCAAAATCTAGGAGAAGACCCACAGTAGAGTAGATTCTTAATGAATATGTGTTGAATTTTTTTTAATAAAATAATGAATTAACTAAAAAACAAGAACTGTAGGCAGGAACTCCCAGCTCCTTAACCCTGGAGGAATTTCTCCTGAGTTAATTGTTGGCTAGATAACAAAAAACAATAAAACCAAAATTCAAACAAACAAAAAACCCAACTATACTGCCAATGAATACATCCAACTCCCCCCCCCCCAAAATCAACAAGTAAACACAAAAGACCAATAACTACTGATTATCTAACTTAATTCCTGTTTGCTCTTTATGTTGCAAGATCCAAGTATTGCCTGGACTGAGGACCATCATCAACTCTTTCAGCCACTACGGCCTTTTCTCAGGTGATCATTTAGTGGTTTCCTCCACCCAGAGTAATGCTTTCCCCGGAATTCTCCCACCATGGTAGAAATATGTGACACACAGACACTACAGTCATTTTTCTCCCAACAGTAAGAAGAACAGCTGTCTTCTCACAAGGGGCCCCCAACACTTCCAAGATGGCATCTTCTTTTTTCCTTTCCAGAAACGTGAATGCAATCTCAGGCACACAATAGAAGCAGTGCCAATAAAGTCCATTCTTGTCAGCCTCACAAACAGCCTCATTATTTGCTAACGGCAAACATGGTTTGAAGTTGCCTCTCCTGCCAAGCTGAAGTCTTCGAATGCCGGGCTCAAGCGATTGAAAATTCCAGATTACAGGCAGAAGAAGATGAAGAGTTGTTTACAGCTCTTGCTCATCCGCTAAAAGCCTCTGGCCAGAAACAGCTCTCTGTTTGAAAGAAAGTAAATTTCTTCCACAGCTGAAAATAAATGTGTTTTGAGGGAAATCTAGGCAGGACTTGTAGCAGGAACGTGGCTTAAGGCCTGGGGAAGGCATGGGGAGTAGTAACTAGCAGTCATTCCTCAAACCAGGGAGGTCCCTATCTGACAACCACCAAGGCTGGGGGCACTAAGGTTTAAGTGTTTCTCTCAACACGAGATGGGACTAGTTAGGCCATTGCAGGGGAGAAAAAAAAACAAAAAACAAAACAAAACAAAAAAAGCCTCTCTAGGTTGAGTGTGGCTATAATTGTAATTGAATCATATTTGATGCAAGGACTTTGTTTTACCCGACATCTTGAAAACCTGGACCACACACCTTTGGACCTGGAGGCACCAGAATTCTGGTTGGATACGCAAGGAGACAAAGACCTTAGTAGAGTTACTGAAATCCTTTTATCTCAAATTGTCTTCAGCACCAAGAAGTGTTCTTGAATTCCAGCTTCAAGCAGAAAGAAGGAACAGGAACAAATTTCCTCGATTCTCTATTTATCTCACTTTCTTGACATTCAGCATAGGCACACATTTTCATTCATTCAATTATTAGAGGTTATGAATTGAATTCTTTCTGACACATGTTAGGAGATGGTTATGCAAAGTATCTATAGCAGTTCAATAGCATGGTCCCTGCTGTGAGCCGCCTCATATTTCCACTGGGGACCAGAACAGACACTTAAAAAAGTAATCACGATGGGCTGTGCTGAGTCCTTCCTTGTAGGTAAATATCAAATACTGGAAAGTCCAGATGTTGGAGAGATTTGTTGCCCTCCGTTTTGGAGAGGACTCAACCAAGGTGAACGTAGAAGTTGAGGAGGATGAGATTTCTGGGTTGAGATGGAGGAACTGAGTAAGTGGTTTTCTAGATAAATAAACAAAAGCAAGCAAACCTCTTTAGAGACTATTCGCTCTGGGAGTAAAGTTGCAGGAGGACCCTTTGAAGAATAAAATAAAAATTTTGGCTTCCTTACTCAAAAACGCAATGCCCATTACACACACCGTTTTCGAAAATATAATTCCAAGGAGATCACAGGAGGCCTTGGAGCAGGTACAGATTAATAATTTAGGAAAACTTTAAATTCCTTCAGTTCACTTTCACATTTAAAGCTGCATTTCTCCAAGTAAAGGCTGTGAGCCAGCTGTGTTAGAAATACCTGGGAAGTTTGCTTAAAATGATTCCTGGGGCTCCATCTCAGACTTATAAAAAGTTTCTCTACTGTGGTGTTCAGGACTCTGCATTTTAATACTCACGGTGGTGTGATTCTGTGCAGTGAACATTTTTAAATCTCCTAGGATAATCTGGAGCACTCACTCTAAACCCTGGAGCATTTCCTGTTTATTTGGGCTCACTGTGACCCCTGCCTTCTAAGAGAGGGGCATTGCATGCCTACATCTGCTGAGAGGCCTGAAGAACTTCTTTCAGGGAAGGTCACCCACTTAGGATACTCTAATTCCCATCCTTCTCCCGAGATCCATGTAGCGAAGTTCAGCTTCTGACATCAGGCTGTGTTCACGCCTACCTTGTTCCCACGGGTTGGTCTCGTCTGCCTAAGAAGGTTGCAAATTCCCCGGGTTGCTGGGTCCTAGCTTCTCATCTCATCCCCTTCAGATGGCTGGGTGCATGACATGTGCTCATCCATTTTTAATGGAGTCAGGTAATACCAGGGATCAGGTAATGAAACTGGTGTTCTTTCTCTCCTTTAATACAGCTGGCCAGCCTCGCTGTCGTGCCGTTCAGGATACAAATGGGGCTTTTTGCCTTTTTTTTTTTTTCGCGTTTTGTTTTAGGCTGGTCTTGTTCACTCCTATGTCTACATCATCTGGTCTGTTTTATTAGGAAATGTTTTGTTAGGTTTATCTTTAGGTTCACTTCTCCCTCCCAGGTCTCCTATGGTAATTTCACAGAAAGCCCTTTGTGTTGAGTAAACAGACTCCAATCTGCACATCTTCCTCCAGGCTCCAACAGGGCTGCCAGGTGAGCATCCCGATGCTGGGCTGGAACAGCCGTTCAAGTGGTCCAGAGCAGCGGGCATTGACTGTGTGTGCAGTTCTCTTGTCTGATGGGCCCTGGGTCCGTATGCTCGGGGAGGAAACCATAAGCGCAAATGTTTGCCTTGCCGGCTGGATGTCCTAAAAGCAGCTGCCTGCTGATTGGTGATAACTTGCATAATAACACTGAGTGTTCAGATGCTGCCAGGCATGAGCGTGACCTTGCGAGCTCCCCTGTGCAAGCCCTGGCTGGTTGGCCAAATCCTTATCTTCCAGCATGCAGGCAACAAAGACGGCAAGAGCCAGCAGGTATCTGATCCAGAGATGCCCATTACAACCCCAATGGTTTTAACACATGGAGGGAGCAGAGGAGCAGCCTGATGATGCCTGCTTGCAAATGCACGAAGAAAACTATTCAGGGGGTCAGCGCAGACAGTGTGCCTCTATATCAGATTATCAGGATAGGGCACATTAGTCTTTATATTTTATGGATAAAATAGAATATGCACATATATGTATATATTTTCTTTTTAGGGGCACTCCCATGGCATGTGGAAGTTCCTAGGCTAGGTGTCCAACTGGAGCTATAGCTGCCGGCCTACAGCACAACCACAGCAACGTGGGAGCCAAGCTGCATCTGTAACCTACACCATAGCTCCTGGCAACGCAGGATCCCTTACCTATTGAGCGAGGCCAGGGATTAAACCCACATCCTCATGGATACTAGCCAGATTCGTTTCTGCTGCACCAATGGGCAGTCCCTGTAAAACGGAGTATATTATGGATCTAGGAGAATCGACTTCTAGAAACATTTCTTAAAGCGGTTTCTTCTTCTAGTGAAGCCAGATTCTAAGCAAGCCACATTTATGTTCATTACCTTCCCGTAGAATTTGGCTTCCCGGTGTGAAAGAAAAATTATATGGTCTTCGAAATTAAAATGGCCTACCCTGAAGTGGTTTAAAATGGCTTCAAAAATGGGAGCTTACCAATTTAAAATCTTCTGCATCAATACATCTAAAATCAATCCATCTCACATCATTATCGCCCCTCATTCCGTTGAAACCTTGTCTGTGGTCTTATACCATGTAATTCACTCTCCAAGCCTCAGAGAGATTTCCCAAAGTTATCATAGGTGAGGTTCTTTTCATGAACTCTCTTTGGTTGCCTTTGGGGGAAAATGTCCAAATTCTCTCTGATAGACAAGAGCCATGTTGTCATTGCCCACTTCTCTCGAAATGCAGATAAATGTCCTCAATAAAGGGGCCTGCAGGCTTCCACAGGGTCCTGTTTCTGTCTGCATCTCCACATGCAAAGGCCAATTCATTCTTTACCCCTCATACTCTGCCCACCCTGCTTTGGCCTGTCTTTTGTATTGATGGATCATTCTTTACATTTAACACATTGAGTTCTGTGGAATGTTAAGTCATGAAAGATGTTAACTGGAGCTATTAAAAAAAATTGGTCAGAGAAATTGGTGGAGATTATTAAATCACACTAACCAAAGTCTCTGAAAACAAGAGGGAAAGAAGGAAGGAAGGAAAGATGGAAGAGAGAAGCTTTGCTTATTTAACCCATCATTTCCCAAATGCAGTTGAATTCAGATTCACAGAATACGTTTTTTTGAAACACCCAAATGTGTTTCATGGGTGAACAACTTGGAAAATTCACTTCTAAAGCCCTTTGTATCCTAGTCTCTCTCTTGCCCCCTCTGATACATATACTGATGTGAATTCTTCTGTTTTCTTTACGGCATAGACCCACCACCCTTAGCACCGTGCTGTAACTTACTGTCTCTGTGATCTTGGGCATGTTATTGGTTATTTTTACATCAGTCAGAATTCCTTTGGATATAGTTTTCATTTAAATTCAGATTAGTTTAAGCAAAGGCGAAGATTTTATAGCTCAAATATTTGACAAATGTGAGGGTGGATAATAGTCTTAATTATAGCTTAAGGGGTCTCAACAGAGGGTGATTTTGGCCCTCTATGTGCTACCCCCCAGGAGAAATTTGACAGTGTCTGAAGACATTTTTGTTGTCACAGCTGCAAGAAAGTGGGTGCTACTGGCATCTGGTGCCATGTAGTATCCAGCACAAGACAGCCACCGCCCTCCCCAACACCACCCGGAGGAAATATTGAGCCCAAAATGTCAGCAGTGCTAACATGGAGAAACTAGTTACAGCTAGATCCAAACTCAAAGTTATAGGAACTCCTGGGTATTCCTCTCTCATTTCTTCTGTCAAAACCCGGTTTTATCTTTGTCTGCATACAGGAAATGTGGCTGCTGTCCATACCGAATTCACTTACATCTACTTTTATGACCTAATAGAAGTCTTCTTCACTAGTTTCAGTCAGAAAAATACACAAAAGTGTATTTAATTGGTCCAAGTTTGATCAAACGTTCATTAGCAAAATCACTCCCTATAGATGTTACAGTGGTCCCAGCATAGGCCACGTTCCCGTCTTGGGTAGGTGGCATGAGAAATGGGGGTGGAGTGGGCAAAGCTGTATTTGTCAGATGAAAGTAACATTTATCACAATTTCTTGGAATTCATTTGCTCATTTTAAAATAGAAATGATAGGACTTCTCTTGTGACACAGCAGGTTAAGGACCCAGTGTTGTCACTGCAGAAGCTTGGGGTGCTGCTGTGGTGCAGGTTCAGTCCCTGGCCTGGGAACTTCCATATGCCACAGGCATGGCCAAAAAATGAGTAAATAAAATAAAACAGAGATGATTTTTTTTTCATAAAACGTCAGTGTGAGACTGATTTCTAATTTACATAAAAAGTCTGAGAAAATGTTTGAAATAGATGTTTAACAAGTGGTAGTAGATACAGTTGGTAGATTCCTTTTAGTGTTTTTTATTGTGGCAAGAAGGCATAATATGAGATCCACTCCCTTAACATGTTCTTAAGTACTCAGTATGGTATTGTATACTATAGACGCAGTGCTGTGTAACAGATTTCTATAATTTATTCATCTGGCATAACTGCAGTCTGATACCCTTTGAATGGCAACTCCCCATGTCCCACTTCCACCAAGCCTGGTAACCATCATTGTACTCTCTACTTCTGTAAGTGACTCTTTTTAAGGCTCATGTAAGTAGAATCTCTGTACAATATTTGTCTTTCTGTGTCCAGCTTATTTCACTTAGCATAAATGTCCTCTGGGTTTGTCCATGTTGTCATATGTGGCAGAATTCCCTTCCTTTTTTTAAAGCTGAGTGGTATTACATCACATGGGTATATACCACATTGTCTTTAGTCATCTGTCAATGGACTTTTAGGCTTTTCCATAGCTTGGCTATGGTGAGTAGTGCTGCTATGAACGCGGAAGTGAATGTGTTTCTTATAGATCTTTATTTCAGTTCTTTGGGGTGTATATCCAGAAGCAGGATTACCGGATCATGTGGTCATTCTATTTTTAAGTTTTTGAGGAACCTTCATACTCTTTTCCTTGGTAGCTGCACTGGTTTCCATTCCCCCAGTCATGTACAAGAGTCTCAGTTTCTCCAAATCCTCAATGATATGTGTTTTGTTTTGTTTTGCTTTGCTTTGAAAATAGACATTCTGGGGTTCCTTTGTGGTGCCGTGGGGTGAGGGTCTGGCATTGTCGCTGCAGCAGCTCAGGTTAATGCTGTGGCGTGGGTTCGATCCCTGGCCTGGGAACTTCCACAAGCTGCAGGTGTGGCCAAATAAATAAAAAGAAAGAAAAAAATAGACATTCTAACAGCTGTGAAGTGATATCTCACTGTGGTTTTGATTTTTATTTTGCTGATGATTAGTGATCTTGAGGAGCTTTTCTTACACCTGTTGGTCATTTGTATTTCTTCTTTGAAGGAATGTGCAAGTCTTTTGCCCATTTTTATTTATTTTTTTATTTTTTATTTTTTTTTTTTTGCATTATAGCTGGTTTACAGATTTCTGTCAGATTTTCCAACTTATTTGATTTTTGCTGTTGAGTTACGGGAGTTCCGTAATTTTGGATATGGATCCTTTATCACATATAAGTAGCAAATATTTTCTCTCATTCTGTAGGCTGCTTTTTGCTCTATTGATTGCTTTCTTTGCCGTGCAGAAGCTTTTTATTTTGATATAGTCCCATTTGCCTAATTTTACCTTTGTTGCTTGTCTTTTCAGTGTCATACTGATTGGTAGCTGTTTAACTATGATGCTGACTAAAAGACACATAAGAAAGCAGTATAATGTAGTCAATATAGTCAATCTCTGACATGAAAAAAATAAGTATCAGGGAGTTCCTGTCATGGTGCGGTGGAAACGAATCCAGCTAGGAACCATGAGGTTGTGTGTTCAATTGCTGGCCTTGCTCAGTGGGTTAAGGATACAACATTGCTATGAGCTTTGGTGTAGGTCACAGATGCGGCTCAGATCCCGCATTTTTGCTGTGGCTGTGGTATTGGCCGGCAACTGTAGCTCCTGTTCGACCCTTACCCTGGGAACCTCCATGGGGTGGGTACGGCTCTAAAACGACAAAAGACAATACAATACAATAAAATAAATATCATATATGGTCCAGAAATCAGAATAGAAAACATATTATTTTACCTTTGGTTTTGATTTTTATTTCTAAGTGTCAGCAATTGGGATTTTTAATTTGATTACTTACCAAAGTATACCACAAGTTGATAAAATATACCTGGTAGCTGTGGTCTCAAGAGTCCATTTAAAGTTGTGAAATATACACAGTTTGAAATATTTGGTGTCAAGGTAGCATTTA
>PVHT021183543.1:2659135-2686829 GCA_004024745.2 Catagonus wagneri | reverse complement strand
CAAGGTAGCATTTAAATCCTCAGACCAATTAAGTCTAATTATTGAGTGACTGGTAATCGTTTTCTTCAATAATGTGAAAGTTAAATTAAAATTAATTTTCAAATTACAAGGTAACACCTACTACCTGTCAGTCAGTTAAATGTTTATTCAAAGATCTGATTAGGAAAAAAAAAATAGAGATTAAAAATACTCCAAGTCTCTCAGTGTGAGCATTATACTTAGATTATACAAAAATCTTGCTTTTTAAACCAGTAAGGTGGCAAACCTGAAACAGACCTTTCTGAAACTTACAAAGTCTAGGAAAGGTGTTGAGCATATATGAATTGAAGGTAACTCACAGGCTTGAAATGACAGAAACATCCCATCAGTTCTTGGTCAACTGACAACAGATCTTGTTGTTCTCTCTTGCTGTGTTAAAACTTCACAGTGTTTCTCCTGCTCCACGTGAGCTTTGGTGGAGGGTATAAAAGGTAAACAGGTAGATATGTCCCTGGGGAAACAGCCTCACCATACAGTCAGCAAAGAAAACCAACTTGTTGGGTATAAAAATCACCGAGTGTATACTCACAGGGAACAAGAAATGAAGGCTCTTCCAGGCTTTGTCCCCTGTGCTACAGAAGTACATACACTGAGCTAGCATTTTTTTGCTCACTGGGGTAGGGATAACATGAGACGTATTGTGCAGTGTAGAAGGAAAGACGTCAGAAATGATTACTGTGAACTACATTGTCTGATGCTCAGTAAACATGGGGTAGGCTCAGTTTTACGAATATAAAAACTGAATAGTTTTATTTTTAATAAAGGTATGCAACAAATTATAAAGAACAAGTACTTACAGAACCTTTTGTCCTATAAGGACATGTGTCTTGAGTTATCATCAGCAATCACACATTTTCCCTGCCCTTGCCCTTCTTATGACTCCACATAGTATTGCCAAGAGTTTTTAATGTTACTATATGTAGCTTTAATTCAAACAATGATTTAAAAAAAGAATCATTAATATCTCTCAATATCCATCAATATACCCCTCACTGTGTTAAGACACTGTACTTTTTCTAGTTTATATGAACTTAGGATAAACTTGAAAAATTTATGTTATCTTTCCTATTTTCTTTTCTTGCATATTTGAAAAAAATACATCTTAGAGAATATAAACAGCATGCGAAGATCATACAAATCAAGTGCAAATACCGAATATACTTAATTTTGGAGGATAAGTGTGTACTGTTTTGCTAGTTATAAAATGTACTACATAAATGTTTCTGTTTTTCTATGAAACAGAAGTGATTTAATACAGTTGAATATTAGTGATTCCCCTTGCACACACTGAGGTTTTCAGGTTTAAAGAATCAGAAAGTCTTATTGTTGTATGTTGCATATGATAACTCCCTCATAGCAATTTTACTGCGCAAAGTGAGAAACAGAGAATATTACATGACTATTTCACCCTGCAAAATATTCAAATTGGCTGCATATATATAATTTTGTGAATTCTGTATATTCAAGCACATAATTAGGCGGGAACATTTACCATTAAAAAGTCTTTTATTTAACACAAATACTGTACTGTAGCAACTCCTCCTATCCCAAAATAGAGCCTATTATTAAATTTTGATGGTGATTTCCTCTGTTCATAATATTACCATCTAATCATGCACATACATCTAAATTGTGTATGATAAAATGTTTTAAAATTATTAAAGCTATGGACTTCCCCTTATGACTCAGCAGTAATGAACCCGACTAGCATCCATGAGGACTCGGGTTTAATCCCTGGCCTTATTCAGTGAGTTAAGGATCTGGCGTTGCCATCAGCTATGAGGTAGGTTGCAGATGCGGCTCAGATCTGGCGTTGCTGTGGCTGTGGTGTAGACCAACAGCTACAAACTCCAATTTGACCACTTGCCTGGGAACTTACATGTGCCATGGTGTAGTCCTAAAAAAGAAAAATAAATAAATAAAAAATAAAATAAAATTATTAAAGCTAATTTAAGAAGCTACCACTTGTGATGGCAAAAGTACACAGAAATGATTAATTCCTCAAAGGCATGCATTTGAGAGATTGTATTAAAATTTTGTTTTGATTGTGTCAACGTTTTCTTCCTACTCTTTCCTCTCCCCTTCTCCCTAAAAAGAAATTTTCCAGGTGAAGTTTGGGTACATATGTCTACCAAGTTATATAGTAATAAATGATTCATTTCTGGCACCAAATCTGTGTTCATAAGATATATATGCAGTTAGATGGCCACCTGTGTAGTTCTCATCATGTCCTGCATAAATTATTCATCCTCTTTCTAGGCCGAGTAAAACAGAATATATTTTCAAAGTATATATGAAATAACTTTCCAGTATAAAAAAGAAATTTAAAGCATTGATATTTACATTCTCGTCAATACTTGCTCTTTTTCTGAAGGAAAATTTTTAGAAGTCATACCGATGGAAGATAGAGGACTTGAGTTAGTTTTCCCAAAATGAAATTTTACTTAGCCCACCTTAATCCTCACACGAAATCCCCACAGTCAGGATCACAATCCAGTGTACCAAAAAAAAAAAAAAAAGAGTACTAAAAGAATTGGAGTTCTCTTAAATCCCTCTGCCCACTCACCTTCCTTCCTTATTCTTTGGTGCCTGCAGTTTTGTCATTTTATATCCTTGTTTTCAATTAAAGAATAGGTTCTAATCAGCAGCCTCTGTACTTCAAAAGATTGACGAAAGTAGTAATGAGAAACAGAATTCTCAGCTAAGTGAGTATACATATTAAGGCTTCTGCGGTGAGGCTGAGCTGTGAGTGTATTTGTTTGACTAGAAGTTGACTATCTCAAAGGAGAGCCTTGCTTTTCAGCCTTGGCACTATAGACATTTGGACCAGAAAGTTTTTTTGTCTTCGGGGGTTGTGGGAGGGGCGCACTGCTGTCTTTTAGAGGATGTTCAGCAGTATCCCTGGCATCTACCTGGAGACCCCTCCCCACTTTCCACCTCTAGCAAGCTGTGACAAACGAAAATCTCTCCAGACATGGCCCACTGCCCACTGAGGACAGGTTGTCCTGGAAAGCAAATCACTCCAGTTGAGAATCACTGAAGCAGTCTTGATAAGAAACATGGGCTGGAATAATTTCCTCTTTGTGCCTTTATTTAGAATGCAAGCATCTTGTGGGCAGGGATTTTGTTGTGTTCAGACCATATCCCTGGCACTTTGATCAGTGCCTGCCATATAGCAAGTTATTGGTAAATATTTGTGAAACTGATGAATGATTAAAATGTCCTACACCAACGATGCTCCATTCATAAAATAGAATATTATCCAGCTGTTTAGAAATGAAACGTTTAATATGTTTATTAATATAGTTAGGTGCTCATGAAATATTAAATGAAAAAAAGCAACTACAAGAAGTATGTTTAATTTATTCCTATCCTGTGGTATGAAAAAAATATATATTTTGAAGTATATACAAAAATTGTGGCTCTACCAGGTAGTGGGATTGCAGACTATTTTTATTTTCTTATATTTAATTATTCTTTATTATGTGCAATATTTTTATAATGCAAAGTTTGGTTGTTAGTTTACAGAAGAAATAGTAAAGAGCAATGGAGGCCAAGCACACCAGAGAAAGTCCTTTCATAATTCTAAATTCTGTATAACAGGGAGCTCTAAACACACTAGATTTCTGACCCAAGGGGAGTGAACTGTTCTCTGAGAAAGCTGCTCTAGATACTACCTGTGTTTCTAAAAATCGCTGTCTCTGTGCCCAGTATTCCCCTGGGTACCATGGAGATCTAGGAAAAAGTTCAGAATCCCGGTGCTTGCAAGTTTAGAATCTAAATGGGAAAATAAGACCTAAACACAGAACATTGTCAGAGCAAAATATGTTTTATATAATGAGATGTTAAACTGTGTGCGAACCATGCATTAGGATTTCCTGGAGGAAAATGATCAAGGGTAAATAAGATTCAGATAAAAGGAGAATGGGAAAGCCATTCCAAGAGGGGAGAAAAGGCAAATATTGTGAATAAAAGCATAAAAGGAAAAGGTGAGTACAGGTGGGAGGCATCAAAGATACTGATCTCATTAGAACAGAGAAGTATAAGGACCACCTACTAACAGAGATGCAACTGGCATCTTGGAAAGAGAATTCTAAGTAGAAATGTTCCAGACATTAGCAGAGCTTGTCATACCTTTAGCCCCTAACCTCCGAAGGCAAAAGCACTCTTTAAGACCTCTTTCAAGATCTTGAGTCTCAGTAATTTTTGCCCGTTTATTCTGTTTCTCCATGACCCTGATAACACCCAGCCATTACAACAAGGAACGACCCACACCTTCTGAAGTACTCCCTTGAGGGCGATGGTACTCCTGTTGAGAGCTGCCAAGACTCCACAATCTATTTTCTGATGTTTGGAAGCTGACTGTGTGTTCCTTCCTTTCGCCATGGAAATCGTGTGATTTCCAAAAACGTTGGGAACCTTGTTGTGGGAGAGGAGACTCTTCAGTAAAATGGACGGGATTCAAATGTTGGCTGCCTCATTTAGTGGGTGTAGAAATTTAGACAAGTTTCTCTATCTAATCTCAGGCTTCTCATCTGGAAGACAGGGCTAAGAGGTACGGGTTGAGCTGTTTCCTGCCCCCTCCCCCAGAAGACTTGTTGAAGTCCTAACCCTTTGAAGAGGTGACTTTTGAGCTGAGACCTGGTAGAAAGAACCTTCCATGCTAAGATCAGGAGGCCACGTGTACCAGGCGAGGGTACCGGCTGTTGTCCAGAGGAAGCGAGCCCCGGGACTTGGAAGGACAGACAGAAGGCCACTGTGACTTAAGTCCAGGAAGCAGAGGGTGGAGTAGCATGTGATTTATTCAGCACTAGTGAGGACTGGGTCACGAAAGCCCTAGGAGGTCAGATGACACAGGTGGGATTTGACGCTTTGTGCATTGGAAGGAGTTTGGGTGGTTTTCAGGTAAAGGAAGAAGAAAAGGAGAGCCTGAGGGGAGAAAAATAAAAATCATGACTCTAAGGAGAGGAGTCCTCTCTAGGAAGATTTAGGCTTATAAATTCTTATAAATTAAGTATTTCCCAACAGTACAGTTGCCTGCCCGGCTCATTTTGAAGGAGGTAAAGCATGGTGGCTAGGAGGGCAGGATCGAGGTCCCCGTGACCAGGAGTTAACCGCAGCTCTGTCGTGTGAAGCAGCGTGTGGCCTTGGGCAAGCTCCTTATATTTACACTTCAGTTTCCCAACCTCTAAAATGAGATTTTTACTCCTCAGTTTCATTATCTGGAAAATGGAGAAGTAGATTGTATGCCCTTAAATTGATTGTTAAGAATATCATATAACATCAAAGCCAGCGCCTGACACACAATAAATGTTCACTATGTTTATCATTGTTATTAGTATTTATTTTTATTTCCATAGCTACCAGCACATGCTGTTTTATAATTGTCATTTTCTGTTGTGTGACTTAGTGCTTTCCATCATTCATCTTTTTGGTTTTTGAGGTTTTGTAAATATTTCTAAAACTTGAGGTGAGGTATTTACAGCACTCCTTGTTTGACATTCATAGTGATAAACCTCTAACCTTGAATTTTTTATTGTGGAAAATTTTAAATATTTTCTTTTATTTGATCTAGTTATCTTTTCTTTCATATTTTCTTCTATAGTGTCAAATTTGAGGAACATTTTATCATCACTCTTCCAAAGACTTGTTTGGTTTTCTGCTAATTTATAAATGATTTAATAACTACTTAATATACTCTATTTGGGGATTTGATTTTTATGTATTAATATAAATCATTGCTTTGTCTCCTTTTTTTCCTGCTCACAAAGTTACTTAGTTATCCCAATACCATTTAAAAAGAATCTTCCCTTTTAAATTAATTAATGAATTAGTTAATTAGATGAAGATTTACTAAGATAAGCCATTACCTCAAAGTCTGGAACCTAATATATACATTCAATGCTAGTGATCATCATCTCCCTGATAGAACCTATCCCAGCAGAAAGCTTTGCACACTGTACTTGCAAGATCTAAGTTATTTAGAGGGTAATAGGGACTATGTTTAACTTTTCATAACTGTTTTTCTCAATGATGGACCAAGTTTTTTTTTTAACATAGTAGGGAATCAGTAAATATGTGTTAATTTAATGAAAGGAGGAAAAAACAAGCATTTAGTAAGTATTTGATTAATTGCTTAGCTGAACCACTTACCTGCTGATTTCCAGTGATCTATAGCTCGTGAATGATCTGTCTTTTCATATGTTCTCAATTAGATGACAGTCTTTTAAAACCCCTTTTGAATTGAACCATGAGTTTTTTTGCATTCAATGAGAGGCCTTAGGGCAAAAAAGGAGACTGTGGATTGTTATGTGTAGATTTTGTATCTATCTGAGTGAGGCAACTTGTTCTTAATAGACTGCGTCTACTTATACAGGGCCATGGCTGAGCTGTGTAAAACACCCATACATATTTTATGCTATCTAAGCCAAGGCTTAGGAGTGAAAAATGAAGGTTGTGCTGTCAAACTCAGAATTGGGGCAGACATTTTGATACAGAATCTGTCGGCAAAGAGAATTAATGTGCCTAGAGTGAAGGAGACACAGCAACAGTTCAAAGATGTCTTTGGAAAGAAAATCTGTAACTCAGAAGTATCTTACGCATAGTAGGCAGCCATTGAAATTTGCCGAATAATCCTGACTACGGACCCCAGCAGTAGAGAGAGACAAATAACTGTGGTGACAAAGATAGTAAACAGTAAGATTACATGATGTTAAAACAGGTTTGCCTTGGAGACAGCTCAAATTTAGACTATCCCATCTCCATGGTATGTTTCCTTGAGCAAGATGCTTATTCTAAGTGAGGTCTTGGGGTTCACATCTCCACAAAAACTCAACAAGGTAAGATTTTAGGAGGCTCTTATCAGTATTGTATTAAAGAGTGAGTATATACAGATAGTAAGAATTCCATATACATTACTCCTTGGTTCTATTGTTGTTATTATTTTTATTATTAAATTTCACTGTTTCAACCATAAATGTATTTCACACAGAAGAGTGGACAAGGGATTTCCAGTTCTACCATAATAGGATAATAGGTAGCATGTAGCAGACTTATTATCACCACCCCCAACACTCTCACACACACGCACGCACGCACGCGCACACACACACACACACACACAGAAAAGAACCATAAAACTGGGTAAAATATGTGAAGCTGTCAATTCAACTCAATGACAGAAAAGGGAAAATTTGTATATTCATCACAATAGATGAAGAAAAACATTTAACTAAAATCACAGACTTCCTCAGTCTGAAAGATTTCATGATAGAAATCTATGAAACACACACAGGTACCATAATGTCTAGTGTGAAAGACTAAACAAGTTTCTTTTAAGGTAGGGAACAATGCAGAGATATCTGCTCTTAGCCCTTGTATTCAACATTGTACTGCAGGCACTAGCCCATGCAGAAAGGCCCAAATACATAAATACATGTGTGAATACTTAGAAAAATTAAGAAGTAAGATTTTAAAATAAAAGCTATAAAATTATAAATAAAAATAAAAGCATCTTCATTTGTAGATGACAATTATTTATATAGGTATTTCTAAGGCTACTAAATCTAATAAGGAAATTTAATAAGGTTGAAAGGTCTAGTGTCAATATATGAAAAGAAACTGTATTTCTCTATACTTTCTAAAAATTGAAAGATTTTTTAAAATACCGTTACATAGCATCTGTATATATGTGTATATATATATATATATATATATGTATATGTAGAACAATTAGTGATAAATTTTATGAAAGATGTACAAGAACACTGCAGAAAAGCTACCAAGTTTTGCTGAGAAAAAATTAAGAGAAACTAAATTATGAAATATAACTCCCTATTTAAGTCTTGTAAGACTCCATACTGTTAATTGCTAAATGCATCTGTAGAATCAGTGCAATCCTAATTGTAATCCCAGTGAGTGGTGTTGTTTTTAATTTGATAGATAGTTTCTAAAATTTGCATAGAAATGTGAAAGATCTAGACCTTGACCTCTTTTAAAATGGCACTTTTTAAATATTGAAAACAATTTTTTTAATGGCAAAAAACTTCCCTTATCTGATTTTAAGACATGCCATAATTCTACACTTATCAAGGTAGCAGGGCATTGGCACAGAAATAGGCAGATGAATCTGTGGATCTGAAGAGAAAATTTAGAAATAGACACATGCATGTATATGGTCAACTGATTTTTTGGCAAAGAAAACATTTCAATGGGGAAAAGAAAATCTGTTCAACAAATGGTGCAGAATAATTGGATGTATCTATGGAACAGAAGATGAACCTCAATGTCTACTTCACTCACAACGTAAAATTTAAATCAAGGTAAACATAGAACTATTAACTATTAAACATAGAACCATTAAACATGGAACATTAAACATAGAACCATTAAACATAGAACTATTAACTATTAAACATAGAACCATTAAACACGGAACTAAAACTAAAAAGTTTTGAAAATAAAGCATCAAAAAATATCTTTATAACCTTTGGTTAGGCAAATATTTCTTGGGACACAAAAACACTGTACAAGTAAAAATTTGGTATATTTAACTGCTGATCATTAGACATTATTAAGAAAATGAACATGTATGACACAACTAGTAGAATATATCCAGAATAAATGAAAAAAACCTAAAATAATAATAAAGAGGCAAGCAAAGCAATAATGAGTACAACCAAGTATTTCAGAAAGGAAAATATGAAAAATGGCCAATATGCGCATGAAAAAATGCTCAATATCATTAACCATTAGGGAAATGCAAATTAAGGCCACAGTGAGACACCACTGCCTGTACACTAGAAATGCTAAAATAAATAAACAAACCATGTGACCACCACTAGATACTGGCAAGGGACCCAGCAACTGAATCTCTCATGTGCCACTGGAGAGAGTGTAAAATTATGCAACTATTTTGAAAACAGTTGATACTTTCTTATAAGGTAAACCATACACCGATTCTGTGACCCTTCAACTCCACTCTTTAGGTATTTACCCAAGAATAAAATGTTCACATAATGAGTGTTCAAAAATGTTCACAACAGCTTTACTCATATCCTCAAATTGGGAATAATCTATATAGCTATCATTAGAAGAATGTTTTTTAATGAAAAATTTTAAATGTGGTATATCCATTCAATGGAGTACTACTTAGCAGTAAAAAGGAATAAAGTAACATATATATATATCACAACATCGGTATGGATCAAAAATATCCCTATACCTTGCCCTGTTCATCTCTTCTATCTGGCCATTGCTGAATTATATTCTTTTGTAATAAATTAGTAATCTAGCAAGTAAAATGTTTCTCTGAATTCTGGGAGCTAATCTAGCAAAATAACTAAACCCTTGGTGAGGTCGTTGGAATTTCCTATCTACAGCTAGTCAGTCAGAAGCACCAGGACTTGCCAGTGGCACCTGAAGTAGAGATGGGAATGGGCTGTCTTGTAGGACTGAGCCCTTTTCTGGGGAGATTCAGTGGTATCTCCTGGTAGATAGGTTCAGAAATGAGTGGAATTGTAGAACACCCAGCTGAGGTCTGAAGTATTTCAGACCTCATATGCCGGAATCGGGTTCAGACCCCTTAGAATTATACATTTTAAGAGGTATGCATTTGTCTATGTAAATTTGCATCTAAAATAGATAGGAAGATATCATATTTAAGACATTATTATTTAACCCCAATAAGACATTGTTTAGACCATCCTGAAATTCAACAGTGTTGTTGGAAGAGAGGATTAAGACTTATATTTATGTTTTATGGTAAATCCTAGATTGCAGGTGGCTTTAGAATTCCATATTCTGTTAAAAGAGCAAATTTTACACCCAAGGTTAATTTTTATTCCCATATGTTTTTGCCATGAAAATACAGACTAGCTGCTGTGGGAGTTCATTCCATTTGTCCTCCATGACTATGTTCTCTAAGACAGGTGCACTATAAATATGTCCACTATGATGGATTTAATAGAAATACTAACGCATATGTTAACAAAATATTTTAAATGAGTATTTACCCAGAAATATACATGAGAAAGAGTTCTTTTACATTAATATAAATTTACTCCTAATGTGCCCGAATAGATTTGTATTAGCTTGTATTTATAACAGTCACACTAATTGCCAGGCAATAACATCAGTGTTTCATTGATCAATAAGTCTATGAATCTGCAGTATTACCTCCTCCACCCCTATTTTGCAAATGAAGAAACAGAGATCCTTAACCACTAGGCTGTATGGAGACTGAATTCATGACTTAGAGCTGGACCTCAGTACCTGCTTCTGTAGCTTGGTTAGTAACCCCAAGTAAATGAGCTGATCAAAGTTTGGGAGTATTTTAAGTATACCTAGAGTGTTGTTTTCCAAGGCCTGTGGGCCTGGAAGGAGAGATGTGTTCTTGACTCTTTGAAAAACAGTGTTAGGTTTACAAATGCAGAAGGGCCTGGGTTTCTACCCTCTAAATAAGAGACTGTTAAAAAATGTCATGTCATTGTGGTAAGAACTTCCTTACAATGCCAAATTCCTTTGTTCCACCCTCTTGTATCTTAAATAGACTAGTACATTAAGTACTTAAAATCAAGTCATTGGAAGACGTTACATAAAAGTCCCTCACTTCTTTCCCCCTCCCTCCTTATTAAAATGTCAACACCTAAGTCTAACCTTGGAGAAAGTATTGTTTGCTGGATGAATAATCTTAGCCACCGAGTTTTCCTTTCCCTCATGGCTCCCTCCTTCAAAAAAGAGGCTTAAGCCATTGTTCCCTCTGAATTTAACTTCTAAAGTGGTTAAAAAAAAATGATGTTTTTCTCTATAAAGTCAAGCAATTACAAGTTTACTGCTTTTCTGGGAGGTTGTTAATCATGGAGGTCAACCTCCCACTTTAGTTTTTCACACTGGATTGTGGAACATCAAGATTCCAGTCTAGTTGCTATGTTTTCTCTATCTGCTGTCCCTGGGTGATCTCGTTCATGTCTATGGGCTAAACGATTACATCCATGCTGCCTGTTTTTGAATCTCACTCCCCAGCCTATATGTCTTGTGCTCCACATCCTTGAGTCCAGCTATTTCTTCTTCATTTAGGAATTTCACTGGCATCTAGTGTTCAACAAGTCCAAAACTGAGATCTGTCACTTCCTGGCAAAGTAAGCATCCTAAATGTAATGATGAGGGAATAGAAAGGAAACAAGGAAGGAAGGAAGAACCAGTTTGCGTTTTGCACGCCACTTTTCAGTGAAGAGCGCCACCAGCCCTCCAGAGGCCTAACCAGACAAGGCAGTACTACATTTGACTGCTCTTCATTTCACGCAGCCACTTGATCACCAGAACCGCTGACTTTACATTCTGTTTCTCTAATGGCCATCCTTTTCCCCACTGCTTTTGCCACTAATGTTGTTCAGTCTCTGGCATCTACAATCAAGAATCAGTCCACTAGCTTTCTAACGGAGTTTCTGTTCTTGCTTGTTCTCTCCTTCAGTCCAAACCCCATGCTGTAATAGGAAGTGAACATTTGAAAATGAAAACTGAACGTGCCATTCCCTGTTTCTGGTGTGCTATTTTATAGGGTTTGAGGCATGGAGCCTCAAATCTGCTTGGATTTGACCCTGGCTCTGTCATTTATGACCTTAGGAAAGTTACTTATGTATCAATTTTCTCTTTTGTAAAATAAGGATAATAATAATGATAACATTATGGGGTTATTATGAGATTAACCTCATGAGAGCATAGTATGTCAATAATATATAAATGTTGGTTTTTCTCAATTTTTTTTATTATTGCTTAAACACTTCAATAAAGTCCAAACACAGTTTGCCAGTTTTTTTAATTTTTCTGTTTGTTTGTTTGTATTCTGACCCCCATGTACCTGACTGGTCTAAGTCTGCAACACTTCCCACCCTCACTACCTAGGCTCTGGCTATAAATTTATTTTACTTCTTCTAGTACATCATGCTTTATTTTCTCTCTGGTCAGTCCTTATGCCTGGAACATGTTTTCCTGAACGCTCACTTCCCCTTCTTCTATAAGATCTCAGTATAAATATTTCTTCCACTTGTAAACTTTTTATGAACCTCTCACCTGGGCTAGATGCCTTCTTCAGTGATGCTACAGTGTTCCATAGTTGCATCATCTATACTTAACATCTTTCCCGGAACATTGTAATTGACTGTCTGCCTGTTTGTCTACAGCATTAAATGTGTAATCACGGAGATGGTGTTGAGCACCCTGTCTTCCTTGTGCTCTTTTATGAAGTATCTGGTGCAGAGTGCATCCTAAGTGTTTACTGGATTTGTCAAATGAATGGACTTTGTGCATCTTGTTAATGCACAAATGTCCACAATCAAATATGCTCCTTACTGTATCCAGTTTCTAGTGGAAAATATAAAATAAATCAATTCCTTAATGTAAAATTGGCAAATTGGGGTTTGGAGAAGGAACACCTCCCTGCCTCCCAGACTCCCAACAGTTTGCTATTTCTTGCTGCAGCTCCTGAACTCATTAAGGAAAAAATTAGCAATAGTTGTAATTTTGATTTGATTTTTCTCCCATTATCACTGGTTAATCACTCCATCGATGTCATAATCGTTATGGCATAGATGATCAAAGTCTCCAGACTCAAAGATTACTGAAGAACTATAATTCGAAGAGCTGTGATTTATTAGTTGTAGCAGTTTTAAGTAAACAAGAGAAACTTATAAGATTCCTCTTAAATTAGCTTACGATTCCAAAGAAATTTCCATAGGTACATGTGAGGAACAATCACAATCACTTAATTTTGCTTCTACTATATTAAAACCACTTTTAATGTTTGCTTGAATTGTTTTTCCTTCTTGAATTGCCAGTTGTGATACAAGCACAGTACTACATTATATTGGAAAGTGCATGGAAAATTCTTCATTAATCCCAAAGGTGGTGAATTAAACTACTAAAAAAGTGCAATAAGTAATAGCAAAAGTACAGTAAGTAATAAGTTACAGCAACATTTTCTAAGCTAATTTTCAAGGTGTTAAAGTTGCTACAAACATTTTTTGCCGAAACAAAAGAAAATAAAATAATAGAATTGGATAGGAACTTGACAAAATATGATTTGATAAAGAATAGGAAAATGGTAAATCCAAAAAAGATTGCCCTGCAGGCCCCATACTGTCTGGAAAAATAAGTGGAGGACTACAATAACTTTTCTAACACATCTCTTGGTTTTTTGTCGATTGAATGGACGATTTTAGAATAAAAGCCCTGATTACAGTTGGTTAGAACATTGTAAACCAAGTATAATGGGAAAAAAATCATTAAAAGGAAAAAAAGTCATATAATAAATGAATGAATTAATTAAAAGCCCCGAAATACTGAATCAGCTTTTCCTATCTTCTCTACTAACCCTGAGGCCATTTTAATCCTGCATGCTAAGAATAGTCCCCCAAATAGGTAAGAATTTTCCAAATGGGAAATCTTATTTCAGTTTTCATCATTCAGTAGCTACCTTCTCCATGTCATCTAAATTCTAATTCTGCATAATTCATTTATGTTTTTCCTTTTGACAATACACCAGTGACTTACCAACTTCCTTCCTCCCTTCCTTCCCTCCCTCCCTCTTTGAATCTTTAGTACAACCTGGTACTGTACAACCAATTTGTTTATGACCCTTAATTTCCCCCTTAATAAATCATGGTTCGCACCAGGAGAGCCTATGTGGGGTGATGTTTCTCTCCATCTGTTGTTTGTCATGTTAAATTTAGATATCTCTGGCAGTGCCCAGATTTGATAATGATAGGTGAGGGCGTGTTATATATGTGCTAACAGAAAGGTATTTTATAATTCCTGTATGCAATGAGTAATTTTCATCCCACAATCTTTCTTGCTTGCAGTAAACTTTAACTATAAAACACTCAGCTGGAAGTACTAACAAAATAACCTTTTCAAGCGATGCTTTTTTTCTTTTCCTGGTAGCATTTGGAGCATGATACCCAGCGAGGTAGAACTTTAGTTCCTAAGTATGTACATATGTATTTAAGTAAGGGAGCTTCCACATACAAATTGCTTGCTTTTTTCCATTTCTAAAGATAGCGTTGCCCATTTATCTTGGGGTAAAATTTCTCTTTTCCCCACCTTATACTTTGGTGAGAGGGTGGACACGTTTGCATATGGAGTCCAGAGGCTTGTGGGGAGTGAAGAGATGATGACCTATACTCTTTCCTTGAATTTCCATGTTTTTAGACCATCTCTCAGAGACTGGAAGTGATAAGTGGGACCCACAAATCCCTAAAGGGGGATAACTGTAATGAAAAGAAGGATTAGGGCTAGTGTGTGTTCCCAACACAACACCAACCTCTAAGTTTTTATGTCACGTCATACGACAGTTGAATTACGTACACTCGTTCACTTCCTGACCCCACTTATTCAGGCACCATGAGTGTGGTTGAGAGAGGAAGGTCCCCTGTACTATCTGTTATGTTACGTCTTATGACTGCTGGCCCTTCCCACTGGGAACAGTGACACACACAGGCAGGAGCAGCAGCAATGAAGAGTGAAGTCTCACCTGCTTTGCTGTCACCACCTTCAGCACCTCAGAGCTACTAGATCCTGGGGAAGAGGCAGAGTGGACTTCCCCAAATCAGTCAGATGAGGGGGCCAAGGCATTTAATCTGAGTACATAAGCAAACGGTGCCCCTGTTGTGTAACTTCACCTACAGAACTGAGACCATCTGGTGATATAATTTATATGGACTTTAATGGTTATTTATTCTAATTGAGTGATCTGAGCATAGGTCAGATATTTCTGAAGTTGAAGGAAACAATACACATCTTAAAGGAAGGCATGCCTTATCTCGAGTTGGTTTAAATATTTGAAATTCCTGGAAATTTTCCACTATAGGAGTTAGGCAGTAAATTCCTGCATTGGCTTTGTATGTGCCGATGTGGCCAGGCTGAACTGTGTCTCCCAGAATCCCCTTCTCTGGAGGTGCATGGTCAGGGAGGCCACAGAGAGATTCTTGAGTGCGATTTGGAAGGTGACGTGACGCGTCAGCCCTTCTGTGGCTCACACACATTGTCACCATCCATCTGCTGGCTCACCCCCTTGGCCTGAGCCACCAGCTGGGTCAGCTAGTGAGCCACTTTCCCTGCATCTTCCTTCTGCTTCTTTGACCCCTGGGCCAGGTGTGTGTTCAGCTCTGTGATGGAGGGTCCAGCTTCCACAGGATACCCTACTTGTATGGTGGAGGCAACAAGAACTGATGCGGGTTTCTGCCCATCCTGGGAGGTGCCAGCTTGTTCTCAATCCCATCCCCTTTACATCAGCTCCCCCCACACACACACAACCTAACTTCCTGTCCAGCAGACATTGGCTCCAGCATCAGAAATTGGGACAGCAGCCTTAGAGAAGCTAAGTACTCAGCTTCCAGAATTACATATGGTCCAATATGTAATAAATCATATATATATCCAGTCTAGGATTCTGCTTCTCTGATGGAATCCTTATTCACACACCATCACCTGCACCATAGATTAAAGACTATGGCTGTTACCTGGGGACCCCTGGCAATGGCACCTTTTGGTGAGTCTTAAAGCAGTGAATACGCTTAGGCAACTGTTTCTCTAACTTTTCAGATTTGAAGAAACCACTTTAACAAAGGGTAAAGCTCTTTTTTCTGACAAAAATGTGTTCCCAATTCTACTTCCTCATCCTCTTTTTAAGGCACTGTCTTCTTCCATCTTTTCCCACTTTTGTTAGATAAAAAAGATCAGGACAAAAGATTTGAATCTCCAGTTCTAGAAAGCTAAAGCTTATCTGTTTCTCAAAAGATTGATATGGACCTTTTATTATTATTTTTAGATGGCTGCTTTGTTAATTCCTAATACAAGTGCAAGGACAGCATGATTTGGGGATCTTTTGTTGCTGTGCAGGGTTTTAAATCTCAAAGACACAAGCGTATGGAAATCGTCAGCAATGTACATGTTGCTTCAGCAACAGCTTCACAGGAAGTTGTCATGAAGAGGAAGAAAATATCTAAGAAGGCAAAAATGAAAACAGAGCTTAACTGATCACTTAAAAAATGATCGGTATCTATATTAAGCCTGGGCTTTTTCTAGGTTAGAACCACCTCTCCTTCCACCTCTTATAACTATCCTTAATCATTAAATTCCACCAAGTGAACAAAAGCCATAACCATACTTGAAACACTTGTGGAAAATTAACTCATTAAAAAAAGCAAAAATGCTCCATTAAGGAATTTAATTTCTGGTAAAAGTCCCATTAAAATATATTGAGTCAGGGGTAGTAACGATTTATTATAAGGTGAATAAGTCAGCATGCTCCTTGATGCTAGGAAACTGAGTACAAAGAAAGTTTCCTGTTAGAGTCTTTGATAGGATGATTTCAACAGACAAAAAATAAAAGCAATTGAATTAAATGCCAAAAATATTGTATATTATATGATATTGTTGACTTTAAAAAGTCTGCACAGCCTTGAGGTGGAGAGTTCAGTTTTATTTGGGGAAAATGAGGACTGTAGCCCTGCAGAGGTCAGGAGAGGGGCGAGATGGGGTAGGGGATTAAGAGGCTCAAACTTCTAGGTATAAATAAATATGATATGAGGATGCAGTGTACAGTTGCCCCTGCAACATTGCCGGTAACTTTATATGGACTGTAACCTGTAAAAATATCAACTCCCTATCTAGTATATCTGAAACTAATATAATATTGTGAGTCAACTCTACTTCAATTTAAAAAATTAAAGGGGGCTTCCCTTCATGGCTCAGTGGTAATGAACCCAACATAGTATCCATGAGGATTCAGGTTCGATCCCTGGCCTCACTCAGTGGGTTAAGTATCTGGCGTTGCCGTGAGCTGTGGTGTAGGTCACAGAAGTGGCTCAGATCTGGCATTGCCGTGACCTTAGTGTAGGCCTGCAGTTGCAGTTCTAATTCAACCCCTAACCTGAGAACCTCCATATGCCATGAGTGCGGTCCTAAAAAGACTAAAAAATAAAAATAAAAAAATATAAAATATAAAAGTAAATGCTGACTCCCCACTAGGGCCCCTCTGTAGGGAGCACCTGGTGCCTGGGTGAAACAAAAGGGTTGTGTTCTAATGCTGTGATCCCTGCAGCTCCGATTACAAACAACATGCACTTCCCCCATTTAACTTAAAAAACTAAAACCGCACACACTGAGAATATCCCTGTTGTTGGTGTGAAGGGAGTGATTGCATGTTTCACAAAATGACGCAAACTCAGGCACATGGTGCTGGCACCTGCTCCCTGCAGGCTTGGGCACCTCTCCAAGTTCAGATCCAGCTGCACTGTCACACTCATAAGACATACAGCCAACTTCCACTAACCAAAGTCATACCAATCCTTTCGATTTTTTAAGTTATAATATATGTGAAGGCAATTAAAGCCAATAGAGAGCCATACAAAGAGCAGGGGCAGTTGTTTACCACACTCAGACACAGGCTGGAAGTTACAATTTCATTTTCAGGGTTGTTAGAAAATATAACAAGGGAGAAATAGAATCTGGGCACAGTTCTCTGGATTTGATGTTTAAAAAAGTCACTTAAATAATTCATATAGGCTTTTGAATAGTCCCTTAGCACCTGCTAACTCAGTTCCACCATTTACCAGCTTGGACCTGTCCACCTCTTTGTGCCTCAGTTTCCTAATCTTAAAAACTGGGAGTTAATACTGTCTCATGGAGTTGTGTTAAGGATTCGGTTAAACAATACATAAGAATGCCAAAAGATGTCTAGTTATTCAAAGCAATATTTTAGCTATCATTTCATTTACATGTGCTAATCATGTTCACATTTAATTCTCAAAAACCTCTGCAAAGATGGGTATGAATGAAGCAAGAAATGAAAACCCCACAATGTTAAATAAATGCCCTATAGTTACATATCCAATAAATAACTGAGGCTCCAACATCATAATTAAATGCTTGAACCCTGCAGCAAAGATCTAGAATCAAATCCTAGTGCTGCTATTTATTGTCTCTGTGGCTTTGGGCAAATTCTCACCCTCTCCATGCCTCAGTCCCCTCCTGTGTCAAATGGGGTTCAGAATATTGTTATGAGAAGCAAAGGTAATGAATGAATGCCTGAAAAGTGCTTGGAACAGTGCATGACCCCCAACAAGGGCTGTCTAAGCACTGCCTCTAATTTTTGTTGAACCCTGGCCTGACTCCTGAATTCAGTGTCTTTCCGTTTTAATAATTTAATCCTCAGGACTTGCCCAGCCCTGAGAAACACCTGAGAGTGCCTTTGCCTTAGGTATTTTGATTCCGCAAGTCTAGAGAAGGTTACAGGATATACATTCTCAGTCTAGAGAAGGTTACAGGATATACATGCTTCCCTCCCCAACTAACCAGGTGTTTTTATGATGCAGCAAGTACCAGAGATCCTCAGACTTAGGTGCTTGTGTGGAATTATCCGTAGAGTTTCGGAAGGTCCCCATGCCTAAGCCCTACCTGTGGAGGGTATAATGTAAATGAAGGGTGAGACCTAGGCACCTGCCATTTTCTAAATTCAGTGATCCCAATGGGCTTTGCCAGCAGAGAACATGTCACTGTACCCACCTGCTAGCATTCAATGTGTGTGACCTTCAGTCTGACTCATAGAACCTGAGTTCTTAGTGTCATGGCCAATGTTCAGAAAGTAATGCCAAAGTTATTCCAAATATAGTCAGCATTTTACTATGTACAGATGATCTGCATTCTGTCAGTCAGAAAGAGGACTATGAAGTGCCAGAACTAAACACTCCACCTATTGACTAATCAGCCCATGTTAGAATCCTAGAAATACCCCTTATGCAGTTGGCAAACAAAAGCTTGACTTTTCTGCCATCCTTTCTATTCTTCAAAATATTGTAAAGATTGAAAGACAACAAGATCTATGGCCTATAGAGACCTGGAGTGGTTAGAATGCTGTATCAAAAATGTCCAGCCTTGGTGATGTGGTCCCCGGATGTCTTCTCAGGTGACCAAGTTTATCTCTGTCATATTGAGCTGAGGAGCCATTCACTTGAGTTGGGAACCTTAGCTTCTAGGAAAAAACTTGCTGGAAAAAGGTTAAGATATCTTACTTGTCACATGATGACACCCCCACCCTTGGCCATGAAAATCAAGTCATGACCCAGACTGTCTTGTTTTATTGCATTTTACCCACCCTTGTCTCTTTGGATGGTTCCAAAATATCAGTAATAGGAACCTATTTCAAACAAACTGATGCACATACACATACACAGGCTCATGTAACTGGGGACTCCAAAAGTTGGATGTGGAAACTCAGGTCCTATTGTTGTGTCTTTTTCATACCCCTCTCCCACATCCAAGGCGCCTACGTGATGTCTTAAACATACTAAGTTCTCAAAGGCCGATTATTGAGACCTGTCTTTATCTACATGTCTTCTGATATTTTCAAAAGAATAGGACTATTTCAAATTCTGGGTAAGATGTTGATCTAGATCTTTTTTATATATATACTTTACAAAATTACTTTTCTTTCTTTTATTAGAATATGTTCTGTTAAGCCTTGAGAACTTGTTCTTCATTGTAGAAGTACTGAACAAAATAAAAAATACATTCTCAGCCTTTTCGATCAGACGCTTTAGACATCCTGGCCTCATTTTAAAAGTGAGAACATGGAAGTTTTCAGAACTTTGGAGTTATGATATTTCTGTATGTCTGAACTTTAAGATAACTGAAACTTAACGGATACCTTCATTTTTCTCCTTCAGTAGAGGGTTATATATCATTCACCTGGGATAATTTTAGGAAAAATAAGGGACAGCATTTTCCCTAAAATTTGTCTCAAAATGTCCAAAATGTTGAGTTCTTAACTGATGAAAATTACAACCACTGACAGTGATTTCTTCAGGTTAAACACTGCCTCTTCATTTCAGGCCCACCTTCTTTCATTTATCTGTTCGTTCATTCGTTCATTCATTCAACAGCCAGGTACTGAGCATGAGATTAGGTACTGGAGATAAAGAGTTGAGTGAAACAAATGCAGGCAGGGTACCAATATGATCCCCAGCATGAGGGTGCAAACTTGATTCCCTCAGGACATGTTAATCAAGCCTCTGCTGATTATCAAGCATCATGCTAGGCTCTGCTGTAAACAAGAAAGACAGAAGTGCCGTCCCTACAGAACTTAAAGGATAGTCAATCAGAAAACAAACCCTTGAATAAATAATAGAGCAGTATTTTCTATGAGAGTCATGGATGGGATGATGTGATAGAAAGTGGTTGGTGGTTTTGCATCAGATAGAATAGTTACAGAAGACCACTGAAAAGGTGACCTGTGATCTGAGAACTGAAGGAACTAAAAGATAGGACAGGCCATATGCAAAGACAGGGAAAAGAATTCTCCAGACTAAGGAACAGTGTCTACAAAGGTCCTGTTACATGAAGAATGATTTAGAAAGGAGACAAGGGTGGGTAGTGTGTAATAAAACAAGATGGGGAGAGCGGAGGGGGGCTAGAATGGGGGATTGTTACCTTAAGACATGGTGACAAATTTGATAAATTCCCTTTGATTGGAACTTGATATTGGGAGTTCCCTTTGTAGCGCAACAGAAACGAATCCCACTAGCGTCCATGGGGATATGGGCTCAATCCCTGGCCTAACACAGTGGGTTGGCGATCCAGCATTGCTGTGAGCTGTGGTGTAGGTCACAGACATGGCTCAGATCCCGTTGCTATGGCTGTGGTGTAGGCCGGCAGCTGTAGCTCCGATTTGACCCATAGCCTGGGAACCTTCATATGCCACGGGTACAGCCCTAAAAAAAAAAAAAAAAAGGAAAAAAAGAACTTGATATTAATGTCTATCATATACCCACTAACTACGTGCTGTATAAGGAATCAGGACAATAGGAGGACACAGATACCTTATATGAAGGATACAGAAGCAAGTTCAAATTTACAGAAAAGCTGAAAGAATAGTGCATAGAACGCCCGTATATCCTTTGCCTACAGGCTTCTTTCAAGTTCCTAATTTTCCCACTGATGTCCTTTGAAGCAAAGCGCTGCGATCCAGGATTGCACAGCACCAAGTGTCAGCTCTCTGATCTCCTCTAATCTGGGACAGGGCCCTAATCTTCCCTTGACATTCATTTTCAAAGCTTACAGGCCAGTTATTTTGTGGGGAGTGGAGTTTCTTTAGTGTTTCTTTATGATTTGACTAAGGGGTGCATTTCTGCTTTTTTGACCAGATCCTCACTTAGGTGATGTTTTCCTTCCTGCCCACGTCACATCCGTGATGCAGATTCGTTTCCTTGCTGGCGGTGCTTGTTGGTTACTTTTTAAGGTGGTGTCTGCCTGGTGCTGTTGCTCCTTCAGAGCCACTTTGCTCCCCTTTGTGATGAATAGTATTTTGTAGAGAAATAATTTGAGACAAATTAAAATCCCATTTTCTCACTTTTAACACTGGTTTTAGCACCACTGATAGGCCTTGTCTAAATTATTAGTACAGTCATTACTGTGAAATGGAGATCTTCTAATTACATCAGTTCTTTTATAGTTATTAGTTTGCATTTTTTTGTATGGGGAACTCCCCCACCCACCCTTTTTATTCATCCATCTACTTGCTTATTTTAGTATGGACTTACAGATTCCAGTTCAATTCAACGAGTTATAAGCTCTTACAGTCTTTATTCATTTTGAGGCTCAGCTTTTCCCTGATTTTAGCCAGTGGGAGCCCCTTCAAGCTGTCTGTGCATCCTGTTGACGTGTCCTCATCATTCTTAGAGCATTTTCTTATTTTCTGGTATAACTGAGTGCTCCAGGCTATCTTGTTATTTTCCTGGCCTAGACCTGGGAATCCGCCCTTTCTCTCATGAGATGTGGTTCCTTTCTATAGAGAAATCGTATTTAGAAACCAAGATCTGGACACGAGTTATGTTCATGGCCACTAGGACGTCAGGGAGCTTAGGATCTCAAGGTGGACAGTTCGTATCAATGTCTCTAATTCCAATCCAACCATAACAAGTTCATTCCAGCTTTTCCCCTTTCCTCCTCTCTCAGCGAGAAACCTCACTGGACTGTCTTTTTATCCACTTTGTTACTCTTCTCAGATGAACCACAGCTGCCATTACACAGACAGAAAAAAAGAAAGAAAAGAAGGAAGGTAGGCATTGATTTTTTTTAAGCGAATGAATTTAGTGACCCCACAGTGCAATCATTTCTACTAAATGTATTTTATTTCAGGATCATCCCATTCACAAACATATCCAGCCTCTTTTAATCTAAAATTGTTTGTCAACCAATACGTCTCCCCCTCTTAGGGTCTCTTGGAGACCAGCATCACTGTTGTGTTATTCTAATGAAGCCAATAGCTACATGGATCCTCCCTTTAGAAAATTCTATGTTTGGGAAAGACACAGGTCAGGAGAAGGGGTTATAAAAATATATGTTACAGTTGTTCAACCAAAAATGAAGTACTGTGTTCTAGAAGAAAGGCTAAATCAATGACTGCATCTCAGATAAATGTTATAAGAAGAATAAATTGCATCAAGAGTACGAAGGAAGGAAAACTGATATCCAGGAACAGAACTTCTATTTACCAGGGCTTAGTTTGTATTCCACTTCAGCCTTACTCGGAGAACAAATAAATGCCTAAAAAAAGATGAAACTGTTAGATTTAATAGAATTTGCAGAAGACCTTAAACTAAACACATCAAACAACAACAACAACAAAAATCAATGATGGAAATGTCAATTTCCTTAACAGCCTCCTCTGTTTTATTTTCTGAGGCCAGATACAGATTCACTCTAAATTCTGTCACAGGGATTTAGATGCACGGGTTTGAGACATTGACAGTTGCTCAGTAGTGGATTTAAAAGACCAATGGTTTGCAGCAATGCCTAAGAGATAAAATGCATGGTTCATCTGGAAGTGGGCCTCCCTGACTCGTTTTCTAGGCATCTTTTATCATCAGAGGTAGATGTTTGCCTCTGAAATACCTATCCTTAGTGTAACCTATCCAAGACTAATTCTTGTAGCATTATTTTCATCTTCCCACAAAAAAGTCATTCAGTCAGTCAGTCAGTCAACAAACATCAATAATTCTCTGCTGTCCTATCAGCATGGATAACAAGATGATTCTGAGATTCATAGGTTTATTTGCAATTCTCTACTGACTAGTTACTATGCGATAGGGATTACTCTTAGTGCTGGGGGTGTCGCGGTGAACAAGCCAAGCAAAGTATTTGTTCTCATGGAGTTTGTGGGAGATTGACATGTGAATTAATGAGTACTTCCCAGAGAATAATAAATGCAGTGAAGGCAATGAAACAGACAACGTGATGGAGTGCTGGGGAGGGCTCCTTTCAATTTGATGGTCCAGGATGTCTTCCCTGAAGAAGTGTTGCTGGATCTGAATGATGAGAAGGAGACCAAATCTAAAAAGGTTTGGAGCAGAGGGTTTGAGATAGTGATGGTCCGTTTGTTTTGAAGAAACAGGGCGCACAAACTGAACATTCACATAACAGTAAGGGCTTCAGTGGAGGCATGCATAGCGAATTGAGGCAGACAGAAAGCAGGGCATTAGGAAGGCTGGGAACAGGAGGCAAATACGGGAGGTTATGGAAAGTCTGACAGAAGGGTAATATTTCAGAAGCCTTGGTGATATTTCAGAGCCTCTTAAGCAGATAAGAAAAAGACATGAAGTCAAATTATCATGGGCAAGGGCTGAAATGACATGGCGTGTTCGGGCAGTAGACCTTGGTGGATGCGTTTAGGGCTTATAATGAGAATGAGGCTGTGGATGGAAATGAGTGGAAATGTAGGAAGAGGGAAATGCCTTTTCTAAGTTCTGCACTGAAGACTGAACACTCAGTTGAGCTAGAATTTGATTGGTATGATTTAAAAAAATAGGTTAATGATCCTCACAGACCACCTAGTCTATGATATTCCAAGCTTTTCTCTCAGTGTCTTAAAATTCACAAGAGGCCCCCAGGCTTATGCTACGGAATGAGGGAGGGCTGAGTACCCCTTCATTATTCCTACCCCTTGTGAATTGCAGCTCTTGATTTTTCTTCATATTTCTACTGGATTGGGATACTGTTTTACAGGTTTTCTGAATAATGAATTTTAACCTTAAAAAAAAATCAGAAACAGGAGTTCCTGCCTTAGCGCGGTGGGTTAAGAGTCCGACTGCAGTGGCTTGGTTTGGGTCGCTGCTATGGTACAGGTTCAGTCCATGGCCTGGGAACTTACATAAGCTGCGAGTGCAGCCAAAAAAAAAAAAAAAAGAAAATTACACAGACCTGAGGGTTTTACTTCTGGTTGTAGCAGAATGGCTTCTGGCAGACCAATCTCCCCAGCCCGCTAGTCGCCCCACCACCACCACCGAAAATAACTAGAAACCTAGAAAAAAATATCCTTTGAAAAACCTGGAGAGTGACTAGGATAGCTGGGACTTGAACATACCGGATTCGTGGTTGCTGCTATTACATAAGGGAAATGTCTTCCCCCTTCCCATGTGTTCCTTTTTTGCCTTAAGTAAGATGTGTCCTCTTAGAAGTAGTGGGAGTTCAGTCCTGGTCTACCATCCAATTCCATACTCCATGGATTGGTGCCATTTGGATCTGAGCAGGTGTGGTGTTTTTTTTTCTTCCCTGGACATACATGCCTGTGTGTTTAGTTATGCTTCCATACCGCACACACCCTTGGGTAAAGCATCTGGCCTGTGCGTGCCCACTGCCGGCACCTGAGAGCATAAGGAAGCATATCCGGAAAAGTGTTCGCTCAGCTCTTGAGACCCAGACTCTCCTTGGGATGGACCACGGACTCAGTTCAGGAAGCGCAGCAGAACTTGACCGTGGCCGGAGATAGAGATGAAACACTCCAAAGATGAAGCCCCTTAGCGTAAAAGCCGAATAAAAACTCGGAAATTTTGATTTCCGTCTGTCTGACTCTTCTCTTTACTTCCCAGTTTGTTTGGAATTCAGAGGGAAAGAGAAATGTCATGATTCATTACCTCTCAGTCCTCAACCCACAGTACAAGGCAGTGAGTTACCGGTGCTGTGATCCCCAGGCCTGCAGCTCTGTGCCTGCCCTGCCTTCCCTGCCGCTGCTCGGCCCTGGCCCTGCTGAGGAAACCGGACACCTCCCAGGGCTCATCTCAGCACCTGTCACTGAGTCACTTTCACTGGCCCAGTCTCGTGCTGGGGGCTTTGGGGATATGAAAAATCTTACAGTTCATGGTGGGGGGCTGTGTGAGTGAACAGTAATCCATTTACACTTTGCAGCAAGGCCACTTTTAAGGCCCCTTTGATAAAGTGGCCTCAACCCCGACCCCATCCCCCCCAACCCGTTTACCATCACGCTATTCTATTGGCTTTGCTGCACTCGTTGTAATGAACCTTCTCAGCTGCCCTGTTTCTTTCACTGCTAAATTATGTTTTGGTGGTTTAAAATGTGAGCTCCATGAGGCCTACAGTACCACAGCTTCCTTCCAAACTAGAATGTGGTAGTTGCTCAATACACAGGTTTACTGTTGAGAGAATTATTAATCATAAATTAATAGTAGACTATCACTTTATTTAAAAAAAAAAAAAGTCCATCCTAAGCTATGGTGACATTTTTTACTTCTCCCCCAGAAAATCAGGAAAGGCTAGGAAAAAAAAATGTGTTATTGCAACTGGACTTGCATAGGTGCTGGATCTGGATGTGTGGGGAGGAGAGGCATTCTGAGTTAAAAACCCAAGTACGCACATGGCACCAAAACTGCATGATGTGTTTTCATTCAGTGAGTATTAGAAGAGTGATTAACCTTTATCCCTCGCCAACTTGCACATATTCTCAGTGGTATGAACCTTACTGGTCCTTTCCAGTCATACAAAGAAATTTTTTTTTTTTTGTCTTTTTGCCTTTATGTAAAGCCGCACCCGCGGCATATGGAGGTTCCCAGGCTAGGGGTCTAACAGAAGCTGTAGCCGCCGGCCATCGCCACAGCCACAGCAATGCGGGATCCGAGCTGTGTCTGCAACCTACACCACAGCTCACGGCAACGCCGGATCCTTAACCCACTGAGCAAGGCCAGGGACCGAACCCGCAACCTCATGGTTCTTAGTCGGGTTCGTTAACCACTGAGCCACGAAGGGAACTCCCATACAAAGAAATTTTAAAACACAGTCAGATTCTCTCCTTGGATTCATACACAGAAGATTCACCATGCCAAAGTTTTTCTTTTTCTCTCTTTTTGTATAAGAAGCTCTCTGTCTGAAATTGAAGTGAATCTATCCCAACTGCAAGATTGTGGGTCAAGTTTGAGCAATAGTTCACTGCGCAATAATTTTCTTCAATTGAATCTTGCTCTTGCCGGGGAAATTCTCTCTGCACTTGGCAGGACTGAGAGCTCCAGGATAAGAGTTATCTATCTTGTGCTTTCCAAGTCAAGTCTGTTGTCACCACCAAATATTATTTATTAAGGACCAGATCGTCTAGATCTGGCCCTAGCTTTATCTTTGCACAAAACAAAGTAAATGGATACCCTTCTTCTTTACATCACCTGTGAACAAATTTCATCATAGTATCTTTAGCACTTTATAATTTGTTATTCATTTTCCTGCTTGACTTCCCATGGATAATGTGCCTTTGGTGCATTCAGGCTTGTCTTGGTCTCCTTGGTATTCCTGATGCCTGGCACCCAAAAGGCCCTCAAATATTAGCTGAATGAATGGGCTTTTGTAAACAATAACATGAATAAACATCAGACTATGCAAATCACCATAAATATTGAGCATAAAGTATTACTGTGTACATATTTGCATAGTTTCTCAAGACTAGGAAATTCTTCATATTCGTCATAAAGATATCTATTAAAACTCTTGTTCAGGCTTACCTTTTAAACAGTAAACTGTGTATTAGAATTAGAGCTGGGCAATGTACTCGTTGGCGAAGAGGGAAGTAATTTGTGTGACCACGAATTTCCTTGTAGAAATCCTGTGTTTCAGTCTTCACTGGATTTTCCTTGCCTGGTACCAAATACAAATTCAGCAACTATCAAATGAATATTTTGATTTATTTTTATATATTGGTTTAGTTTCTTAGAATTCTTATACAGTTGATGCATTCCTTTGATAACATACATTATGGAAAGTGTCTTGATTCAACAATTATATGATACAAAAAAATGTTTAAACCCTTCACCACCTGCTGAATGACATGCTATTGTGACAGCTGGTGATACCACAGGAATGGCATAGACGTGTGTTTATCATTAAGCGGCCTTATCAAGTCTAAAGACATGGAATAGGTAACTATTAGCAGGGCATATGTCCAAAGAACTGTGCAGTTCGCACATGTTGGAAATAAGGTATCAGACCTGAATTTGTCTTCTGAATTGGGTCACTCTAACCTTAAGTTCTACTTAGAATTTTCAGAAAATGTAGGGAACTCGTACAGTTGCCATTCTGTTTATCCAGCCCAAACACAAAGGTGGGGAAACATCCTTGCCAGGCCCTTCCTGACAGAATTTATCTATCTGAGGCCCAGACAGGTCTCCTCAGTGATGGCTGCCTGAGGGCATAGATATTTCTCCAGGGATAAAGACCAGAAGCAGATTGTTCTAAGGGCTAGATGAGGGTTTCCAGGACCCCACCTGCTTTCCCTCCTCACCTAAATAAGCTGAGCCACACCCTTCCCTGAAGTCAGAGGGCAAGACTC
>PVHT021183543.1:2590578-2658135 GCA_004024745.2 Catagonus wagneri | reverse complement strand
TTTTTTTTTTTTTTTTAATGCAGAGCCGCACCCGCGGCATATGGAGGTTCCCAAGCTAGGGGTCTAACAGGAGCTGTAGCCGCCGGCCTTCGCCACAGCCACAGCAACGCGGGATCCGAGCCGCATCTGCGACCTACACCACAGCTCACGGCAACGCCGGATCCTTAACCCACTGAGCAAGGCCAGGGATCGAACCCGCAACCTCATGGTTCCTAGTCGGATTCCTTAACCACTGAGCCACGAAGGGAACTCCCCTATACTTTCTTTGAGGCTCTCTCTCCCTCTCCCTCCCTCTCTCCCTCCCTCTCTCCCTCCCTCTCCTTTTCTTCCCTCTCCCTCTCCCTCCCTGAAGCTGCCTAACTCCTGTCTACACACCTCAAGCTCTGCTGCACCTGCCAGTGGCATATGACTGTCAACTGAGCTCTAAGCAGAAGGGACAATTGCCATTTGCAAGAGGTCTTCCCAAAGGAAATCACATGGGAGAGAGCCTTTGCCCTTTAGTCCCTCTTGCCTCAGGATTAATATCTGTAACTGAAGCAGCCGCGGCGTAAAAAGAACCGTGGGAAAAGACCCATGGGGTAAGATAGTAAATGAACAATGAGAGTTGAGGAACCTGGGCCTCTGATGCCATTACAGCACAGTAACAACCCTGCAGTGCCAGTTCCTGGAAACCGTGTGAGAGTTAAGTCCTATCTTTTGTCAACAACTCTTAATTTGAGTTTTTTTCTGTATTAACTTCTTAATTAATCCTAACTGATAGATACACTTTCTTTCCCCTATCTTCCTAATGTTCTTTTTCTCGTATATTTTTTTTTCCTGCCTTCTCCCTATTTTCCAAAGACCTTTGTCCCCAATCATATGTCTGGTCATAAAGTTCTTTCACAGTAAAATAAAATGGCTCACCCTCCAGCTCCCACCTTGTGAGAGAACAAGCCAGGGGGTCTTTGTGAAAAAGATGGACTTTCTAAAGATTCGAGTAGAGAGCAAATGGGGGAGGCCGGGCACTCCGAGGGGAGTCTTGGAATTGTTCACTGCTTTCCAGGGAATATCCTTTACCGCCTGAATAGGATATTCTGCAAAGACAGATAAACCCAAGCACCTTGTTACCAAAAAAATATTACACTTACAGAGCTCATCATTCCAAGAAATAAAGTTGCTTCCAAGTGTCAACAGGTTCAGAAGCAGTTTAGTGAATATCTCAGAGTGGGATCAATAAGACGTGTTTAAGGGCTCTCTGGGGCACAGCCTTAATCTTGAAGTTGAGGCCAAGGAACGACCACGAGGTCTTTCATAGCATCTCTGCATCTCTCTTCCAGTTGCCACAAAGGAAAGATCCCCAGGATCAAAGGCCCAAGGCTTCAGCCAATAAAAATTCCTGAATTCTTATCACAGTTTTTAAGGAGAAAGAAAGGGTCAAAAGTGCTTGTTTTATAGTGTTTATGCTCAAAGATTCAGAAGTGTGACACTGTGAACCGAGCATATCCTAAAGGCAGGTCAGGTTTGTCTGAGCGCCCAGCTGTTTGAAGATGCCGCACGCAATCTCATATGGCCAGAAGGGGGCAAAACCACCCAGGTGTTTATCCCATAATTCAACCACTGCTCCCACCCTTCCCCTTCATCAGCCACCTTTCATCATATCTTTTTTATTGGAGACGGTTTCTTTGGTTCACTGATAATTGGAATACTGGCCCTCTTTGCTGGTCCATAAATTTGGCACTAACTGCGTTTATGGCTGTGTCAGTCTGACACAATATTTCAGCCCTGAGAACTGCAGCCAGAGTTGATTTGTTGAAGGAAGGCAAGCATTCAGAATATTATTCATGACTTGGGGCAAATCTATAATTTAACATTGCGCATGTCTGCATTATGGCTCCAACATATCAGCTGATGGGAGCAACTTGATATGTATGGGAGAAATAAGTATCTTGGAGCCTCTGTTGGAAAAAGAAGTACGTGGACTTCAAAAGCTAGTGGACATGGGTTTCATTGCGTCTTTGTTACTTTGTATGCTATTTACTAGATACTGCTAGGTCACTTAAATGTAAAGAATCTTTAATATTCTCTGTGTTTCTAAAGTAATTTGGGGCTACTTTATTTTCTCTTATATTTTCAGTTGCTAGTTGATTGGTCGGTATTCAGAAAGTCAAGTTTATATAGTGGCCAAGGTCAACAGGCTTGGGAATCTGACTGGCTTCATTTAAGCTCAAGGCCACCTCTTCTAGCTGATAAACATGGAAAAGATCTTTAAATGCTCAGAACCATGGTATCTCCTCTACAATATAGTGACGCTGACTGCAGTACCTGCCTCATCATTCTGTTGCGAGAATTAACTGAGATCATGTCAGTACCTGCTCTTTGAATACAAACTACCCTTGTTGCCCATCACAGATGATAACTGTGGCGTTTGGGGCCATTGGGCCGTATTCCAGGAAATTCTCCAAGTAGGTATTCACCAACTCACCTGAAATAAAACCCAATTTGACCTCATGGAAGCCCAAGACAGTGTGAGTTGCATGGCCCTTTCAGTGATTTGCCATATCCAGCCGTGACCTCTACAAATCAGATTAAAGTGACCATAATTATAATGAGAACATTGTAGTCTAACTGGGCAAAAGCCGTCTCAGGTCTTCGTCTTCTGGTGAAGTGCATTCGCCTGACTCACCATCCACCTTACACTAAGGCACTGTGGACTCTTGACTAATCCAATGGATGTTAAAGACTGATAGATCACTAGGGCACATGACATACTGCTGCTCATAGCAGGTGGATTTGTTTGTTTTCTTCTAAGTTTTTATTTCCATTGGCTTCCTATTCTCCTGGAAAATAAGTGATCACTAAAAAAGTCCAAAACACTCACTTAGGATAAAGTGCTTCTTTTTTATTTTTGCAACTTGCTGTATTTATCCGTCCATAGGTCACTTGTCTATCCCTCCTCCCAGGAAACATTACTTAAGGATTTCACTTTATCACAGGCACTGTTTTGGGTGCTGGGGAACCAGAATTGAGTAATGCATGGTCTCCATTCTCCTGGATCTCTGTTTTTTTAGTAAGGTTTACAGATGAGCTCCTTAACCTCATGCAATGTGGTATATAACTGTGAGAGGTAGAGGATTGTCCAAGAACACAGAAGAGGGCCTCCCTGCTCTGTCTGGGGGAATAGGACAGAACAGCACGGGGTGTGAGGACTGACTCGCATTGCTAATGACAGACTAGAGACAGAGGGCATTCTGGTGAGGAGTCCCAGGAGAGCGAGCTGATCTGAGCTCCCTCCCCCTCTCTGCCTCTCTCTGTCTAGCGGTGACTTCACCCCAAACTTGTCTTCCTGTGGCACCTTATTTTTCTCATCTGTGCAATGGAGACACCATCTGTAAAGTATCCCTACTCAGATCCCCCCATGTGGAGCTTTTTAAAAAAGCTGCCCAGCCCCATCTCAGATGTGTTGTTTATCCATTCGTGAATTCAGCCTATTTTTTTGAGCACGTGTTTATTAAGTACCTGATTGTGCCAGGACTGTGCGAGAAGCTGGGGAGCAAGAATTAAACACCCTTGAGGGAATATTAGGGGAGACAAACATCACCAGTAATCGCTAGAAGAAAAAATAAATACTTCAAAGGAGAGCTTCTACTAGCAGCAACCAACTTATTAAAAAGGCAGATTCCTGGAAGCAGTGAAGAGAGAACTGAGATGTCCAGGATGAGGCAGAAGAGGAGCAAATGAATCAGATGAAAGAGGGGAGGACCATGCCTGGAAAAGAAATCACATGTGCAAAATCCCTAGGAAACCGAGCTCTTGGTAGGTGGGACCAACAGAGCGTTTCAACCTCAGCAGATGATTTGGGTGTTCATTCAGGATTTGAAGCTCATGCTAACCCCGATTCTCAGTTTTATGGGGCCGTTGGGGTGAGCGTATAAAGAGAGGCTTGTAAAAAGCCTTTGAACCGTAAAAAATGCTTCACACAGTCAGAATGTTGTGTATGCAGTCGCCCTCAATGATCATCAGATAAGAATTATACTCGGGGTATTAAAACAGATGAGTCCTTGATATGACCATAAATTTAGGCAATGACTCATATTTCACACCAAGATTGACATTCCATGTCCGTTTAGTCATAGTGATGTGACTCTTAGGCTGTTTATCGACAGCTGCTCCATTTGCCATTTAAGAGGTTTTGTACCCCAATGTGAACACTGATGGTGTGTGAGGATTGATGTTTATGAAAGTGACGGACAAGGCCAGGTGAGAAGGGCGAGCCTGGGAATGAAGGGGAAAGTTCTGGCGACTTGCGAAAAGAAGTAGGACCTTGCAGTCACGGATTGGACATGCGGTAGAGACAAACACATCACTAGCCTCCAGGGGTGGGGTGTCCATCTGGGGGGTCAAAATACATGATGAATATTTCTTGCCAATTACAACAAGGAAGTTCAAAATAGTCAGCATCCAGCAGCTTAACAGAGCTGTACTCTTAGCTATCGTAGACTTCTAACTTTAAATGTGCAATAGCCAAACCAACTTGTCATTTAGGCAACTTTTATTCTCCTTGTAGTTCTGATAACACCAAACTGTATGGCTCGATCTTCACAGGGTAGAGCTGATATCATAAAGGGCTGTGCAAGGTCCCCAGGAGCTCAAGTGAGGTGCACAATGGAAATGCCAACCTTAGATTAAGGAGATGTACAGTCACTGCAGTCCCTGCCATTTCCAGGGCAGGACAGTCTTCAGCTGATAGATATCAGACAAGTGAATGGAGATAACAACCAAACCAGATGCTCGGTGAGATGAGTCGCTGGGGCACAGAGTGGTAGAGTGGGAATCGGAGACAGCTGGATATCCCGATGACAGTAGGGTCCTACGTGATTTGTGACTGTGGATGAGTAACTCACCTGCCCGTGCCGCCATGGGGATAGTAGTTACGATGAAGATTAAATGAGACATTGAAGTTCACGTGCTTGGCACATGCACAGAAAAATCCCAAATGGTGTCTGTAGATACTCTGTCCCTCTACCGCCGCACTGAGGAGGCAGAATATAACTCCCTACCCCTCATCTGTGGACTGTCTTTAGTGACCTCTCTACAAAAGATATAGCACAGAAGGGAGGGGAATTCAAGGGAACTTTGCACTGACCAGCACAAACCTCAGCCAGATAATCGAGGCCAGCATCAGCAGTGATAGATCATGCACCTAAGATCGAATAAGAATATCACTTTAGTCCTCTTTGGTCTTCCCTCTCCCAAAGTCTATAAACCCAGTATCCTTATACAAAGAAGAGCAAATAAACCCAAATTGAAGATATTCTATGAAACACCTCATAGATATTTCTCAAAGCTGTCATGAGCAGAGTTCCCTTGTGGTGCAGTGGGTTAAAGATCCGGCATTGTCATTGCGGTGGCCCTGGACCCTACTGTGGTGTGGGTGTGATCCCTGGCCTGGGAACATCATCCACATACTGTATGGAAGTGCGGGGAAAAAAGCAAAAATAAAACTGTCCTGAGCATCAAAAACAGGGAGAGTCTGAGTAATTGTCACAGCCAAGAGAAGCCTAAGGAGGCATTACAACTAAATATAATATGGTATCTGGGTGGGATCCTGATATAAACAAAGAAAGCAAAGAAGGAAGGAAGAAAAAGAAGGACCTAAGATAAATACTAATGAAATCCAAAATCCAAATTAAGTATAGAATTTACTTAATAACAATGGAACAATGCTGGTTCATTAGCTGTGACAAATGTACCATAATAACGTAAGATGTTAACAGTAGAGGAAAATAGATGTGGGAAATATGGAACTCCTTGTACTATCTTTGCACATTTTCTATAAATTTAAAACTCTTTGAAAATTTTAAAAGTTTGTTTTAGACGATGTTGGCCAGGGACATCATAATAACTCAATACGTGTTCTCTCTACTTTCTCTTTTTTCTCCTCCCTTCTCCAGTTTAAACTACTTGAAAATTTGACTTAATCAGCTTTCAGAGGCCATACCTCTATGTATGTGGGTCTAATCCCACATACATACACATGGATGTTTCTTTTTCTTTTTGCTTTTTGGGGCTGCACCCGTGGCATTTGGAGGTTTGGGTTCCCAGGCTAGGGGTCTAATCGGAGATACAGCTGCCAGCCCACACCACAGCTCATGGCAACACTGGATCTTTAACCCACTGAGCAAGGCCAGGGGTCAAACCCATAACCTCATGGCTCCTAGTCAGATTTGTTTGTGCTGCACCACGATGGGAACTCCCCACGTGGATGTTTCTTAATGCATATATAAATATATAAGGTGTGATGAGTCTGCTTGCAAATCAAATGGCTTGCAGGGTAAAAACATGTTATTTTGTCCCTTTACAAGAAATCTGGAAGACGTAGACACAGGAATGTCCTGGAGCCCAGCATCGCCATTAAATATTCAGGATCTTCAGAACACAGGTGCTGTCGTCCCTCTGATTTCCAGCCATGTCTGCTCCAACCACACGAATGCAGTGCAGTGCTGGAAGTTCTACCCAGTCAGTAAAAGGCATACATCTGAAAAAGGAGAAAATAATTAGCAGTCAAAATTTGTGAACAACATGACTGTATATGTGAAAAATCACAAGGTATCTACAAAAAAGGAAAGAAAAGCCTTCCAGAAAATATGAGTGAGTTCAACAAGGGCAGAGAATGCAAGATAAATACATCTAAAACATCAGTGTTTCTTTATACTAGCAATGAGCATGTGCACACTAAAATTTAAAATAGGATAGTATTATTGTTATTCAAAAAACAAGTACTTATGGGAGTTTCCGTCGTGGCTCAGTGGTTAACAAATCCGACTAGGAACCATGAGGTTGCGGGTTTGATCTCTAGCCTTACTCAGTGGGTTAAGGATCCAGCATTGCCATGCGAAGGCCGGCAGCTATAGCTCCTTTTAGACCCCTAGCCTGGGAACCTCCACATGCCGCGGGTACAGCCCTAGATAAGGCAAAAAAAAAAAAAAAAAAAAAAAAAACAGTGCTTATGTGTAAATCTATCAAAATATGTATAGGACTTGTATACTGAAAAACATGATATGGTAATGAAAAAAATCAAGGATTAAAATGGAGAGTCACCCTGTAGGCATGGATTGGAGGTTCAGCTTTGTAAAGAAGTCAGTGCTCTCTAGATTGATATACAGGCTTAATCAAATTCCTATCAAAATTCCAGTAAGATTTCCTATGGATAGAGACAAAATTATTCTAAAATCTGTATGGAAAGACAAAGGAATTAGGATAGCTAAAACAATCTTAGAAAAGAAAGATGAGATGATTCCATCTGCTTGGTTTCAAGAGTTATTACGTAGCTGTAGAAATCAAGATCGTATGGGACTGGCAAAGAGAGACACGTAGATCAATGAAACAGAACAGATTCCAGCAATAGACTCACGTACACATTCCCAAATGATTTTTGAACAAAAGTACAAAACCAGTTTAATGAAGGAAAAATAGTCTTTTCAATACATGGTACTGGAGTAATTGAATATCCATGGGCAAAGAAAATAAAAATAAATTTTGACCTAAGTCTCATACCTTATCCAAAATAGATCACAGTTGTAAATGTAAAACTTGAAACCATAAAACTCTCAGGAAAAAAGAAAAGAAAAGAAAATCTTCAGGACCTAGAACTCAGCAAAAACTTGTTAGATTTTGCACTAAAAACACAGTGCACAAAAGGGAAAATCAATACATTGGACTTCACCTAAATTAAAAACTTTTGTCTTAAAAGCTCTCTGTTAAGAGGATGAAAAGCCAAGCACCAGACTAGGAGAAGATATTTGCAAGCTCCACATCTGATGAAGGTCGAAGAGTATAACGTATGTTCAAAATTCAACATTAAAAAAATCCATTTAAAAAACCAGCAAAAGACATAAAGAGACATTTTACTGATAAAGGATATACATATAGTTGGAGTTCCCTTCGTGGCTCAGTGGTTAACGAATCAGACTAAGAACCATGAGGTTGCAGGTTCGATCCCTGGCCTTGCTCAGTGGGTTAAGGATCCGGTGTTGCCATGAGCTGTGGTGTAGGTTGCAGACGCGGCTCGGATCCGGCATTGCTGTGACTGTGGCGAAGGCCGGCAGCTACAGCTCCAGTTAGACCCCCAGCTTGGGAGCCTCCATATGCCGCAGGTACGGCTCTACATAAAGGCAAAAAGACAAAAAAAAAAAAAAAAAAAAGGATATACAGATAGCAAAGAACGTAAAAATGTGTTTGATATATTAATCATCAAAGAAGAAAGAGAAGTTAAAATCACAATATGCTATCATTACACGCTTATTAGAATAACTAAGTTTTTTTTTTTTGTGACAAAATCAGATACTAGCAAAGGATGCAGAGAAACTGAGTCACCCCTTTATTGCCAGTGGTTTGTTTCTTAAATAACTAAACATGTGACTAAGCATCCAGTCCAACGGCTGCACCTCTGAGCGTTCATCCCAGAGAAACCGCAGGTGAATGTTTATAGCAGCTTTAATCATAATAGCCCCAAACAGAAGATAACCCAGATGTCCTTTAATGGGCAAACAGTTAAATAAACTGTGGGCCGTCCATGAAAAATTACTCAGCAATAAAAAGGAATGAGCTATTGGTATAGACACCACCTAGATGAATTTCCAGAGCAAAGTGCTGAGTGAAAAGCGCCAGTCCTAACAGGGTACATATTATGTGATTTCAGTTGTATAATATTCTCAAAATGAATGACGGAGAAATAGGAAACAGGTTAGTGGTTTAGGGGAGAAGTGAAAGTGGCTCTAAGAGGACAGCAGGAGAGATCCTTCTGGTGATGGAGCTGTTCTGTGTCTTAACTGAATCCATCTTAGCAACCTGGTTGTGATGTTGTACAGACCTTCCTCAGCTTAACTATGAAATGATATCCTGATAAACCCATCATAAGTTAAAAGTATCCATAAGTGGGAACCTACCAAACATCCCACCTTAGCCTTGCCTACTCTCAACATGCTCAGAACACTTACATTAGCCTATAGTTGGGCAAAATCCTCTTAACAACAAAGCCTGTTTTATCATAGACTGTTGAACAGCTCATGTGACTCACTGACCACTGTACTGAAAGGGAAAAAAGCAGGCTGGTTTGCTGGGCACAGAATAGTTGGATGTGTACAGGTGACTGACCCATGTGATCGCATGCCTGCCTGGAAGGTGCAACCCCGTGCTGCCCAGCCTCCCAGAAAGAAGGTATCGTACCACATATTGTGAGTCCAGGAAAAGATGAAAATTCAAAATTTGAAGTACGGTTTCTAATGAATGTGCATGGCTTTTGCACCACAGTACAGTCAAAAAATTACAAGCTGGGGACGTACTGTAGTTCCCAAGATGTTACCATAAAAACTGGGTAAAGAGCACAGGAGCTAACCTTGTATTATCCTTACAACTGTGCGTGCATCACAATGACCTCAAATAAAAAAATGAAATTTAAAAACAGTTTTACCAGCTTGGGTCTTCATACATCATTTGTGCAATTAAATTAAATGTGCTGGTATTTATTGACCCTAGTTTTTAGGTATGGTTAGGTACTGCAAGGGGCCCTGTATGTGTATGTATGTGATCTGTGTGCTACACAACTGTAAGAACAGAGCGTGGAAGACCCATTGCATTGACCTGGGGGTAAAGGTTGGAAGGACTCCTGTCTTTTCCCCAGTCACAGTTGCAGTATCAACGTACCATCAGAGGGACTTCAGTGGGTGTGCACTTTAGATTTATAGGTGTTTGCAGGTAACTTTGTTTTGTTTTTTTTTTTTTGGCTTTTTAGGGCAGCACATGCAGCATATGGAAGTTCCCAGGCTAGGGATGGAATCGGAGCTATAGCTGCCGGCCTACACCACAGCCTCAGCAATGCAGGATCTGAGCCGTATCTTCTACCTACACCACAGCTCACGGCAACACTGGGGCCTTAGCCCATTAAGCGAGGCCAGGGATCAAATCCACATCCTCATGGATACTAGCCGGGTTCATTACCGCTGAGCCTCATTGGGAACTCACCAGATAACTCTTGATCATATCCTGGAAGTAGAAATATAACATTTTACAACCTTCCCCAAGATAGATGTAGATAAATAAATATAGATGATACAGATAGAGGTATAGAATTATAATTTCCAGTTATTTGCTTAAGGATATGTGAATTTTCACTCTTTTTTTGTTGAGAAATAGCCTGAAGTGCTTACGTGGTTAATAGCAGAGACCTGTCTGGGCCCAGAGTGGCTGCTTGATCCTGGCTGAGCAGGTGAACACCTGTGTGACCTTGAGAATGATACTTAAACCCTCCATCCCTTTCTTTCCTCATTTGTAACTTATAATAAAAATAAATATTACTTCAGCGAGTTGATATGAGCATTGAATGAATTAAGATTTGTAAAGCACACAGAATAGTGCTCTCAGCAGCATTTGTAAAATAAATTCACTCTGAATTTCTTCTGTAGTTTCTTTTGACTCTAGTTGATGAGATGAAAATAAATCCACTCTCACTTTTTTTGTAACTTCTAGGCTGATACCCTTCAGATTTATAGGCCTAGTTATAAATGATCACAAATAACTTGAATACTTTTATGAGAAAAAATGAAGTTAAAATAATACGTCCCCTAAAATGTATGATCTGAATGCTTCAGTTTGTCAAAATGTTGTTCATTTAAATGTTTAGCAATTTTGTTTTGTTTTCTAGTTTCAGTCCACACATTTGAAGATGAAACCCTGCAGGCTATATTTTATTATAATTATTTTGTCAGTGTCAACAATGCAGATACATAGATTTGATTTGTCTGCTGAGAATTAACCTGCTATGTGCCAGGACCTTCATCCACATAGCACTTTTTGGACCAAAAAATTCTCTAGGTCATATCAGTCAAAATATCAGATGTGTTGCATTTAACCAGGGAAATGGAATAAAGATATAAAAAAAGAATACATACATGCAATTACTCACAGCTCTCAATATGACATTAGTGCTGGCAATTTGCTGAACCACACAGCTGATAACCAGAAAATCTGGACCCCTTTACTCTCAACTTAGAACAATGTCATTTCTCAGAGTGACAGCAGAATGGATGCTTAAAGATAATAAATTCATTAATCTTACCCTCATAACATTTCAGAGGAATAATGAGATGTGAACAAGTGACTCAAAAAAAAAAAAAAAAACTCACCACCAGATGTCTCCACTTTGTAAGGCAATTAACAAAACAATGAAACACAAAGGAGATTCAAAAGGGGGGCTGATTTAAGGCAGTGGCTCTGGTCTGGGGGAGATTTTGCATCCCCAGGTGACATCTGGCAATACTGGAAACATTGGATTGTCACAGCTAGAAGGAGGGGTCCCACTGGTGTCTGGTGGGTAGCAGCCAGGGATGCTGGTAAACAATGCACACAGAACAGCCTCGCTTAAGAGAGTCATCAGTCCCGAAACATCAGTGGCACCGAGGTTGAGAAACCCTTTGGTGGACATCTGGTTTGCTTGGTTGGCATTATAGCTTATTGAGCCTCTCCAGTCTTTTTTCTTTTCTCCATGTGAGGTAGTAAAAGGTGGGAAGAAGAGTGGAGGTGAGACTCAACATAGTGTCCGTGCAGCCTTCAGCAGATTTCTCTGCTGCAGGGTCTCTGTGACACTCTTTACAATATCATTTCCTTTTTAATATCATTTCCTTTTGACTAGACTGTCGTCCTTGTGAGGTGGTGGCTCACTGAGAGCCTGGCCAAGATAGTTTCCATCTTTATATGCCTAGTGCTTAGAGTGTGTGACGTGTGGTACACGCTCAATCAGTCTGTCAAAGGAATAATTGCATGAGTTCATCATAGCAGGATATTGCCTCTAAAAGGAGCACAGTGGAAACTCTCTCCCTTTACAGATGTGCTTCCGAATCAGTCAGTCCTGGGCTTAAGGGAAGATTGGGGCATTAACACACAGGCAAGAGTTAGTGGGACAGTAGATTGTTAGGAAGAGAATTAAGATGTGAACAAAGTTGTGAAGGAAAATAGCAAGCAAGAATACTATACACGATTTATAGACAATCAAGAAGTCATCCAAGTATAAAGACAATGGCCAACCTTCTCAACATGAAATGCTTGTGAGTTCCTCCTTGAAAAAAAAAAAAAATGCTTGTTAATACCATCGATCCGTTTAAGATTTTAATAACAAATCTCAAACAAAGGACTAGGCAAAAGAATTGAGTGCTGACAAATACTGCCTATGTATATGCACGTGCATATTTATTCAATATGCACATAAATATATCTGTGTATAAATGTACGTGTGTGTTTACTTAAATATAAGTACCACTTTAATCAACAACAGAAAATATGTTTATGTACATATTAAACCTGAAAAAGTAAAAAATTAGAAGGTAGCAGAGGGTAGCTATAGAATCCTTATTCACGCAACTGAGTAAATCAAAACTAAAACCATAGGTTAAAAGAATGACTCCTGGGAGTTCCCACTGTGGCTCAGTGGTAATGAACCCTTCCAGTATTCATGAGGATGTGGGTTCGATCCCTGGCCTTGCCCGGTGGGTTGAGGATCCAGCGTTGCCATGAGCTGTGGTGTAGGCTAGCAGCCACAGCTCACATTAGACCCCTAGACTGGGAACTTCCATAGGCTGTAGTGTGGCCCTAAAAAGCAAAACAAACAAACAGAAAAGACTCCTGATTTTTAATGTTTCTTATATTTGTTTCTAAATTTTAGGTATATTGGGAAGATCCTGTTTTGGAGCACAATAATTTATTTGCCTTTTTATAATTGTGCATTGTTCCATTTATTTCCTCCGCTAAATTTAACAAAAAAAATGTGATTTTTTAAAAAATTTTAAAATCCTTTATAACATTTCCGTAGAGGATTTCTGTTTTTCTCTCCCATCTATCTCCCTATCTATCCATTCATCCATCTATCCATGCAGGTTTGTAGGAAGAGATACTAGAAATGATATCTAGGCAATGGTACTTATGCTATTTCCAGGAGTCAGGATGGGGAGTTCCCTCCTCCAGGCAGAAGGCTCACTGTCTTTGTTCTCTTAGGCTTTCAACTGATTGACGAGAGCCACCCACATTAGGCAGGACGACCTGCTTCTGAGTGTGAGACCCTATTCCCATCCTCAAGCCATATCTCAGTAGCTTGGGCTGAAGACCTCTTTTGTAGACTGAGGCCAAAATTCACTTCCAGACTTTGGACGACAGTGTTACAATTCCTAGATATACCCTAAGTCAATATATATACATATATATGTATATACTTTATATTAATAATATTAATGTATTGATATATTTATAAATATATGAGCTTTCCACGAGTACTTCAAATTCTGCAGGTCCTTAAATAACTGTTGTACGTGTTCTGTTGGGTTTTCTAGCTGCATTCAGTGGGAGAGACACAGTGGAGTGTGCTTATACCATCTCATCCAGAACTGGAGCCCTATTGCTTCTTGAAAAGATTTCAAACACAGATAGGACAAAATATTAAGAGCAGCTAATTATGAGTAACAGTGGTATGATCTGTTTCTTCATTGTACATTTTTTCTGTACATTTAGAATGGATAAGCAGTGTGGTCCTACTGTACCGCACAGGGAACTATATATCCAGTCTCTTGGGATAGAAGTTGGGTTGAAGGATAGTATGAGAAAATACATATATATATGTGTGTGTGTGTGTGTGTGTGCGTGTGTATGTGTGTGTGTGTGTGTATGTATGACTGACTCACTATACTGTACAGCAAAAATTAGCCCAACGCTGTAAATCAACTAGACTTTAATAAAAAAATAAAAAATATTTTTAAATGAAAAGTTAAATTTTCCAAGAGGAGAACGTTTTTTTCAATAGCTCATTCTACAGTTTGTATGTAGCGATAAGCAAGACTTCTGAATTCATTCAGAAGACTAATTTAAGAATAGAAAACACTGAGGAAACACAGAACACAGACCTTCTGCATTCCTGCTCATCTCCTCTTTGACTAAATCCAGGACAGTTCACTCTTAGTTATCAGCTTGGGCAACCAGCTGGTCTCTGGAACTTTGGGCTTAAAGTTGTGGTTTCCCAGCATCGAAGAGGAAATAGAGAGTTGGAGGAAGTGACTTAGAACCAAAGTCAAAGGAAAGTGTAAAAGTAAATACACTTTATTTGACTTCATCTGTCACAAAGGAATAAAACAAAGCTTGCAGCCTCTGGATTGATTGAGAGGCACCAAACTTTATGCTGAACTCAGTCATTTCTCTCAGCTATTAAATATTGTCATGTATCGCTGTGCTCTTTTTCTTGCCTCTAAATGAACTTCCTTCGCTCCTTTTAGATTCATTTATTATGCAGTGAGATGCTATTTAAAAAAAAAATCCTTTGGAAGAAGTGACTAATATACTTGCACAGACCAGCTTTTGTGCTAACTGGGTTTATTCGTCTGTGTCAATGCAAACTCACAAAGGGTTTCTGGTGAAAAAGGCAAAACCTACAGGTAAGATACCTACTCACAGAATTTCTGCATGTTCCAAACATGACATCTGTATGCTGTCTCAGGCAAAGTTTTTAGCAACTAAGCATGGGGCAGGAAGAAAAAACCTTCATTCTTAAGGACATCAATTTATACTGAGAAAAAAAAAACACTAGAGGAATATGCCAGTTTTAACTGAGAATTTGAAAAAAGGAATTGGGCCATATCTTTTTGGTTAATACCTATATATATAATATCTGCCAACTGGATACATGTGGAATTCTTTTCACTGGAAGAGATGTGACTCTGACTCCCAGGCTTAAAACCCTTCGTTGGATGCTGATGGTCCCTGTAGACCAGTGAGTATTCTCTAATGGGGCCGTTGAGCCAGAGTGAGGCGAGGAAACTACGAACAGTGGAAGGAGGTTCTCATAAGGTAGATTTTTTCAATTTAACCTGTGTGTGGTCTGTAGAGTAATGCCCCCCTTCAAGTACCCACTCCCTAATCCCTAGAACTTGTTATTATGTTACTTTACGTGGCATTGAGGACTTGACAGATGGGATGGAGTTAAAGATGCTGAGACTAGAAGTTTATCCTGGGTCATCTAGATGGGCCCAGTGTAATCAGCTGAATCCTTGAAAGTTTCCATTTTGGCCAGAGAAAGGGGTGTGATGAGCAAAGGGGGGTCAGAAAGATGTGATGTGAAGAAGACTCAGTGCATCATTACTGACTTGAAGATCTAGAAGGGGACCATGAGCCAATGGATGTGAGCAGCCTCTAAAGCTGGAAAAGGCGAGGAAATGATCTTCCCTTAGAACCTCCAGGAAGGAGGGCAGCCTGCCTGTACCTCATTGTTAGCCCCATCCGACCATGTCTGACCTCCAGACTACAGAATCATATGATTATAAAGTTCTGTTACATTAAGCCACCAATTTCATGGAAAGTTGTTATGGCAACAACCAAAACCTAATACAATATTTTCATTATTTTTTGTGTGTGAGCTCATGACTTCCAACATTTCTTTAATTTAAAATGTCCTCTTTTTTCCTATGAAATCATAGAAAATGGTACTGTGTGTGTATGAGGGGCTCTATTTTCTTGCCTTCCAAAATGAAATATCATCCTCTGTTGTTATTTCTCACATCGCCCTGCACTGTTCCCTCTGCCCTCCATCTCTTCCTCACTCTTTCCTTCCTTTTTAACCTGCCATGAAACTTAACTGTTTGCACACAGAGTCCACGTGTTGTTCGTACCAGCCTTTCTTGGATGGCCTTGCTGATCCTGTCCATCTCTTCAGATGCACATCTCCCCACCTGCAACTCTTCATCCCCTGTGATAGTGGATCCCGAACCTCCTGGGAATCCCCATTCTGTGGGTACTCATGAACATCCACGCACCCATTTCCCATCATGCACCTCCTGAACCAGCATCTCCCAGCAGGGTCTGAAAATCTCCATATGTAGCAAGGAATATAGTCATTAATGAAGTATGAGGAACTTAATTCTAGCAGCAGCGAATTGACACGTCTCATGCTTACTAAGTCCTCTCACTACCTCCCTCCATCTGTGCTTCTGATTAGAAGCCTGATTAGGCTCCCCTGTGCCTAGAATTCCACCTCCCCACTCTTTTTCCCGCCCTGAATTTTTCTGGCAAACCTCCTCATGCTCTAATTGATCCTGTTTGATTATTCCACTTCTCACCTCCTATGAAAGAGTTCCCAGCCTTGCCTTCACTCCTGGAATCCTAAGGAGCATTCATCATAAATGAGGTTGAAGGCACTTGACATATGGTTTTGTAGTCATCTGTTTGTCTTCATCAGCAACATCCTACCCTGGAACATAGAGACGGCGCCTTACTCATTTTTCTTCCCCAAAGTCCAGCACAGTGCTGGAGAGGTGTTCAGTGCTAAATAAATGCTTATAAAGTGACTGGATGGAGGAAGGAATGCAGAGACACATTAAACAGTACAGACAGAACGTCATGAGTCGATTCTCTGTTTTCTCCTTTAAGCATCAAGCTCATTTTCAGTTACTTGCCTAGGGGACCCAATTTAAAGAGACGGTCACAAATGTCTGCACGAGAGGAGAAATCTGGTGTATGGGTTTTCTGTGTTGGGAAATCTCACCATGACATTACCTTCAAAAAATGCCGTACTTACCTCTAAACACTTCTCATCATTTCCATGAAGAGCCCTCTGGTCCAAGCTTCTATCGTCTCTGTGGCCTCCCTGTGGTTCCTCCAATATGACACATATGTGGGCTTATATTATACACCAGGTCCTCTGTTTGAGAAAATCTTTATGCATCATGGTGTATGGATCATGACTTGATCTCTCCCAGAGAGGTTGTGCCTGGCCAACCTATCTAAACTGTGCTCCCATCACAAGTTCTTAATTTATCCTGCTTTCCTTTTTTTTTTTTTTGAAGTACTCATATAAAATACCTATTATATATTACATTTGTTTCAACCTGTCTTGACAATTAGAATACAAGTTCCATGGGAGTTCTCGTTGTAGTGCAGTGGAAACGAATCCGACTAATATCCATGAGGATTCGGGTTCGATCCCTGGCCTTGCTCAGTGGGTTAAGGATCCAGCGTTGCCGTGAGCTGCAGGGTAGGTTACAGACGCAGCTCAGATCCCACGTTGCTGTGGCTGTAGTGTAGGCCAGCAGCTCTAGCTCAGATTGGACTCCTAGCCTGGGAACTTTCATATGCCACGGGTGTGGCCCTAAAAACCAAAAAAAAAAAAGTTCCATGAAGGCAGAAATTTTGTTCACTTGGTTCATTGCTCTTTGCTGGGATAAGTCAACGTGGATAGAAGTTCAACATAAGTAGCAGGCAATGCATTTAGTAGGCATTCAGTACATTAAATGCAGTATGTATCCAACACCAGTGTATGTGGGTGTGGCAGAATATTCCAGGATAACCAAGTAGGCTGGCAGGAGGCACAATGCATCTGTGTTCTCATCTAGGACACAGGTATCTTAAAATGGCATTTTAAATCCTGCAGTGGCCAAGCTTCAAGAATTTGATGCATATTCTGTTTCTCAGTTATATGTGGTTATTTTCTAAGAAAGCATGTAAGGGTTTGCCTGTGTTTGGATTTTTTTTTTTCCTTTCCCTTATGAAAGTGCTCCCTGACCTCCAGTGAGCTGCAGCCTGGGGGAACACTGCTGGGTTTGTTGTGGACAGTGATGTTTCTGGATGCAGGTCCAGTTTAGCAGTTCCTCTTCTACTGCTGAGATCCAATTAAAAATCAAATAAGCAAAGAGTTAGAGGTGAGCCCAGAGACAGTGCCAGCCCCGGAAACCTCGTTTGCTTGTGCAAGACAGGCCACGTGCTCTGTTTCCAGCTCCCTCCAGAAACTGCCTCTTTGTTTTGAATTCCTGGAGTGACGTGAGCCTCCCATCTGCAGGATTTGATCTTGGATTTTTTTTTTTTTTTAACTGCATAGTAACTGTGATATCAAGCCCAGAACTTTTCTTTGTTAGCTTCGGGCCATTGGTGTCTGTATTATCTTCCTACCTAGGAGTCTCTCTTCATTTTGCTGATGCCCTGGAGGGATTTCTGAACTCTGATCCATTTCATTTCCACACCTCGAAGCTTCTTCCTTTTGCCTTTCTCCCCTTCTGGGCTATACCTGCAGCAGCTACAGCCTTAGCTCTTAGACACTGCATTCCTGTCTTTGCTTTTCTCAGTTTTTTCTTTCTGTCTTTGGCAGATCAAATGTTTCCTAATTGCAAGGATAAAAAAATAGGCTCCAGGGACCAGTGTCTGAGGTGGCATGGTTTTCTATTTTGAGTTAGATTTGTATGCTTCCCTGCCTGACTCTTTACATCTGCACACCCGGGGTGACACCATCAGCATACAGCGGTGGTGCCAGTCGGGATCTTGTTCATTTGCTGGGCATGAACAGCTCTGGGACAGTGCATGTGATGGTTTTTCAGAGAAGCAACCCTGCCTTTGAAATTATTCTTTAAAAGCTCTTAGATGTCTGGGTCCATATCTCTTTGCCTGAAAGAGAATGAAAGGAAAGAAAGAATATGTTGGCTATATCAAAGGGCAGCGCTTCTTTCTTCCCTCGCCATCCTTCCTGCCTCTGAGTGCACTGTCCACGGGGACACAGGATGGGCATGTGCTTTGAACTTGATGACTGGAAAGAGGGTGAAGGGGGTATAAGCCAATAGGAGACGTAGTTTACCACAGGTGCTGGTTGGATGAGTCTGGGCTGTCAGAAAACCCCAAAGTCAAGGTATGCTAACCTAAGGTGACCAACCTGTTCCCATTTGCCCGTGGCTGTCTTGATTTTAACACTGAAAATCATATATCCCAGGCAAACCGGGATGGCTGCTCACCCTACTGAGTCATTCATGCACAGTTTTAAGTGCCTACTGTGCGCGCCAGCATGGCTTTTCGGGAGGCTTGTGGTTTGGGCAGCCAGTCCTTAGCCTGCCCTCATCTGCATTTGTCTTCCTTGTGTTTACATAAACCTTTAAAGGTTGCCCTTTTGTTAACGATTTCACATTCATGCCTGGCCTTGGTTGTCCTGAACGTTTGACCCTCTGTTAATTTGATTTTATTCTCTGACATGACCTTGGTCTCTCATAGATCCAGAATGAAAATGCGTCTGGAGTGACAACAAAAATTGGATGTGGGTAGCTTCCCAGGGAAGACAATAGCTCACAGAGGAGAAGAGGTTCGGGATGCAGGGGAGCAAGGTGGGGCAGTGCCCACCACGGCAGGCAGAGAGCATGCCCTTGGATTTGCACAAACGCTGTTAAAATGTCAAAAGCAGGTGTTTCTTTTTTCTTTGGTCTGAGCTTCAGGCTAACGTGGGCATTCAGCTAAATCCCTCCCAGGTGCTGAAACAGTATGTGGTTTAGGATTTGAGGTAATTATTGCTGAGTGCATTGTATGGCCAGTGCACCTGCCAGGTAGATGTTATGAAAAAGTGTGCTGGGGTGGGGGTGGGGGATCAAAAGAATTTAGAGGACAATTTTTCCATCACAAGACCTTAGAAAGCCTATTAAGACCATCAAAAGCCAGTCATGGAGCTAAATATATTCACAATATGGTTAACAACACAAATGACGCAGGAGGCACCAAGAATCTTAGCAAGATCAGTCGTTGTTTACAAGTTAGAGAAAATGCCAGCATTGCCCTGAGAAATTCAGGACCCGCAGTGCCATTCCTGTCCTGCAGTGGACTCTCGGTGAGTTATCTTGTAGTAAAGCTGGATATTTAGCTATCTAGACTTAAAGATTTAGATCTTTGCTCGGGTACACAAGAGAAATACTTGGTCAGATTGTCTAAAATGAAGGAGAGAGAGTGTTGCTCAGCAGTGGATGATGCCCTCAGAATAAAGTGGAGAAAAACAAACAGCAGCCAAAAGGCAGTGTCCCTGTAGCTCAAGATCCAGTGGGAGAGTCAGAAATGAGTCAAAAAGCTGCCCAAGTTGATGTAAAATCAACAGCTTGATGATGCCATCAAACAGAGGTACAAGGATTTGTGAAAGCAGATAGTGCAAAGATTTGCGCCAGTTGGGTGGCCTCCCTGAGAAGCAGAAAATTGGGCTCAGATGAATAAAATCTGAGCTTCTTTAGTGTGTCATCTGTGCTGGTTACTGCCAACAGCTTTGCTTACATTTTCTTGATTAATTCTCACATATCAAATTCTGGAGGTAGGTGTTATCCTTTCAAAGTGTCTTTGCTTTAAGAAGAACATCCTGTCATTATCCATCATCTCGGGGGGGCGGGTGCTCTGTCATTATCAATAACCTAAGGGAGCAAATTCCATTAAGATCCTCTAGAATGGGGCTGAGCGGGAGCAGATTATGTCACGCCAAATATGCCTGTTTGGCATAAGGATCCTTTTAGGCTGGTTATTATTATTATTATTATTATTATTATTATTATTATTATTATTATTTTGAGAAACAGCACACACAGAAAACTCTGAAAACTGAGTAGAAGTTACCCTTTTTGTAAGAGACATTTCTTTATCGAGGAAATTTCCCTTTGCAAGGGAGTCTCCAGCTCTGTACCAGGATGACTGAATCTCTAGAAACACATCAGTAGGAAAGGCAAGGACTGAAGTCTGCCGACCCACTATGTGCTTGTTGACCGCGCTTTGCCTGATGACCTCCTGTGACTGGCCCTCCCCACCCCCAAGCCCAAGATGGTATTTAAGGTGACGGCTTGGGCCATTTCCGAGGGTGAGTGTTAGTCTCCCTTGCATACAGGTAACCGCGTTATTAGACTTCTGCTTTTTCCCGTTAATCTTTCATTACAAAGGAGTCCTCACTAAGCCACCAGAAGGGTGGAGGTAGAGGCTTCCCCATTCTCCTTCCACAAAGAGGCTCCCTGAGCCTCTCTTTTCTGCGTCTATATCTAGTGCCTAGATATTCTGCAGACGTGCAAGCCGTGCAAAGACTAAAACCCAGATAGTAGTTGAACAAATTGATTTATTCTCCATACACAGATTACAAAATTTGGCTTAAGTATCTCTCGGGTGTCTTCCAAATGAGGAAGCAGGGACGCGTGCTGATTTTCGGGCAAGTGCATGATGCATGGTCTGTGCAGTCCAAGAATTTACTGCCTCTTCTCTGCATCCTTGAAGGGATGCACCTGCCTCGTGTCATGTGTGTTTCCCTGTAAAACAGGATCTCATCAGTGTCATGCCCTCATAGACAGGAGAGTTGCGTATCACAAATGGTAGAGAAGGGCCTGCAGGGCTTTGAAACCTGGTGTGTCCGGCCTCCTGTCTCAAGGACTGAGCTTCCTGGCAAACAAGGTTTGCTTGCATTTTGATAGTTCCTCTTGCAAGAACATTCTGAAAGCCCTGCAGTGCGAAGCTTCCATACAGCACCCACAACAAAAGCTTGAAACCTTGAGTCTTCACCCACTCGAATTAAATAAAATGCATTACGTGACCGTACGGCTACTTAGAAAAAACAGTTTTCATAAATTGATGTGCTATTGGAAAAGGTAGAGAGGGTGGTTTTAATTTTTTTATAACTTTCTCTTCCCCTTAGTTTTAATAGCTGCCGAGGCCTCAATGAGGCAACTCCTTTTAATAAAACTCACTGGTTAATTTATTGAGATGGACTCCACTTGTCCCTATTTCAGACAGCTCTCCAGGGCCTCCCACATCCACTGCACCAGCGCTGAAGGGCTGCAGGTTTGATGGTGCCCAAGGAGTCCATTCTGTGACTCATGCTTTCTGGGCCCTGAGAGGCTTCAGTTCATTCCAGGGTATTGAATTGCTAAAAGTATTCAAGGTCTTACTGAAAGACTAGGCAGAGCTCAGGGATTTTACCTTGCTTTACCTTGATGAAAATGGACCCCAGAAAACTGAGATGCTAGCGCACACATGCACACACATGTACACACTCACACTCAAACATACATCCATGCACATATATATATTTATACATATACCCATGCACATACATACATGCATATACATCAGGCACACATGCGTATATGCACACATTGCATATACACAGATAAACACGCATACATACACATGCAAACACACATACACACATATGCACAATAAATACATGCATATACACATACACACATTGATGCACACATGTATACAGTGCATATTCTAAATATGATGTTGCTCTAAGCTCTTTCCATGTAATACTTAACAACATCCTTTCAACAGCTATGGACCCCATTTCCCCAAACCATTCTGTAGACCAGCTCTCACCATGAAATCACTGCCTCTCACTTAAGGATGCCTTATTCTTTTTAAGGGCTGCACAGTATCCCTTTAACCAGATGCATCCATTAATAGATCCTGTGCCCTGTTACTGACGTCTTAGGGTTCTTGTGCCTATTTTTTGCTTTTGCAAGCAGCGTTTCAGTCTTTCAGCATTTCACTACATGCCTTTGAACTTGTGCTTTGTGTACATGTTTGTCATATCAATTAATCAAGTTATAGCAGCTGTTTTTGAACATCAAATGCTGATTTTGGTCTTACTGAGAGGAGATGTAAAGAGTGCTTACTGAAGCATGCGTTTGATGGGTCTTTACTCTTGCAGCCAATTCAAAATGGCCGCATTGAAGGTCCAAGGCCTCACTAAGTATGTGTTAAATGAAAGAATTAAATAGACAAAAGCTGCCATGTTTTGAGTTATTCACAATATATACCAGGTCTCATTAAATTTTGATTTACCAGGTCTCATTAAATTTACAGAAACATTACCCTCATTCTCCAGATCAGGAAGGGGGACAGAGTCTCAGGGATAAGGAGGAGCAGCAGCATCTCTGAACGGCCACTCTTCGAATCCCCGTCTATACACTCTTTCCTCTAGGTCCTACCTCAGCAGGCTGCGACTCAGGGAACGCGCCACAAAGTTCCCACTGTACGTGGTGAATGCCAGTCGGCAAGAGAAAATATTAGCTACAACGATCAGCACAACGAAAGGGATCCCTAACATGCCTTCGGTGCTTATTATGTGGAGCACCTTGAGACAAACACCAGCATTGCATTCTCTCACATATAGCGGATGGATGCCCTAGGAAGCTCAGTCTATTGCTGTTGCCATTTTGCAGATTAGAAAAAAGAAAACTGAAGCTAAGCAAAGCTTAGTACTTTGCCTAATATCATAGGGACTGGTAATGATGAAGGAAGACTCAACTCCAGATGGGACTGTGTCTGGAGCCCCAAAGCCTTGAACGCTACTTCTCTCCTAAAAGTTAAAGTAGATATGACAGAGATACCTTTTAAGACCTTGAAGATGATATGCCAGGGTTGTGCTGAATCCTGATTGTGTCTGTATTTCCTACAGTTTCCTGTCCTTTATTTTTTAAGAGTTTTCACTGTACCTCTTGAGGGATCTGTCTCAGCTTCTATTGTAATGAAATCTCTCCTATAGTGAATATTCAGTTGTTTAATAAATAACTGCATATTTTTTAAAATGACAAACTCACCAGAATTGGCCATTACTTAATAATCACAAACACCAAGCTTATGAATATTTCATGCTAACTCATTTCTGCTGAGACTGTAAGAAGCATCCTGCATTTCTATAGCTAGAGATTATGCAGGGAACAATGGAAAACATATGTTTTGTGTGTTTTCTTTAACAATTTGATGATGGAGGAACACCTGGCAGTGTTGGAGATAATGTAAGAAATGGTTGCCTTTTGTTATTTGAGTGCTTGAAATAAAAATCTCAAATGGCAAGTTGTAATCCAAACCACCGTAATTATAGAAGACTGTATAAAAAAGGTATACATTTTAAATTCATAAATCTAAATGAGTCTATCTGCAAGTAAGTAAACTATTCAATTTTCCACAGCAACTACCTATCAATGCCATCACCCAAAGTACTTCAGACACTACTCAGATGTTACAGAGTTTCAGTTTGGGATTCACTTGTTTCTTTCTTTGTTCTCTCCTGTTTTCTTGCAGCCAGTGAATATTAGAGTGTTTTTAATTTTTTATTACACTTGATTTATAATGTTCTATCAGTTTCTTCTGTACAGCAAAGTGACCCAGTTATACATTTAGATACATTCCTTTTTTTTTCACATTGTCCTCCATCATGTTCCATTTTAAGTGATCAGATATAGTTCCCTGTGCTACAGCAGATCTCATTGCTTATCCACTTCAAATGCATAGTTTGCATCTACTAATCCCAAACTCCCAGTCCATCCCACTCTCTCCCTCTCCCCCTTGGCAACCACAAGTCTGTTTTCCAAGTCCATGAGTTTGTTTCTTTTCTGTAGACAGGTTCATGTGTGCCACATATTAGATTCCAGGTATGAGTGATGTCACATGGTATCTGCCTTTCCCTTTCTGACGTACTTCACTTAGTATGAGAGTCTCTGGTCCCATCCATGTTGCTGCAAATGGCATTGTTTTGTTCTTTTTTATGGCTGAGTAATATTCCATTGTGTATTAGAGTTGTTGTAAGTGATCTGAGGGAGAAGCTGTAAGTGATTTGAATGAGGATGCAGGATAGGGAAGCAGTCAAGGATGGGAACATAGGAAAGGCTTCCTCTAAGAAGAAATGTTTACACATGGGGATGGGATCCAGAGAGGTAACCTCGCAGAGAGGTGGGTTGTGAAGGAGGTGACAGGCACTGGAAAAACCCACAGAGGAAACAGGACACTTTTGAGAAGCTGGAGAGAGTCAGGGTGTTGACAGCATAGTGACTGAGAAGAGCAGTAGCATGAGATGGGCAGAAGCCAGATACTGCAGAGACTAGTAAACCATGGTAATGAAAAATTTAAACATTTGCCCAGGAATGGTCACAAGCCATGGAAGGGTGTGATGCTGGGAGAGACGTGATCTGAGTCATGTTTATCAAGAACACGATCATCCAGGCTGCTGACTGAGAAATGAAGAGAGAGAATCTAGGACATCTGTGCAATAGTCCAGATGAAGATTATGCTGGCCTGAAGTCCCGGATCAGAAGAGTGAAAGCGAGCTGGAGAGAAGTGCGTGGACCCGAGGGTTCCTGTGAAAGTGAAACACAGACAAGAGTGATGGAGTAGACGTTGGCGATAAAAAGAGAGGAGTGTCGTGACTTAGAGATGAATGACTTGGCAGACTCGGGAGGCCATGAAGTCTGTGTTGGACTTTGTAATGATATTTCAGAATTCTCTTTCCTGGGAATCTGTAGCAAGAAGAGGAAAGCGTGTATATACAAGGACCACTTCCAACTTGTGCTCCACAATTCCAAGATTTTTGGCCACATCTTCGTGGCAAGGGCCGCCCTTTCTGTTAAGTTCCCCACTCTCTTCCCAGTGGTTGCTCTGACACTTGGGCTAACAGTAGATGTCCAATAATGAATTTATTAAAGAAGATGAGCCATGCTCCGACCTGGGATATAGGCGTCTTGGTGAGGGGGCTGTCCTTTCCTTGTCCTTCCTTCCTCCATCTTCGTTTCCTTTTAAATGTGTACGTAAGTTTCTCGTTTGTGGGCTCTCTTATGGAATTAGACAAACTGATACTAAATTTCATGTGAAAAAATGAATAGATAAGAAGAATCAGGAAAAAATTAACTTTGAAAAGAAAAATGCAGAGGGGTCTCATCCCAGCAAACATTAAAACGCTCTCCAAAGCCTCTATAAGTAACCTGTGTGGAACGAGGCCACATATAGACTAATAGGCCAGTGAAAAAGAGGAGAAAGCCCACTATATAGTCTGAGGAAACTTAGCATAAAATGAGCGTAGCATCTCAAAGCATGGAAGTAAAGAAGGGCTTTTTAATAAATGGTGTTGGGACAACAGAGTAGCCACCTGGAAAATGATAAAATTGCATCCATATTTCACACCATGTATAAGACTCCACATAGATTAGGGATACAAAGTACAAATATGAAATTAAACAAGTATTAGAAGAAAACATGAGTAAACTCCACTTTAACCGTAGTATAGAGAAAGCCTGCTACCTGAACTCTAAACCCAAAAGCAATAGAGAAAGAGATTGATAAATGTACTAAATAAAAAAAAGAAGTCACATGGAGAGAAAACCCAACAATAACATCCATGAAGTCAAAAGATGGCTGAAAACTGGGAGAAAGTACGTATAAAATATGCCATAAGATAAAAATATGCCAAAAGATAAAAAAAACTCCTAAAATTTGAGACAATTGGACATCTTTTAAAATGTCAAGGGGTTCCTGTTGTGGCTCAGCAGGTTAAGAACCTGACATAGTGTTCGTGAGGATGCATGTTCGAGTCCTGCACTTGCTAAGTGGGTCAGGGATCCGCCATTGGCGTGTGCTGTGGTGTAGGTCACAGACACGACTTGGATCCCACGTTGCTGTGACTGTGGTGTAGGTCAGCAGCTATAGCAGCTCAGAATCTACCCCTAGCCTGGGAGCTTCCGTATGCCACAGAAAAATAAAAATAAAATAAAATGTCAAAATGCAGAGACAGTTCACATAAAAATGTATATAAATTGCCCTTTAATACACGAAGTATCACTCATAAATTAAAGAAATTAAAATTAAAGCACTGTCACAGAGTTCATCACCTATCACACTGGCACAAATTTTAAACCATGCAACAGTACATTCTGGCTGTTGAGGTAGTGGGCGACAGGAACCCTCAGACATTGTTGGTGGGAGCGGCAAAGTGCAATTTTGCACAATCTAACAAAACTGCATAGTCACGTACCTTTTGTCTCTCGGTTCTTCTTCAAGTCTACTTTGAAGGTTCTCTTTCCACATGAAAATACACATGCATGAGGTTCTCCATTGCAGCCTTGCTCGTCATGGCAAAATTTTGGAAAGAACCTAAATGCCCACACAGGGGAAAGGAGCTGAATAAGTGATGGTGCAGCCTCGGAACGGAGCGCCGTGTGGCTGTGAGGAGAAAGAGGGCACGTTCTGCAGGAAAAAATTTGATTTGGAGTGATTTCCAGAATGGCTGTTAAGTGAAAACAGCCAAGTGTACAAAAATATCTGCAGTACATTCTCCTTCGTGTAAGAAAAAGGGGATCTAAAAATATGCATGTGTCTGCTCATTTGTGCAGAAGAAGTGCAGGATGGCTGACCAGGAAACTAAATAGACCTATGACTTCCGTGGGGTGAGTGGGGGGGAAAGGGTAGAAAGAAATTGAGCACGTGAACGGGGTAGCAGGGTGTCAGAAAAGCGTCAGAACATAATCTTGTCGTGCTTGGACTTTTAGAACCAGAGTAAAGAAGAAATACACCAAAAATAAGCATATAAGCAAAAAAGATGTGTGTTTCATTTTTTGGCCACCCTGTCACATACGGGTTCCTGGGCTTGGGATCAGACCGGAGCCGCAGCTGCAACCTTTGCTGCAATACAGGCTCCTTGAACTTCGGTGTGCAGGGGCTGAGAGTCAGATGTGCGACTGATTGAGGTCATATGCTGCCGATTCTGTCAGACCACAGTGCGAACTCCGCGTAAATATATTTATAAGCAAAATCAACTAAGATGGGAGGGGAACCCAACAGTAATTAATAGCAATGAATTAATGTAACTGATAACAAATGAAGAGGAAGAAGAAGAAAAGTAACTTTGCAAAACAAAATTTCAAGTGGATCCAAAAAGCCAAAGGCAAATAAGAACTGTTTTAAAATGCTGGGCTTTGCTTTTGTAAATCTGTTTCTCATAGAAAAGTGGGCGAGCCATTCTGAGGTAATTTGACGTGTCCATGAGGATTAAAACAATACATATATTGTAGGGCAATGTAGTCAGGTTTCTCCTCATCAAAGAAAACGTGCAAATGAATAAGCTGAGTCTGTCCTGGGGATGCTGTGTACAGCAGGATGATTAGAATTCACAGCATTGTGTCGTGTATTTAAAAGTTGCTGAGAGAGTAGGTGTTAAAAGTTCTTGCCACAAGAAAAAAAAATTGTAACTATGCAAAGTAATGGATGTTAACCAAACTTACTGTGGTGACCCCCTCACAATATATACATATATCAAATTATTTGGTAGTGTACCTTAAATTAATACAGTGTTATGCATCAGTTACATGCAGAGGGATGTGTCTATATGCGGTTTTGGAAACTGGATGGATAGGACTGAGAGAAAACAGAGACAGAGGTAGAAATATCAGCTTCAGAATTTCAGCATCGTCTGTAATCTAAGAAACTATTTTTTTTTCACCGTGTAGTATTTCCTAATAATATCACATGTAGGCATTCTCCTAACAAAAAGGGACCCGTTATTTGGAAAATAAAAGTTAAGATGATTAAAAAAGAAAAGTGTATTCCCATAGTAGGTGCCAGGCTATCACCTAGGGGTTAACAAACTTTTTAGATAATAAGTAAATACGGCCTTATGGGCCATGAAGCAAAATCATAGATATTGTTATCAAATATCTTCTTTTATCAAAATGGAAGGAAACAAATTTTCAATAAAAGTCTTTGGCTAATTTCAAAATGTAAAAAATAACGTCCAGGGAGTTCCCATTGTGACTCAACAGAAGGGAACCCGATTAGGATCCATGAGAATGCAGGTTTGATCCCTGGCCTCACTCAGTGGGTCAGGGATCCAGTGTTGTCATGATCTATGGTGTAGGTCACAGATGTGGCGTTGCTTGTGTGGCTGTAGTGTAAGCTGGCAGCTGTGCCTCCAATTCGAGCCCTGCACCCATATCCTATGGGTGCAGCCCTAAAAATAAAAGTGATAATGCCAGGGGTTCCTGTTGTGGCTCAGCAGGTCAAGGACCCGACGATATCTCTGTGAGGTTGCAGTCTCTGGCCTCGCTCAGGGGGCTGAGGATCTGGCCATGCCACAACCTGGGGCATAGGTAAAAATGTGGCTTGGATCCAGTGTTCCTGTGGCTGTGGCTGTGGCCTCAGCTGCAGCCCACATTAGACCCTGACCAGGGAACTTCCATATGCTGCAGGTGCGGCCATAAAAAGAAAAAAATTTTCACTCTTATTAAATAACAAAAGTTTATTATTAAAATATAAAAGTACAATTTTTATACTACCTAAATTATACAGTATAATAATTATAAGATGAAATTCGTATTTGTCAGAAAGGTGATGTTTTACTTTTTTATTTTTCAAAGTCACTGTCTCCTATCATCATAGTGATTGCAAGGGTGCATTTGTAAAATACAGGTTCAGTTCCCCCAAAACAGGTAGCTAGGAGGATTTTGCCCCCAGGCCACAGCTCGCCAACCCCTGACCCAGCCCATGTCTACCCTCCAACTTCACCTCTGCCATCGCCCCGACCTGTTCACGTGCCTCAGGACACAGGAGCTTTCTTTCCATTCATCAAGCACCCCAAGTGTTCTGCCCCTGGGTCTTGGGGCTTCCTGTGTCTCTGCTGGTCACACAGTCGCTGGCCTTCCCCTGGCCAGTCACAGCGTTTAAATCTCTGTTCAGATGCCAGTTTCTTAGAGCAGCTCACTCTGATCACCCCCTCTAGGTGAGCAGCCCCCAGCTCAGCCATTTTTTTATCCTACCGCCCAAGTTAACCTTCACAGATGCCATCACTCTTTACAATATCATACTTAGGTATTTGTTTAAAGGACTTACTGTCTGCACCTCTGGTTGAAGGTCCAGGACAACTTAATGTTTGTTCAAGCTCATGAATTACCCATTACTTGGCACATAGTGACTTTTTAGTGAACACTTGAATCAATAATGATTGAAGAGAGAAAAAAGGGACTAACAGTAACCCATGTATTACATATGCAATACAGCAAGAGCTGGGCACGAGGGACACAGCAGGCACAGTGGGAGTTCCAGGTACTGAGAGATTTCCCTGCTGCTCTGTGGCATTCTGAGAAAGCGGCTGGCTGTAACCTTATAAATGCTTCATAAGAACGTCCATTTCGGGCTTGTCATTAACTTGTTCTAGGTCTGACTTCACAGCTTGTTCACCTAGGTTATATTTTGACCATCAGAAACACATGAACATCACAGGAGATGCTGACAGTCACACAAACTCGTCTGCATTCTATGCAAAAATAGTACGATGAAACATTTACATTTAAAATGGCATGACCCTTGGAGTTCCCTGGCAGCTCAGCTGGTTAAGGACCTGGCATTATCACTGCTGTGGCGTGGGTTTGATTCCTGGTCTGGGAACTTCTACATGCTACAAGTGCAGCCAAAATTTAATAATAAACTAAATTAAATAGAAAATATAATGACCTGACCCCACATCTGCCCAAATAATCAGGATATCCAGAGTCATTTGTGAATCACTAGGTAGAAAGGTTTATTAAGATCATATGTGGGTAGCCAGTCTCTCTGAACCATGAAAGATTTCCTATTCTAAATGGAACGGTATTCTAAGTGGAAATGGTAAAGTGCAAACAACTTAGCATCAAAATTTAGTATAAAAGCTGCTGGGTATACAGAGAAATGAAAAGGAAAGGAAAGCTGGAATTAGAAAAGATTCTAAAATTATAATTGTCACAAGCTTGGAGAAAATTAGCCATCTTACCAGACACGGCAGTGAGGAGAAAACTTGCAAATTAGATTTATAGGGAAGTAACCTCAGCATAGACAAAAAATAAACAGAAAAGAACAAAGTCAAGCACCACGTGTAACTAACCTTGGAGAGTTCAGCTCTTTGATGGATTAAGTAGCCTACCTAGAGTATTGTCTGTCTAGCGATGATTAACTACTGAATTGAAAGCAAATTTATGTGTAGTTTAGGACACCCATTTGTAAGAGCAACATATATTAAAACTTTTATCGAATAACACTTTATATGAAAGTCAAATAAGGAAAACTTTTGCTTCCCCTCAATGAAGTCAGCAGGGGTTGTTCAGAATCCTTAGAGCTTTTGCTGTTTTCTAAAACCATATGAACAGTTTAAAAACTATTTCATAAATCCCCAAAATAAGAAAATATCATCTACAATCCAATTGCCCTACTATTCAACTGAATTCATTGTCTGGGCAATGTTCATATCTTTACGTGTATAAAATATTATATAGTTATGATAATAGCTGTCATAAATAATTTTGTATTCTCTATTTCCTTACTGCATCACAGACATTCTTAGGTTGCCATATTTTCCTTATTGTTCTCATTTTTTATGACAGCGGAGTAGTCCATATCAACATCACATGATTGTTTGTTTTTGTGATTTTCCTAATTTTTGTTTATGAAAATACCATGAAAGCTTTTGCATTGTTTTTGAAGGGAAAACATTTTAAATTCATTGTTTTGCTACAGACTAGTTTGAAAATAATATCAAGCCCATGTAGAGAATTACCTACAGAAGTCATTCTGAGAGCATCAATGTTTTATTTATGTGGATCTGCAATTGCATGTCATAAAAAAGCATAGATAGAACATTGTATTCGATACTTTTCATTAACACGATGCCCAGCATATTCTGTTTCTATTCAGTGAGTTTTTGGTACCCTATCTACCGTGACCGTGACTCACATAACACTGTATTGTTTTCTTTAGGTAGTTTTTTGTCCTCTGAAACCAGTGCTCTTCTGAACGTGTGTCCTGTGCGTGACCTGCCTCCTCCCACTGAACTGTAAGTATCATGAGGGCAAGGACCTGGCCTGGCCTGTCCCATGCGGTCTCTGCAAGGCCTGGAATGGTACCAGAGGCAGACGAGGTACTCAACCAATAACTGTGGACAAATGAATAAACGAAAAGCAGAGTGGTCGCAGAGCAAGTCCAGAATTCCATTCTTAATCCCAGAGCTCAGACTCCAGAACTATTTTCTATTGTGCGTGGAGGAATAACCCATGTGCCATTTTCCTTTCTGCTATTCAGTGTGGCGGTGAGAGTGAGTATTGGTTTTGTTGCTGGAACTCGGCCTCTGCTTACTGGTGCTGAATAGAAACACAGAGATAGGGTTTGGGGCGGAGGAGGAAAAATAGCTTTATTGCTTTGCCAGCAAAGGAGGGTCACAGCAGGCTGCTGCCTCAAAGACTTGTGTCCCTCTTAGGAGAGATTGGGAGGTGGTCTTATAGTTCGGGGAGTGAAAAATAGGGTCGCAGATAAGGATCAAGTTGTTTTCAAAGCTGGTGTTCCCCGGTCTGGTGGTTTCTTTCTGGAATCAAGAAGGCTTGTCTTCTGTTTGTTGGGGGTTTTAGTTCTGTGGAAGAACTCAGAGATATTGTTATCTGTATTCCTTGAGGAGGAACCAGGCCCTGCCCCCAGGCTGCACTGCTGTCTCTGCCTGCTCCCCCCTGCTCTCTGCATCCCCTCCCTTCCCCATTAGCAACTGTTTGAACCTGCCCTTTGGGACTCAGGGAAGGTCATGGAGGCTGAAGTTTATTCCCTGAAAACAAGTAGCGGGGGACGCAGAAAGGCTTGTGTGCCCAGGAACCAATAGGGCCCTGCATGGTATCAGTTTCTGAAAAGAACTGTAATCTTTGAGATGGCAAGCGACTTCATAGTCAGTCTTCCGGGTCCCTCCAGAAAAAGAGAAAATTCGATTCCCAAGATCCAGCAGGAAACCAAGAGCCATCTACGGATGCTTAGCTGTTCTCAGTTATGAGTATCATGACATACTGTTTTATGATACCGTTGTGTGATATTTCAGTATTATGAAAGGATGTGAACTTTGAAGGTGGGTGATATAATATTAATTCTGCTAATTTGCAGCTGCATGACCTTGCGCAAATCTCTTCCTCTTTCTGCCTCAGGTTCCTCTTCTGCAAAGTGGGGGGAAATAATAATGCCCTTTGAGATGACTGTGGTAGGGACCGGAGATGAAGTGTATTGATTTAAGAACAACTCTACATCTGTGTTAACATGTATTGGAGAAAACATTCCCTAAATGTTAACTGTCATCGCCGTCGTCATCATCATCATCATCATGTAATGGTCAGGTGTTTCCCAAATCCAATTCACTTTTCACTTGTGGAGTTGAAATACCAGAGTCCACAAAGTAGTTCGTTAAACAAATAGGACACATTCAAGGCTATCTCTTGAATATTCCGTCTTGCTTACCTGCGTTAGGCCAGGTCTCTTGACTGGAAGAGAAAAGGATGGTTGACCAACTTTCTTTTGCCGAAATCGTGCATAACTGTGGCTTTGAACATGCAAATACATCATTCCTGCTAAGGTCATTCGTCATGTGTCCTCAGGAGGGGAGGGAGTGTTAAGTGCTGCTGCTTTGACTGTAAAAATCCCAGGGGCCAAATTATGTAAATTCTTACAGCACTCAGGAGAGTGTCCTGCCAACTAGTGGACATAATAAATGTTGTTGATGTTGTAATGAAGATACTTAAGTTTCTGAGAAAACGGCTTCTTTCTTCAGGTGATTGCTTTAGGACCAAAGGCTTTCCTTGAAGGTGAGGGGGATTTATGTTTTTTTTACGCAGACACATAAATTAAGTGAAAAACATCCTATCTGAGCAAAGAAAGACTCTTCTCTCAGACTGAGGTGTTCATAGGCTCTAGCACGTTCTCTGTTGTAGGCAGCATCCCCGAGAAATCTCTTTTAGTAAGAAACACAACTTACTGTACTGAGTCCCTTCCCACCTTTTCAAAAACTGTTTTCTTCCAAATATTTACTAAGTCATGATGAGCTGGGAACATCTGCACACAAGTGAGAATATGTAATTACGGTCAAGAAGGTAATCCATTTTGTATGGATGTCATTCCATGCCACAGAGGAGAAATGTCACCCACGGTAGCTTCATTATGGACCGAGTTGTCAGGATCAGGTCAAAGCCTCAGTGGCTTAACCATAAGAGTTTATTTCCCCCTCATGCAAATCCCACTCCTGTTTTGTGTCTCTGCATGGCTGCTTTCTTGAAATGCTGACTTAGAGATCCAGACCTTTCTTGTCTTTGATCCCAGTATCTCATTATGTGTCTTTGGTGATCACAACTAGCGGGGAAGACAGAGCCTGTAAAATTCATACCCATTCTGTTATGCTTTGACTTGCTGGAAACCATAGGTCACAACTAGTCATAATACCCCCATCTAACTGCAAGGAAAATGGAAAAGGCTCTGGGCAGGTGCATGGCAGAAGTCATATAAATATTCATGATTGGTAGACTGTAAAGGTACGATTGTCAGACTATATTCTTAGAAATACTGTGGCTGAAGATGTTCTGAAGAAAATAGCGAAAGACCAGAGACATTCAGTTAACCAGAACACTATTGCTAATATGATCCTTTACGTTCCTAATTTAGAAATTCTCAGTGCATCTTAGAATGTTGTCAACTCTGAGAAACCATTCTACAAATAGGCATGATTATCTTGGGTTAATGCTAATGCATTTTGTTTTGTTTTGTTTTTCTTGCAAACTCGACTGACCATAGAATAATTCCTTTTCATAACACCCGTGACCGTAATGTATTGAACATACATTAAACAAATATCACATTAGGCATCTTGAAACACTGAAGTGAAGAACCCAATAGGCACTTAATACATCTTTATTGACAAAACACTAAATAAACAGATGAGGAGTCACTTTCAAAGTCAGGGACACCCATTATATCAAACTTTTGGGAAACAGATTTCTACCTAACACCTGCATTAAAGTTGAAAAATTACAATCCTAGGTCAAGCAACCAGATTTGCTTGCAAGATGCTACACATCAATCTTGATGGGTTTTGTTGGTACTATTTTTTCCCCTGTGTGGACTTGAGTGGGGTTTTTTGAGTGTCATCAGCCGCAGCTCATCTGCCCAAGATTTCACAGTGGAATCAGCAGTGTGTTATGCTCAGCATGTACAATTCATCCCACACTTCCATCCACACAGGAATTTAGGCATGAAAAACAAACTGCCCATCGTGACGGAGAGAAATGAAATGATATGTTGTATCAGCCATGCTGGACAGTTTTCCCTGCTAAAAAAAACCTCACAGTCTCACCATAGGGAGACTCGGTGCTAGTTTACAGACGCAGTGCTAATGTTCATTCCACGTAATCTGATTCGGTGAGGTTTTGAGCAATAATCAGGTGTTGTGATGGGAGCTCATGATTTGCCTTGGGTCTGGAGAGTGGCTGGTTGTTGGCAGCGAACCCCGGAACCTGGGAGGAGAAAACAATACAGAAACAATATTATTTGCCGTCTAATTTTCTATAATCCAGAAGGGTGGTTATGCTGAATGATAACACACAGAGGAAAGATTAAATATAATAACACACTGTTCACACTCTGCATCAGAAGTTATTACTTTTGGCACCATAGAGGCTGATGCTTGGCACTGGGCATTGCCAGGAGGTGTTAAGTGGGTAAGTGGTGCTAAGGAATAGAGTCGTCTGTGGGGAAAATGACAGTAATGAACTGCTTGTAATGCTGTGAAAACTCAGTGAGTTTGATTAAACACAGATGGCAAAACTGTTTCCTGGACGACCATTGGACACAATCGTTTATACTGAAACACGCTCTCTCCCAGTGACAAGTCTGACAGGAAAACTTGCTGTTTCTACTGCCAATTTGTGGAGCATCTTGACAAAAAGTGACCAAGGAGATGAAAATAGCTCTGCCTCCCCTGGGCCCCCACCCAGCCTCCCTCAGTCAGCAGGTTCACTCACACACAGTTGTCTAACTTTGTTGGAAGGTTTTCTAGAAGGGGCAAGTGAGCATAAGAAGTCACCTCGCCCTGGGAGACAAATGTGTTTAAAGTTTCTGTTAGATCTTATCCTGCAGTCTCAGTGACCACACTCCCTGGATTAGCTGACTTCGTGTGAATAGGATAGGTGATGACGGTGGTGGTAAAAAGAAAGGAAGTTGCACGTTCCAAGTCTGCAAGCTCATATCGAAAGCACATATAGAAAGAGAAGGGAACGGGGAAATGGATGGATTTTGGTGGCCCTGCACCAACCAAGCGTGGTTCTGGGCCCCTTGAGGACATGCCATTGTGTCCCTGATGTTCATGATAAGACAGATGCAGAAACTGAGGGCAAGCATTTAGAAATATTCAACCATTTGACAATTTTGTTGAGCCTAATACTAAATGAACAGACTTTGTATTATTTGTGCCTTTTTGAATTTTTACTTTTCTGGTAATTCCTTTTTATTTTACACTACAAAACTTCTGGGGTGGATGGGGCGTTTTACCACCGACAGTTTGAGAATCAAGGAACTAGAGTGGCAGAGGAAGAGTTAGTCTGCATTCCTTACAAGGTTTAGGGTCACAAGCAAATTATTAGTCAATCTCCATTTTGCTTTTCTCAACATTTGATAAATAGATTATATCATTGTTAAATAACTGGTTATACCAGGGACCACTCGTGTAAACGACTGAAAATAATCAAAATATTCAGATAGTCCGTGCCCACTCACTTGTGTATTGCACAAGGTAAATGATCAATTAAGTTCAGTCTTGTGGAAGAATGAATGGATCAGGTAACACACAGACCTGCTTCTTTCCTGTGTTCAGTTCATGCAGCAAATATTTGTTAAGAATTAGCCTTGTTGGAGTTCCCATTGTGGCGCAGCAGAAGTGAATCCTACTAGTATCCATGAGGATGCGGGTTCGATCCCTGGCCTCGCTCAGTGGGTCAGGGATCCAGTGTTGCCATGAACTGTGGTGTAGGTTGAAGATGAGGCTGTCCTGCGTGGCTGTGACTGTGGCATGGGCCAGCTGCAATTTGATTCCTAGCCTGGGAGCTTCCATACGCCATGCAATTGCAGCCCTAAAAAGCAAAAAAAAAAAAAAAAAAAAGAATTAGCCTTGTTCCAGACATAGTTCCGATTGCTGAGCTTGTGCAAGTGAATAAAAATTGCAACAGACTTCTGCCTATGGGAATTTATATACTGTCAGGGCTGCAGCTGAGATAGAATAGTTATAATTAAAAAGGAACTGAGTGGGTACTCAGATGAGCAAATTTGGGAGACTAAGCAATGGAGCTGTGAAAGGTGAACACAGTCATAGCAGTGAACACTCTACAGCAAGAACAGGAACTGCGGTGTGAATTGCTTATCTGATTTCAGAGGCTACACTTTTTTAATTCCATAAGTGGTGCTTACCAGGCAAATTGCACAGACATTTGTTTGAAAATGCAAATTCCTTTGTATTCATCGTTGAACAATTCGTACAATCACACATTTCTTCACACGAGTAATTAATAGTGATACTTAAATACCAAATTGATAGACTTTCTTACAAGCTCTTCATATTCTAGTTGTAATTAAAAATCATCAGATACAGTTCTTTAAGGGAGTGGGCGCAAGACAAGTTTCTGTAATTTCTGTTGTCCTCCAGGTTTGAACATTAAAGCACCAATGCTCTTTGCTTTTCGTTTTTTGTCTTTCAGAACTTCTTTTTCCTAATGAAGGCAAATAAAAATATATTGTGCATATACATTTATTACATATAACTATATGTTTTTGGAAAATATATAATTATACAAAATTGGATAAATATAATCTTATTTACAAAATACAAATATAAAAGATCTTATACACATTATACACATGTATGTATTTTCCAAAGGCTTGTGTATTTATATATATATATATATACTCATCATATATAAAATCTATTTTTATAGATTATAAAATATTATATATTTACATATATAAACATGCCTTTGGCAAATATGTAAATATATAATATTTTGTAAATTTTGTATTTTATAGTTTGTAAATTTATATGTTGCTATAAATTGTATATGATATATAGTATATTTCAATATCATGGCACTTGCTTTAAATACTGTCCTCTCAGGGGCATAATACTAAAGGTAAATTTTGATCAGACATGTCACTGTACATTGCAGATGTACCTGGTCAGTGATAGTTTACCTTGGTCATTCTGGGTCCCAGGCTTCTGCCCTATTGTGACTTTGCCTTCCTTAAGGGTCTTGTATAAAGCATATCCTCTTATTGACTACTTTGGCCTAGAAGTGACATTTATCATCTCCATTCACACCCCATCCGTGAGAACTAGTTTTATGGCACCTCTTAGATGCAAGGAGGCCTGGGCAGTGCAGCCATGTTTACTCTAACCAGCCAGCCCCCTTCTAATGCAACTCTACACCGTATGCCAGTTTGGGGACCAGTCAGCTATCTGCTACAGGGAATGAGCTTTTCAAGGTCAAAGTCAGTCTTTTCAATATCCGATGCTCTTTGCCTACATGACAATTGAAAACATTTAGAGTTCTTCTATATAGAGAAGAGCAAAGGGAAGACATAAGTATGTTCTAAAATTACTTAATCATTCATAAATTAGAGTGCTCTGAGTATCAATTAAGTACAATAAAATTGAGGGGGGGTTTTGTCCTATAGAACTTATCAGCCTGGAAATTTTAAAATGAACCATGAATCTTGTCGTCATCTGTACCTCACAGCTAGCACCAAATGTATATTTGGACCCCAAGGCATTTATTGCTTTCTTATTTACAAGAACACATTAATGACTAGTGGCAATGATTAAAAACAGTCAGCATCAGTGCCATTCAAAAGGGTAACAATGGGAAGAAAAATGTCCTGGGAGGGTCACTCAAATCAAACTTTGACTGAAGACTAAGAAAATGACCACTCCTCATCATAATTGTATTATATAAAATGTTTTCTTCATTTTGACATTTTAATCATATCACATACTCTTCATATAAAGATATTTTCTTTGAATTATTTTGTGGCTTCTTTAGTCTATATAAATACAAATATATACAGTATATCTTATGTATGTAGTTAGCACATTAGGTTTGTGTTTTTCATTTTTTGGTGAATGCTTATCTTTATTTAAAAGCATAATATCTGAACTGAGAGCAATGCACATAAGAATCAGACTATTAGAATCTCAGTAAATCTTCTCAGCATAATGAACTGAATTCCTTGTACTTTGTGTCACGTTGCTCTTTCTTTGACTTAATGCATATTGAGATCTACAAAAATAGATAGCCACAGTGAAAGTTCAAGGTACATAGCAAGTTAAAATGGAAAAGAAACCTTGATTCTTAAAAATAATCTTTGGCAAGAAACAAGTGAAATTTAGGAACCAGATGGATCGTTTTTCTCTGGATTTATTTTTTCGACCCGCCAAAAATCATCATTTTTAATATCTACATTTAAAAGACAATCCTATTTCAGCATCAGTTTATTGAAAAATCATAAGAGTGCACATTTTAGGGAAGAGAAAAATCATAAGAGCGCACATTTTAGGGAAGGGAAAAAAAGGCTTTTATTTATCACTGAGATGAGCAGAATGCAAAAATTAGGCTTAGAAATAAATAGTAAGGAAATCAGCTAGACCTTTCAACCTCGAAAGTAACTCAACCTCAAAATGTCATGGGATTGTATTTGCAACTTGAAGGGGTATTCCACAAATATTTATTGAATGTTTAATTAGATCTCAGTGATTGTGTCAGCACCCCTCTCCACTTTTCTGTTCCCAATCTGTTGTCACAGGATGCTAGTCTATGTGTTGTCAACAGACTCCTTTGTCCTTTGGTTCTGAATTATGTTTGGCCAAGCCAAGTGCCAACAGGAGGTTGTAGAAGAGGAGAAAAAGGGAGGTGTGGCATTTTCTGCATGTAGGCCCTCCCTCAAGCTTGTCTCAGGCTCTCTGGAACCTCCACTGAAAATTGTAGCACCTCTCAGTGCTGACGTAACTTCACAAATCAATCCTTCCAAGAGTCACTCCCTTCCCTAAAGTATGGTGATGGCAACTGATCTGCTACGACTAGCCCAGGACACGCCAGCATCCCTGTGCTTTCTTTATGCCTGACCCTCACTTTCCAAAATCTCTTAATTTGAGACTGCCTTCTGGGCCCCCAGCCCAGGATAATGACTGATGCAGTGATAGCGATTTACACAATGTGATGCCTGTGACTGCAGGTTTCCGTACAGCCGAGTATAAAGATAAGACGCACACACACACATAAATACAATACATGTTAAAAGCAAAAGGACCATATGAAAACAACTAAAATGTCATGGACGTTTCAAAGACAGAGTAATTACTTCTTGGGCCATCAGAGAAGATTTTTCTGGGGGACATTGAAATGGGGATTTGAAAGCTGATCACTGTTTCGGTAAGGAAAAATACATTTTCGGGTGAAAGAAATAGTGTGAGAAAGTGAGCATCTGCGAAGAATTCCCAGATGGTCTAGCAGTTAGAACTCTGAGCTTTCACCATTAAGTCCTGGGTTCAATCCCTGGTCTGGGAACTGAGATTCCCCTAACAGCTACTCCCCCAACAAGCTACTGCATGCTCAGGCCAAAAAAAAAAGAGTGAGCATTTTTGGGGTTGGTTTATTTGAGGAACTGTAATTAAATTTTATCGGAGTATATGATGTGTGTAGAGAATAAAAAGGAGAATAAATGTAAGTAGCCCAGAGTGAGTTGAACTCAAGTGTTGGAATGGTTAGAAATTTGGTATTTTAAAATCAGTGGTGCCAACCGGGAAATGAATAAGTACTCAATGTCACTAATTATTAGAGAAATGCAAATTAAAACCGCAAAGAGATATCACCTCAAACTTTTTAGAATGTCTGTTATCAAAAAGATAAGAGATAATGGAGTTCCCGTTTTGGCTCAGTGGCAATGAACCTGACTAGTATCCATGAGGACGCCGGTTCTATCCCTGGTCTCACTCCATGGGTTAAGGACCCAGCATTGCCGTGGCTGTGGTGTAGGCTGGCAGCTGCAGCTGCAATTCAAACCCTAGCCTGGAACACCCCTTTGCCTTGGGTGTGGCCTTAAAAAGACAAAAAAAAAAAAAGTTTGAGATAAATGCTGGTGAGGATGTAGAAAAATGAGGATATACTGTTGTGGGAATGTAAATCAGTGCAGCCACCATGGAAAACTATGTAGAGGTTCTTCCAACCCTTAACAATAGAGTGGACATATGACCCAGCAATTCTATTTTTGGTATATATCTGGAGAAAGAGATATCTGCACCCCAACATTTGTTTCAGCATTATTTACAATAGCCAAGGCATGGCAGCAGGCTAAGTTTCCATTGACAGATGAATAAAGAAATTATGCCATATATATATATATATATATATACACACACACACACACACACACACACATATATATGCCATAATATATATATATGTATATGCCATATATATATATGATATATGTGTAATATATAATAGGATATATTATACATATGTATAATATCATGTATATGTAATATATAATAAGAGTATACTTTACATATATATAAGACACTATTCAGTCATTAAAAAAAGAAAATCCTGCCATTTGTGGCAACATGGGGGAATCTTGAGGACATTATGCTTAGTGAGATAAGTCAGACAATGAGAAATACTGCGCGATCTCACTGTATGTGGAATCTAAAAAACCCAAACTCATGGAAACAGATCAGATTTGAGTTTGCTGGAGGTAGGGGGTTGGGATGGGGGAATTAGGCGAAGGTGGTTAAAAGGTACGTATTTCTAGTTATAAGATAAATGAGGTCTGCAGATATTATGTACAGCATGGTGACTGTGGTTGACAATACAGTTTTATATATTTGAAAGTTACTAAGAGAGCAGCTCTTAAAAGTTCTCATAAGAAAAACTGTAACTATGTGAGGTGATGGATGTGAGCTAACCTTGTAATCACTCTGCAGTATATCCGTGTATCGAATCATCATGCCTTACACCCTAAACTGATAGTGTTACAAGTCAGTTATATCTCAATAAAAGTGGGGGAATATAAACATATCTGAAAAGAAGTAAAAATAAAAATAGACTAATGGTGAGTTCCTAACTGTATCTCGTTGTATGTCAAACTATCAACATATAAGCATTTGAGAAAAAAAAAATAAAACCTGAACTTGAGGAAAATTAATTTGGCGGTAAGATTAAAAGGTTAAGAAGGAAACCTTTTGGTGGAGTTGTTAAAATCTCACAACGGTGAAACATGTGGAATGAAAAGGAGCAGCTGACTGAGAAAGCGACGGGAAGAGCTGTGGTGCAGGAGGACGAGAGAACCAGTCTAAAGAGGCAGGACTGGAAAGGTGTGTCAAAGACGATTTACAGGTGGCAAATGGGCAGGATGGAGGTGGCACTGATGGCCATTTGGAGGTCATTAGAGGAAATAGTTTGGAGAAGAAAACACCTTCAGTTTTGATTTAAAAAAAAGCGTAATTCCGTCAGCCTGACATTAAGATGAACTTGAGGAGTGGGTGGTCACAAACGTGAAGGTGGATCCCAGCGAGGAGGGAAGAGCCAGGACACAGGTTTGGGAAAAGGTCTAAGAAGGGATCACTGAATCACCTGCAGGAAAGGAAACGTGGATGAACACTCACACGTAGGAAGAAGAGAAATACGATTAAGAGACTTAAATGTAGTAGAGTTAAACATGTTAACGTGTAGAAAGAATTTAGTACAGTCCCTGGTTCAGAGTAAACGTGTTTAATAAAAAGACGGCTGTTAGCGAATTCACTTTTAGCTTGAGTTAAAGCAAGTCAGGACACGAAGTATTGTGGAGGTTAAGTGGCTTTAAATAACGATGGATTTAGCTACAGTTTCATATGCTCTAATGCTGCAGTGTCTAGAGATATGGATCTGGAATATATGTCTAGAAGGATACAGAGAGCTGGAAAAAGAAACAGATAAAGGGATAGCCTGCTCTCTGTCCTCAACCCTTCTGACCTTCTCGAGTCACTATTTATCTTTTGTGTCCCTTCCAGTGAACTGTGGAAGGCTTCGTAGCACCTCTTCGGTATCATCAAAAGCTGTATTGGTTTGTGTTGGTTAAGAGCATGCACCATCCGGTCAGAGTGCCTGGGTCGAATCCTGACATCTTCTCTTACTAGCTGTGTGAGGTTGGACAAATTGCTTACCCCTTCTGGTCCTCGTTTTTTCATCTGTAAAATGAAGCCCCGACGTGCCCTACTTCTGTTATGGAAAGGAGTTAGGAACTTTAAAGGCAACTTTCCTGGTGTAGCTAATAAAGGCTAGCTAACGTAGTGTTTACTGCTTTCTGCTCCCATCGAATTATTATATCCCTGTTCTATGTTGCTTCCTACATGTTATCCTCTTTGCTCCCATGTTGCTTCACACCTGATATTGTGACAAGTATTGTAGCCAATGTATTGGAGTAAATTGAGGGAGATAATGCAGTGAAGAACCCAGCATGAGCGTCAGCTTACCTTTGAATGAGAAGTGTTCTGGAGCTGAGGTTTCCTGGCCATCTTGGTTTTGAGGAACTTGTAAGAGCTTCTGTCTCACTCAGGACCTGTCCTGCTACTGAAATAGTCTTCTCAAATCTGGGTTATTCTTTAGGTCTGAGCTAAGAGACAAAGCAATGAGGTATAACGAGGTGAAATAAACTCTCTGCGTTTAAAAAAATATCAGTGAAACAAATTTGCGATTAGCATAAGAACCAGCATCAGTCCTGGAGTATAAAAATATAAGACCCTCTCCGGCATGGCTGTGGCTATGCTGTGGGTCACAGACGCAGCTCGGACCCCGCGTTGTTGTGGCTGTGGCGTCGGGTGGCAGCTACAGCTCCGATCATACCCTAGCCTGGGAACCTCCACATGCTGCGGCTGTGGCCCTAAAAAGATTATAGATATTCCTTAGACATACATATATATACCACAGCAAGAGTAGTTACATCCATCCTGAAAATAGTTTGTTACAATTTGAAACATAAACATACTTAAACAACTTAAAAATCCGTAAACAACTTAAAAATCTCTTCCCATCCTTCCAACTAAGTGAAACAAATTGTTCTGTTAAAGTGAAGCTTTGCATATCATGTAAAATAGAGATAGCATGGGATTGTCCTGATCTTCTGACTACAACTGTTTTGTTAGTGTGATTTTGCACAAATGTGAATTTTTAATGCTTTTAAGAGGTAAATGTTAGCCACAGTTAGCCACAAACCCCGCCATCCCCAATCCCTAAAACCGATCTGCTTCATATGGCATTTTTGGAGGATTTTGTTGTTGTTGTTGTTGTTGTTGTTGTTTGGGCTTCACCCGAGGCATACGGAGATTCCCAGACTAGGGGGTGAATTGGAGCTGTACCTGCCAGCCTACACCACAGCTCATGGCAACACCGGATCCCTGACCCACTGAGAGAGGCCAGGGATTGAACCTGCATCTGTTTCCTCTGCGCCACAATGAGAACTCCCTGGAGTTTTTTAATACGTGCCAGACTCTCGGGCCATTTGAGTCTGTAACTTAGTAGGCACCAAAGGAAAGACAGGCTTTGATTATCTGTATTGGATTTTATATATCCACATTATTCAGGGGGAACTGACTGTCTAGAATTCAAGTCTAGACAACTCATTTGTTCAAAATGCACTGAACATTTATATTGAAACTTTTACTGACAATATGATGTCATTGATGTTTTATTTCTTATATCTCCAGTGTTAGAAATATTGTCACTTTTCATTTATAAGCGTAGAACCCACCTGCCATGCCCCAGGGAAAGGAACACGAAAGCCTTTTGTCTTGTGACCCGCAACTTGGATATCTACAATTTTGTACTTGTCAATCTTACCTCAATAAAGCTAGGGGGCAAAAAAGAATCTGGGCTTTTAGAAAATCCAGTTGCTCATATACCACTATTCTTGTCAAAGGCATATTTTCACAAACATTCGCACAACTCTAAATCTTGGAGGAGCAGCATATTAACTAGTTTTATTTTTTTCTAATCACTGGCTCATTTAACATGAAAAAGTAAATGACATTCTAGCTTATTTCATTTATTTTTTATATTGCTTTTTTACTAAAAACTGTAAAAGGAAAAGGCCTTAGGTATCATAATGTGCAAGCATGAATGATTAGATGGATGCAAATACTCAGCTAATCACCAAAGAGCACCATTTTGGGGTCTGCGTGGCCTTCTTTATACTGGCAGTAAAGAGTGGGTGATATTTTGGCTTTAATTCTTCACATAAAGTATTAATGAGATGCACAGTGGATTCACTTCTTCACTTCTGGATTTTAAAAGTTAGTCTGAGCCAGGGTTCGGTTCATCCTAAGAAGGGTATTTTTTTAAGTGGTAGAATCCTAAGGACTTCTTATCAGCTGTCTTCATGTTTCTGATAGATTTTTCTTTGAAGAGTGGCTAAAAAAACAACCTAAAACAACTCAAGCCCTGAAATATAATAATTTATAAGTGCAGCATGCTTTGAAGTCATCTCGGGTTGGGCTCCCCAGCAGACAGGTTCTGAGATGGGGGAGAGGGATGCAGCACGGCGTGCTCTTGGGAAGGAAGAAGAAGAAAACTGAGAAGGGGGTAGATGCCCTGTGATGCAGCCACGATGAAGGTCGAGGCCAACCCCTTGGGGGCCTCTAAAGCCGGGAGGCCCTTTAGGGTGCCCTGCATTGGGGTGAGGGGGCTGGGCTTTTATATTCCTCACTTGACAAATCATTGCATGGGGGCTGACCTAGGAAGGGGGCGTGACCTCAGGAGAGGGAGATGGTTTCTGTTGAGGCATTTCCCATTTCCCAATACCCCTTAAGAATCTCTTTACCAAAGTGACTGGCATAGATGGCTTGGAAGGATGACCAGATGTCGCAGCGCTGTGGCGGTCGGGGAAGGATTCTTCCTTCCAGGCAGCTGGCCTCTTCTTCATTCAAATGATTCCCAGCCTGAGCACAGGCTTCCGTGCAGAAACCAGGGGAAGGACTGTGACGTCATCTTAGAGGCAGTTTCCCTCAGCCTCTCGATCTTCCACGCAACTTTTGCTTGTGGAGCAGAGCAGTCCCCTTGTCAAATGTCCATCAGTTTGGCTGCAGGGACAAGTACTGGAAATTATCTGCCGGACCCTCTGGGTCTGGCCTTGCGGCTGCCACGTGGACCTCACCCTTCATTCAACGCTCGTGTCCACCTGGCTTCTGTCGTTTGGGGCGCCGTCATTTCTATCTCCGTTAACCCGGCTGAGTGATGGCATCTCCTGCCATGAGCCTCAGTCTGCTGAGAACAGACACTGCTGAACTTGGCAGTGCGGGGGCCTCTCCCTGCAGCACGTCCCCTACAGCTTTGGTGAAGCACTTGCCTCTCCCGGCCTCCCGGGGACATCGTTATCAAGTGGTTTCCAGACCCTGCGCCCATCTCAGCTGCCCCCGGAGCGGAGCCCCTCTTCCGCTCTCTGCCCTGGCGTGGGCGCTTCCACCGCACTTACTCATGCCACTTCTAGGGGCCATCCCAGCAGGGTGTGCTAGGGAAGTTTGTCCCATCTCTATTAGTTTTCCTTTTCTGGGGGGCTGCCTCCGTGGCATGCAGAAGTTCCTGGGCCAGGAGCAAACCATAGCAGTGCCCTGAGCCACAGCAGTGACGATGCCAGAGCCCTAACCTGATGAGCCACCAGGGAACTCCTCTCTTAGCTGTCATGCCTAACAAATTTAACACTTTAAAACAGCCCCCGTTCTTATCAGTTGTCCGTCACGTGGGCTCCACTGGGCTCGTTAGTATCGGGAATCACCAGGCTGATGTCAGGATGTCTGCTGGCTGGGAACCTTGTCTGGAGAATCCACTTCCAAGGTCGATCAAAAACTGGAGGTTTTAGAAAATATGTTGGAAAAATTCTAGATTCAAACTTTTTTTTTTCCTCTGAAGGCTGTGGTTGTAGTCCTTCCTTCCTTGCTTGCTTGCTTTTTCTCTATCATAACTTGTCTCAGTAAATCTGTTAGTTCTCTCTCTCTTTTATATTTGGGTATTGGTATCTTTGCTCACTCTTAATTTTGCTTTTAATCCTGACTTCCTAGGGGTCACCCCTGTGTCTGCATAGATTTGTGTCAGCCAGCGATTATGCACAGAGGTTATGCTCACGTCAGCTCGAGTCAGTAAGGCGTCCATCCCTACCGATGGGTTTGTTTGTAGCTGAAGCACATTCAAGGTTCAGAAGGGCTTCGGTTCTGCCCTGGATTTCACCTTCTCCTGGGCCCTTTCACATCCCCTCTGCAAATACTGCAGCCTCAGGACCAGCCGGGAGTGTGTGGCTGGCGTGGCCCTCTCCCGACTCCATCATCTGTGTTTGCAGCCTCATCCTGGAATATGCTGCCCTGACCTTGAAACCTCAGGCCAGTGTATCCAGTGGCCTGTGCCACTTGACTAACTGCTACATAGTAGCTTTTAATATCAAGGCTGCTGGGGGTGGTGGCCATTACCCACTGCTTCATCTCACATAAGCTCCTTCAAAGAGAGCCAAAAAGCTGCCAGCCCCCATGGCCTGTCTCATGGAACAAGCCCGTCCCAGAGCGCCGCAGATTTGCTCCTGTTCTCATCCAGAGTTGATCAGGTTTTTCCAGAGTAACCACTTCTCAGGTCGCTGTAAGATGTGGGTTGATTTCCAGAGCGCTTAAATGCCTGGGGTTGTTTGTGCTTCTCCGCAGTTGCTCTTAGGAGAGAGGGTTTGCCCATCTCGCTGCTTGACTGTGGTTCGGCTTTTGGAGACTTCTTTTAGAATCTGTGGATCATGTCATTTTCTTCCCCAAATTAATTTTGAGCCAGCTCAGATTGCTTACGAGCAGAGAACTCTAATGAATAAAACTAGATGTGGGGGTTATTTTATGAATCAGCATTTAAGAAATGCACTTTGCTTTGCTCGTTTCTTAGGATGACACAGTACCTTAGATGAAAGAATTTTGCCTGCTTTTCAGACACATTTTCTTTTCCCTGTGAAAACAAGCTCTTTGACTAAAGAAGTCAGGAACATCCTAAAGGAGGTTCCCTGGAGATGAAGCCCTGCTCGCCTCTTTCACCTGCAGTGATGACCGAGAGCTCTTTGGGTCTAAGAACGCCTGAGACAGGACGCGGAGCTCCGTGAGAGGTCCCAAGGGTGAGAAAGCAAGCCAGGCACCAAGTCCAGGACAAGTGTCCTATCTGAAGACCTATTTGAAAGGCTAACTTAGGAGACTGCTTAATGTTGGAAACAAGGCAGTCGTTGGAAACTTGTTTATAACTATTTCACTTTTAATGTGAAGGAAGGAGAAGTCGTTCTGAAGCGCAGTCCGAAACGAAGGCCCATCGGAAATAGGGTTCTGAGGCTGATCTGAGGCTTTACCAAGGCTCCAGCTGTGATGTGGGCAGAGGCCTGATAGCAAAAGGCAGGCCACCCGCACAGCCGGTCAGAGCTCCAGCCAGCTCTCCGCTGTGCCGCTAACAGCTGGGAGGCGGCATAGACTTGGAGTAGATTTAAACAGTGGTGACCTTTCAGTAGAATTTCATCTCCATTCACCAGGGCATTCAAGAGGGGAATGAGAAGGCCTCAAACAATTTCCCTTGCGTCTCTCCTTTTCGTTGAGCGAATTAAGCACGATTATGTGTATAGACATGAAAAACATTCCTTCTTTCTTGGCTTGTATCTGAGCTCTGCTGTCCTTGCAAGTTAATCAGAAGTTCCTTCTCCTTTGCCAGGGAGATCAACATGTGTGGAAGAATCATTTTTTAAATAGTGATAATAAAAAAGGTGAGTGGTTCCACTCTCAAGCTAAGTGAGATTCTTCCTCTGAATTACGATCACCAAGAGGTCAGAACATTTCCTGGCTGCTCTTTCTTGATCCATATGAGAAAACTCTTCAAAGAAAGCTCTCTCTGTAACCGGGCGTTCAGTTTGCTTTCTGGTCTTGAGGAAAGTATATAGATGTGGTCCTTAGGCCCCAACATGCTTGCAGTTTCTGGAAGGAAAACTAGCTTTTGTGCACACATTCACTTTCTAAAATTTAACAAACACTTGAGCCTGAGGGTGGGGCCAGTTGTAATGGTCATAAATATCTTCTTTTTATTCTTATTTTTTGTGTCGTTCCTCCCAGATATCAATTCCTTCCTGCATATTTGTAGTATCCACAGATTAAGTTTTAGCCCCAGCCTCCCCAGCTGTGCTTACAAATGTGTGATATTTCCTGTGAATATTGTTGGGAAGAATGAAAGTAGCTTCATCTTGAAAACTGGTACCAAAAGGCAGAGTTTATTTTGGTTCTTATAAGTATGCGTGTGTGCCTGTGTGTGTGTGTGTGTGTGTAAGGAACTGGTTAAGTTCTTATCAATAGATGTGATAAACATCCTGTACAGTCAAAATTAGCCTTGAAAACGTATCTTACGATATCCACCACAGCCAGTTTTTCCTCCAGTGCTGTATTGCAAGCTGTTTCTTTAGTTGAACACCAGCTGAAGTAGGTGAATTGCGTTTAGGGACCAAAACAAATGAACAAACCAACAGCTTTAAAATTAGAAGCCCAGGCACACGGTGAAAGGAGTGTAAGCCTGAGACCAGAGCAGGGAAAACAAGGTTCATGCCTCCTACGTCCTGCTCATTTTTAGGCTGTCAGGAGCAAAATAGCCAGCACTGTTTAAATTAACCCTTTATCTTGTTTTAATGATCATTTTAAAATTAGTTGCTAGACACATACAAACGAATTGTATTGGTTTAACTATGTGTGTTGTAGCCTACCTGATATATTCATACTCAACACAGACACACTTTGCAACAGTGGTGTAATAATACATGCATATTATTTTCCACATTCTTCTAAAATTATTTTTCCCCATGCGGTCTGGCTTAAACCTTCGCCTATTAAACATGCAACTTTCACATTCTCCTCTGCTAAAAACAAGTTCAATAAGGGGCTGTTGTCAAGAGTCCTTTCTCCATTAGGTTAGGTGCACTACCCTGTCCCTGGACTTATCCAGATTATTTGATGGTTTGATTTCCACAAGATTTGGGGAAATTATGTATAAAAAAGAAAGGGTGAGGGGAAATGCTGGGAGAGTAAGGGACACGGTCAGCCACCAAATGAAAAGCATTTGATAAGAGTCCCTCAAGTCATCAGCACTCAGATTTGTTTGGAACACAGTTGATCTTGTCAGGGCTAAAAACCCATCTGCCTGTGCTGTTGATGTCCTCAATAAGGAGAAATAATTAGAAAATTCGTTATTAGTGTTCCATTTAATCTTCCATTGTCAAGGTCAACACTTTGATTAAAGTTTGTACTCAGGAGTAACTACAAACCTGTTTGAATTTCCATAAACTTCTGTAATTTTCCTGCCTTTCACCATCTCAACCAAAATTGCCCTCCCAGAGACTGGCAGTAGGCAGGGAAAGTTTTAAGCAAAGTGTATGAAACGTTGGTTTTCACCAAGATCCAAACCGTGAGGAACAGATGGTCAAGGTTTCTTTTCAGCCGAAGTTACGGACAAGTTCCTAAGCCATCTTCCAGCTGCTCCTGTTACCAGGGTCAGCCTGCCCTGACGGCGATGCACTTTCTAGTGTCCGACACAGGGGTGATTGGGGAGTGTAATAAAATGCACATTCCTGGGCTCACTCTGAGATTTTAATTCCATAGCTGGATGGTGGTAGGGTTCAGATACTTGAATGTTTATCTCCCCAGGGATTCTAAAGCAGAAATACTACTTTTTCACTCTACCCATGACTCCCATTTACCTTATTACTGCTAATACTTGTGGGTAGAGTTTGAGCAAGCTGCCTTTGGGACTCAGGTATTTCTGCTGGGAAGCCTATTAATTTAGAAATATAAGTCTCTCTAATATCTTCTATCTGCTTTCCCGATTGGTTTTAGCCTGTTAGTCATTCCTTCATTTGGTAGGCAGGTATTTATTGATCACTTCCTAGGTACAAAGCAGTTTTAGATGATTTAGGAGTGAAAAACAAACAAACAAACAAAAAGATACCATCAAGGGGCTTATAGACTAGTGAGAGGACATAAAAAAGAAAGAATTACCCTAGTATTTAGGATTCCACAGGTGATGAACACCATGGCGAAATAAAGTGTGGGCGGTAGGTTCTTTTTTTTTAACCTACTGGATAGCTGACAAATTGGAGCTTTGAATTAGCTCCCCTCGTGGTCAGGAATTCTCTGTTCACTGAAGCTTCACACTCTACCAAAAAGTAAAGCCAACACAAAATAAAAAAGAAGGGGAAATATAGCTCCAGACAACCTTGCTGCAGACCCTCAATCCATGCGTCTGTTTTTCAGTAGGACTTTAGAAATGCATTTAGTAAGGATGTTATTAAATCCACTCCCCCATTTTCCATTTCATTTTATTTTTATTAAAATATCATTGAGTTACAGTGTTGTGCCAGTTTCTGCTATACAGCAAAATGACCCAGTCATACATATATACACATTCTTTTTATTTTGCTATCTTCCATCATGGTCTATTCCAAGTGACTGGATATAGTTCCCTGTGCTAACGATAGGACCTCATTGCTTATCTATTCTAAGTGCAATAATTTGCATCTACTAACCCCAAACCCTCCACTCCCTCCCCTTCCCCCCTGGCAACCACAAGGCTGTTTTCTATGTCTGTGAGTCTGTTTCTCTTTGGTAGACAGATTCATTTGTGCCACATTTTAGATTCTGCATGTAAGTGATATCATATGGTATTTGTCTCTTTCTGATTTACTTCACTTAGTATAAGAGTCTATAGTTTCCATGTTGCTGAAAATGGCATTATTTTGATATTTTTTATGGCTGAGTTCCATTGTATATATCTACCATATCTTCTTAATTATCTTCATATATTAAGATATATCTTCATATGTTCATATAGCTTACCATATCTTCATATCTTCATCTGTCAGTGGACATCTAGGTTGCTCCCATGTCTTAGTTATTATGAATAGTGCTTCAGTGAACATTGGGGTGCATGTATCTTTTTGAATTATGGTTTTCTCTGGATAGATGCCCATGAGTGTGATTGCTAGATCATATGGTAGTTCTGCATTTAGTTTTCTAAGGAACCTCCATACTGTTTTCCATAGTGATTATACAAATTTATACTCCCACCAACAGTGTGTATACTTTTCCAATTTTTAATTAGACAGAACATTAAATTCCCTTTTTGATTAAATAAAGAATGCATTGTACTTGTCCTTTGCAACCAAAAATTCTAGCATACTCTAATAACATTTGTTTTTAAAAAACAAAATCTATTTTGCTTTCTCACTGCATAAGACTATTTTTGAAAATTTAGAAAATATAGATATTGTATGTCTTGATTCTGTCCTTTATCTCTCTATAAATTAGTGTTCTTTCACCATTTCCAGGGGGACTAGAAGCTAGTGTAAGGGTCAGCAAACCATTTCTGTAAAGAGCTGATAGTAAATATTTTAGGGTGCTGCAGACCATATGATCTCTGTCCCAACCACTCAGGTCTGTCCTTGTAGCATGAAATTAACAGTAAGTGATTGTATGGCTGTGTTACAGTAAAACTTTATTTACAGAATCGGGTTGCAGGCCAGATTTGGCCTGAGAAATGTAATTTTTTTTGCCTTTTTTTTTTTAGGGCCCCACCTGCATCATATGGAAGTTCCCTAACTAGGGGTAGAATCGGAGCTACAGCTGCTAGCCTATGCCACAGCCATGCCAGATCCCAGTCTCGTCTGCGACCTACACCACAGCTCATGAACGGCAACACTGGATCCTTAACCCACTGAGCAAGGCCAGGGATCGAACCTGCAACCTCATGGTTCCTGGTCGGATTCGTTTCTGCTATGCTACAATAGGAACTCCTGAGAAGTGTAATTTGCTAACCCTTGAACTATGGGATAGAGAGAAAATAATAATCAGTAAAGCGGTTTAGCATCATGGTAAACATAGGTTTGGAGTCAAGCAGACCTGACTTAAAATTCCAGTTCTATTGTTTACTTGCTATATGATCTCAAAGAGGTTCATTTTTCCAAATTTCAGTTTCATCCTGTAAATATTTTATGCAATTTCTATAGCTAAGAAAAAAGCACAGTAATAGATTATATTATTAAAATAGGAAAATCAAATGGTATATAAAGAACTTATTGTTCTGGGTGCAATAATAATGCTTATAATTTGATTTTGTGTCATCAACACAGGAACACATTTCTATATAGAATTGAAACAAACTTTTATTTTACTACAATGTAGAACTACGTTGTACAAGAATGTGATTCATTGCCTCTATGGATACTTTCATTCAAAAACTAATTAGTGCTTTTTTTCTTTCTACAAAGGTGTAGGTCCACTTAAAAACCTAAGCAGGCTTTCCTAGTTCACTCCTGCACACAGGTGACCTCAGTGTCCTGCCCATGCGGGCTCTGGTCCCGGATGTAGCTCTAGGAAAACGTGTGTGTGTGTGTGTGTCACTCCAGTCTCAGTGCTTAAGGTGCGTTATGATATCTACACTCACCATGCTCCTAACCCTCACGCTGTCTAATAGGCTTGAAATTCCTCTGGGTTTTCACCGCCCTGAAAATTTTGTGTCCTTCTGTGAGTGGCGATTTTTAAGAAATACATATTTGGTCTTCATCCACAGTTTCTGGCTCACCATACCTAAAACCCTTGGAATTTCCTCAGTGTTGAGAGAGATCAAGCCATCTTTTGTTATGTAAATGAGATAACCTTTGGAGCTCCTAAGAATGGGGAATGGTTGCCAAGACAACCAGTCCTGTAATCTGAGAGGTGAAATTTTCAGTCCCACATCTGGATTTCCTGGACGGAGAGAGGGGCTACAGGTTGAATCGGTAGCCACTGGCAATGATTTAGTCAATCATGACTATGTAACGAAAGCTCTAGAAAACCCCCCAAAAGATAGCGTTTTGACCTTTTTTGGAGCTGCGCACTGGGGAACCAGAACAGGTCCTTGTGCCCCTGTACCTGGCTCCCTATTCCATGAGGAGAGAAGCGCCTTTGTTCAGGACCTCACCTTCTATATCTCTTCATCCGGCTGTTGATTCATATTCTTTAATACCCTTTTAAAATAAATCAGTAACCTAGGTGTTCTAGCAAATTAATCAACCCTGAAGAGGGGCTGTGGGAACTTCTGCCTTATAACCAGTGGATTAGAAACACAGAGAACAACCCGGACTTGCTATTGGCTTCCTGCAGTGGACAGGATGGTTGGAACCTCCAGTTTGTAGACTGTTGATCAGAAGTGCAGGTAACAACCTCTAGGCTTGTGACTGGCGTCTGAAATGGAGAGTGGTCACGTGAGACTGAACCTGTGACCAACCTGTGGAGACTGGTTCTATCTTTGGCAGACAGTGTAGAATGCAGTTGAATTCTCAGACACCATGCTGGTGTCCAAGAGGTGCTGGCTGGGCAGGGACGCCTCTACACACATGTGTTGGAACTGGGCCCAGGAACCCTTTTTAGCATCCGAGAAGAACTCCTTATGAGCTAGTATTTCCTTTCATGGGATCCTAATGGAGTTTATTCTGGCAAATAATCTTTGGTGTCTGTAGCCTTTCCTAGGCATGATGGCAGGTGAACCTCTGATCTCTGTTCCTTCTTTGTGTTTAATAGGGATGAATCTGTGGGAACATTTAGGTTAGAAGAATATGTTACACAAGAACTGATTGTTCTCAATAATCTGTAGTACTTTAAAGCTCAATAGAACTGGTTAGAGAAGACTTATTTGCTAAAAAAAGCTAAGGCAACAAACAGGCTATAAGACTGGAACACAGTGTAAAATAAGCAATAATAAAGGGCAGGTGATACAGTGCAAGAGACAGACCATTTGGAAAAATCCATTCCTAGCCTGACGCTACATTTTGAAAGGGATATTGGTAAGTTTCTCTGTATCCAAAAAATGGCCACCATGATAGAGAATTGTCTGGAAATAGAGTCATGCCATTGAAGATTGTTTTCCAAATTTGTCATGGCTTCCAGATGGGAAAGAGAACAATAGTAGGAGGGACTTCAATCAGTAGGAAAAAAATATTAATTATGAGAAGTTACAGGAAGGGATTTTTTTGGTTAACATTAAGTAATATTATTTATACGTATTATTACCTTAGATACCCTTCTAGCAATTAGAGATATCTTAAAACTGAATAGGTCCACCTTCTGAAAAGCATTAGATCCTTTTAATTATTTTTGCTTTTCAGGGCTGTACCCATGCCGTATGGAGGTCAGACTGAAGCTACAGCAGCTGACCTACACCACAGCCACAGCAACGCCAGATCCAAGCCACATCTGTGACCTACACCACAGCTCATGGCTACACCAGATCCTTAACCCACTGGGCAAGGCCAGGGATCAAGCCCACAACCTCATGGTTCCTAGTCGGATTTGTTTTTGCTGCACCACGATAGGAACTCCAATATTAGATCCTTATAGTTAAGAGCTTAATTTGAGGTTCAAATAAGCTTCATTTTGAACTACTACCTGTGACCAGGAAACCAATTACTAAACTTCTCTGAGCCGCTGGTTCTAAATTTTCAAAGTGATAATAGCTGTAACAGTCATAAGTATTGTTATAAAGACAAAACGATAATGACATGTTCCTAAAACAGCACTCACACTCAACAAATACATTTATGTTGCCCTTGATAAGCAATGAACTTCCTATCTCCCAGGTGTTTTCAGGTAGAGTCTGGATATTCTACCTGGAATAGTGTATAAGGGATTCCAGTGTTGAATTGGAGGTCGGATTACATTGATCATGTGAGTTTGGATCACCTATGAACTGATTATCTGACATTTGAGAGACATCTGAGTTTTCTGTCTAACACGATGCAGGTAACAGTGATGTGTGTTCTTCTTCAGTGGAGCTGTGAAAAACCACTTGTGATTCTCCAGCTCTCTCTAGTCCTGTAGGAGTGAATATGAAAGGTCTTGCACTGAGATAGCTCATTCATCAAATGGAAAACAGATGATTGGGAGTCACCCATCTCAGAAAGAAACTAAATGAGCGAGACAGAAACGCTGTGAGAAGCCACTGAGATGGTGGGGTTTTTCCTTAAAGCAGCATAACCCAACCTACCCTGGCTAATTCAGAGGCAGCTAGCAGAAGAGAATATGGTTAGGGATGCAGGGTCAGGTAATATTGGGGTTTGTAGGCCAGAATAAGTGAGGATCTGTGAGCAAAAGTAATGAACAGCCCCCTGGACAACAGGTAAATTTTAGTGTCTCTCAGCTACTGATTCACAACATTGTCAAAGCTCTTCGACTCTCGAACCCAAATCTCAAAACATTTTCATGGTCCACTGAGGTCCTACCTCCTTACCCTACATCAAGTATAAGAGGGCATGAGAAAGTGAGAAAGTCAACTAAATATATTTTATGGATTTGAGGGCAAAAGGAAAAAAAAGATAAGAACGAAAACAACAGATACCATAAGTTCTATAAAAATGTCTTTCTATATATTTTTCACCGCCTTGATTGATATTTTTTCTCTGCTATAACCATTTTTTTCTATTTTTTCTTTGTTTTGCTTTTGTTTCCTGACTTTTGCAAAGTATTTTGCCAGAAAGTGTTTGTCAAATAAAGAATTAACTTATTAATATTTGTTCTAATTTTCTTTTTCTATCTTTGTATTTTCTTTTAAAGAAAGAAAGATTGTCAAATCCTAAACTTCATTAAATACACACCTAAGTGCTAAACTTGAGTCATAATTAATAGGAAATAAGCCACATAACCATATTCTTTTTTTTTTTTGTTAACAATCAAATCAAATTTTATGTCACGCATAGAAGTCGGCGACTGTGTGACCACGTGTCTCATTTTAGTTTTAAAGTGTCTTTGTTATAATGATGATGATGTTCTTGCCCAACCTTTACAGAGAGTTTAGTACTGATATACATCAAGCATAGTTCTTAGCACTGTATATTACTATCTCAAGCATAGTTCTTAGCACTGTATATTACTATCTCATTTAATATTTGCAACGATTCTGTAAAGTAGATTTTACTTTCATACCATTTTATATGTAAGGAAACTAAAGCTCAAGAAAAGTTTAGGAAGCTGACTCAGGTCACGTAACTGTTATGCGGTTGACCTAAAATTAAATCAAGGCAATTTGACCAAGAATCCTATATTCTTAATTTTTCTAAAAACTGTGATAACATAAGAAAGCTAGTGAGGAAAACATTTACCTGAATTTAAGAGGTAAACTTCTTACAGAGTGACCCCTCTGTGATTTGGGGCCAGGTATGTGGTGACATTTTCTTTGTCCTGAGATGGGAGGTTCCCTGTGGGTGTTGTAGAAAGATGTGTTATGTGGAATAAGTTACTTAGTCTCTTTGAATCTCAACTTTCTTGTCTATAAACTAGTGATTTTATATATTCTTGATTCCTTTTGGATTTTACATATTCTTGATGCCTGTTTTTTGATTTTTTGTGGCGAACACTGTCACGTGCCCTGAAGGTAAATATGTAAGACAGTTGTTATAAGCTGCATGGTGATAGCATTTCGTTGAGGTTAAGTATCCCATCCGAGCTTATGGTGTTAGTAAGCAAAAGAGGCAGGACTTAGAGGCTGCTCTTTTCCAATAGCTCTCCTGTTGCGTGCCTCTGAAAAGATGCTAATTTATTATTTGGTTTCTCTCAACTACAAATCACCTTATTTTTCCTTTTTCCTCTAAATCATTTTAGTGGACAACAAGGTGCAGAGAAAGTCTGTGTATCACTGTCAAGTTTCCTTTTGGACAGTACCACCCTGCCACGTTTCTGTCAAAACGAATCTGTAACGTTGATGGGAGAAAAAAATATATAAAGTAAAAGTCCTTATTGTTCATTGAGGAACAGTGTCCGCAGGAGGAAGCCTGTGGAGGGGTGGGGGTGCTCGCCAGGGCAGACCAGATATAATTAGGAGATGCTGGTGCATCTGGGATCCCTGGTACTTCTGCACTCACTCAAAAGGGCAGTTTCGCTTTGCCTCTGTCCTGGCTTTCATCCTGCTCCTGCGGTTCACAGTCGTGGCCAGCCCTATACAGACTTCTGTATTGAGTGTGTGGACAGTGCCTGTGGCATACTGACCTTGCTTAAGATATGGGAACTGGGCTCTTTCTTCTAAGCCTGGGGAAACCAGCCATGCTGGGGTGTACTGGCTGGACTGAAAAGACCTCAGAAGCTGTTTTCAGGACTTCCTAAAAATCATGGAGATGGTACTAGAGTTGAGGTGCTTGAAACTATTTTTATACCTGATTTAAATTTGCTTTGTGAAATAGTTATCCTAAGAATAGTCCTTATCACAATACCTGCTCACAGGGCCCTTTGGTGAGAAGGGAGGGAACATTTCCTGTCTCCCTTAGCTCAGATTCCTGGGGTTGACCAGGAGTACGAGGGAAGGCTGTGGAACTGCAGGGCATGCTAATTGTTATGATTGCTTTCCATCCCTCTGTCAAATGATGCTGAAATAGCCTCTGGTAGGAAGGCCAGCACTTACTTTCGGGACTGTGTGTCCACGAGTTTTTAGTTCAGATGTACCAAGTCTCAGGAAGTTCAGATGTTTATGTGCCTCTACCTGATAAAATTCCATCAGGATCCCAATGGTAAGACATAGGAGAGGGTCCCAAAAATGCATTTTCTGAAAATGTCTTGAGAGTCACCGTTTGGTATCCAGGCATAGGCAGTATCCGCTAGGGACAAGTCTTGACTTGAGGGATAAAGACAGAATTTATCAGAAGTATAGAGGACAGAAAAGTGAAGATTTATGCTCTACAAAGAGAGAGAGAGAGAATCCGTAGCCAGTGTGAGAGTGTGGATTTGGATTGATTTGCAAAATATCAGTCTAGGATTCTTCTAAGACTATGAGCCTAGCTACTGGCTCTTCCCCCCAAAATGTACTACAGTCTCCGCTGGCGACACATAGGTGAGGCCATAAAAGATACCTAGCAAGGTTCTTAGAAGTGGGAGGCAGGGAACTGACATCATGTGTCCTCCTAACGGTGTGCTGTTTAGCTTCTGTGATGACCTTATTGTTGGTGCTCCGTTATTTTCTTATGTCTATAAAGTAAGATTCATTCTGTGGGACACAGTTATATGAGCTTTAGCCAATGCATGTTATCCAGTCCCACAGCCATGGCACAGAAGATTTCCATTATCCCCCAAATTCCTCTCTGTTTCTCCTTTCTAGTCAGCCCTTCCCTCCACCATCAACCCATGGCAACCAATAATCTCTTTTCCACTCTGTAGGGTTCCCCTTACACATGCATCACATAAATGGACTCATAGATATGTAGCCTTTCGAGTCTAGCTTCCTTCACAGTGCATGCGATATTCATCCATGCCGCTGCATGTCTTGATAGTTGGCTTTTTTATTGATTATTGAGCATTATTCCATTTTATGAAGGTACCACTGCTTTCTATCCTTCTCCAGTTGAATACTGTCCAGTTTCCAGATTTTAGAGATTATGAATAAAACCACCATACAAAATTCTGTATAGGTTTGCTGAGAGCATAATTTTCATATCACTTCAGTAAAGCCCTAAGATGGAAAATGCTGGGTCAAATAGGAAGCGTATGTTTACCATTATAAGAAACTGACAAATGTTCTCCAAAGTGGATGTGTCTTTATCATTTCATTGTCACACCAGCAATAATACGTGTTCCAGTGGCTCTGTATCTAGGAAGTGACAGATAACTTTTTCTCCCCCGCCCTAGTTGTGTTAGGTGTGGAGTAGTATCACATTGTGGATTTAATTTGCATTTCTTTAATCACTAATAACATTCAGCAGTTTTTGTGTGTGCGTTTGCCTTCCTTATATCTTCTTCAGGAAATGTCTCCTGAACATTTTGCCTATTTTCTAATTGAATTGTTTTCTTACTGTTGGGTTTTGAAAGTTCGTTAATATTTTCCGTAAAAGTTCTCTATCAGAAATAAGTTTTGCAAATATTTTCTTATAATCGTTGGTTTGCTTTTCATTCTCTTAACTTTGCCTTCTGAGCAGCAAAAGTTCTCAATTCTGATGAATCTGATTATTATTATTTTTTAAATTATGAATCATAATTTTGGAATCATATCTAAGAAATCTTTGCTTAAGTCAGGGTCACATGTATTTCTTCTGTGTGTTTTTTTTCCCCCTAGAATTGTTGTGATTTTAGGTTTTTAAGTTTATGGTCCATTTGAGTTAATTTTCATATAAGGTGCAAGATATAGATCAGGGCTCAAATTTTTAGTTTTTCATGTTCTAGGATAACCTGTCAAAAAGACTATCCTGTCTCTATTTAATTGCCTTTGCACCTTTTCAGAAGTCAATCAACCGTAATGCATGGGTCTATTTCTGGTCTTTCTAATCTGTTCTATTGATCTATCTGTCTGTCCTTTCCAATACCATTCCCATTACCCTTATCACTTGGCACCTTTCTACATGTAAATTATATTTTACTGGAAAGTCAAATGTTATTTTTTCCTTAAAAATCTATTTCTCTCACCATTTTTACTGCATATATTATTGAGTACTCTGCTCTCCATTTTCCTTGTTTTCCTTTTATATTCATAATTCCCAAGCCATCCAGTCTTTAAAAGCTACTTTTGTACTGTATGTATGGTTCTATTTACATGGCATTCTGGGAAAGGTAAACTATAGAGATGGTAAACAGATCAGCGATTGCCAGAGGTTTGATGGCCAGAAGGGTCATGAAATAGGTGAAGCGCACGGGGCTTTGTTTTGGTTTGGTTTGGCTTTAGGGATGTGAAACCATTCTGTGTGGTGCTGTCATGGTAAGATACGTGGCATTATGTGTTTGTCAAACACCCACAGAACTTCACAGCACAAAGAGTGAGCCTTACTGTATCCAAATTGAAAATAAAGCATTTAAGAGATGGAGGAATCCCAGGATGGAATACAGACCATAACAAAAGAAAGTAACTGTCTTACAAATACATGAAACAAACTCGCAGAAGGGGATGGGAGAAAAAGGTGCTGATCTAAGTAATTCTGGAAGTGAGTAGGATCTGTAAGACTAAAGGCAAACTAAATTTTACATAAGCACTGTAACTGACAAAGATGCTTCCCACAGGGATGACAGCTAATAATTCTGAAAGCACGATACACGTACAGTGGAATCGAACAGTGAAGTGGAGTGGATGGCAAATGGGGGAGACCAGTTTTTGTTGGAGTACGAAGTTACGGACAAGCAAGGGAGAAAGCTCGGATGATCTGTGTAGCTTCATAAAGATACAGATAAATACGTATCAAAACTTTTATAGATAGTGTATATACATGGGCTAGTATATATATGTGTGTGTGTATGTGTGTATATATACATATGTGTGTAACACACATATATGTTAGAAGCAACAATGCACTTGCCACAACGAACATACCCAGGACCCAGATTTTGGTTTCTAATTCTGTTCTGCAATCAAAGGAACCATGGCTTCTTGGAAAAATGGCTGATTTCAGGACCGGATATACAGGCTATACAGAATGAGCCTGAAGATTCTTATAGTGTCAGAAAGTACAGAAAGACTCAAAAAGAAAGAAAAGAAAATCACTGATGGGAGTATGTCAGAGGGACACAGGCACCAATGGAAAGTACATCCAATGACCAAAGCTGAAAGAGTCAAGCAACAAAACACACTAGCATTGGATCATAATCTAAAGTATAGGGAGTTCTCTTCGTGCCTCAGTGGTTAACGAATCCGACTAAGAACCATGAGGTTGCGGGTTCGATCCCTGGCATTGCTCAGTGGGTTAAGGATCCAGCGTTGCCTTGAGCTGTGGTGTAGGTCGCAGGCGCGGCTCAGATTCCGCGTTGCTGTGGCTGTGGTGAAGGCCAACAGCTACAGCTCCTGTTAGACCCCTAGCCTGGGAACCTCCATATGCCGCAGGTGTGGCTCTACATAAAAGGTAAAAGGACAAAAAATAAAAATAAAAAAAATAAAGTATAAAAATATTCATGACATACACTAGTGTCAATAAATGATTGAAAAAATAAAGTAGAGGAAATAGGTAAATCTTCTGCACAGAATTTCCGTACTTTATTTGCCCTTAAAGAGATGAAGCTTTAATTCCCTAAACACTGAGCTGTACATAGTGACTTCTTTCCAAAGAGGACACTATGGAAAGAAGGAGAAAAAGTAACTTTGCAGTGGGGAAACCTGAGAAACACCACATCAGCCAGGTGGTCAAGGTCAGCCACAATAAGTCATATTGATAGAGTGTGCCTTGGATTACGGTGAGATAAGAATGCCATTTACCTCTGTGTCTTCCTTCCTCCAAGAAGTCATAACTCCAGTCTAATTGTGAGAAAAACATTAGATAAATTGAATGATATTCTGAAAAAAAAAAAAAAAGTCCTGACCGGTATGCCAGAAATTGCCAAGGTTATCAAAACCAAAGTGAGAAGTTATCACAGCCAAGAGGAGCCTGAGGAGCCATGACAACTAAGGGTGACGTGGGGTCTTGGATGATAATGTGGGGTCCTGGATCAAAAACAACAAAAAGACAGCAGGTGAAATCAGGTTTAAAAAAGGGAAATCTGAATAATCAAGAACTTTAATAATACTCTTAAAATATAGCTTCACCGTGACAAATGTACTATGCTAATAGAAAACAAGAATTGTATGTAGAGTATATGGAAACTCTCTGGTATATGTTTGTAACTTTTCTATAAATCTTAATCTCTTCTAAAGCAACAAGATTTTTTTTTAAGTGGAAAAGAAATCATGAGCTTTTTTGCCTCAGTATTAAATACGGGATTCTAAAGGGCTTCATCTCATTTCCTTCACCAATCCAAACTTCCTAAAATTACTTGCTTAGGAGATTTGTGAGGCTAGGTCTCATCTTAAGGACAAGAGTACGTTATCATTAATGGGCTCAGGTAAAGGGTGTTGGAGAGCCACTGTAAGGGTAGATGCTGAAGATACCCACACATTCCCTGCCATTCCTCCTGGTAAGAGGTGGAGTCTCCCTTTCTGTTGAATCTGTACCATCTTTAGTGACTTGGCTGATGAGCAGAATGGGGCAGAAATGACATCCTGGGACTTTTGAGGACAGGACCTAAGACGCTTCAAACCTGCCAGAATCCCTCCTAATAGCCAATCTTGGGATGTCTCCTTGGGGGAACTAAAATGCCTTGTGAGGAGATACCCAAGCCCCATAGAAAGACTAAGGCTCAATGCTCTGTTGCAGCCTCAGTTGAGCTCCTCGCCAACAGCCAGCAGCTCCAGACAAGGTGTGAACCATCCGGGACGTCCATCCCAGTGGCCCTTGGAATTGACTCCTATCCTCACCATCATCCAATGGCAGCTGCAGGGTAGACGCCGAGTGGGAGCTGCCCAGCCCAGCCCGGCCAGTCCACACAACCACCACTAGGGGTGATAATGAGCGCTGTTTTAAAGCACTGAGATTTGAGATGCCCTATTTTGTAGCAATATAGGTAAGTAGAACACTGTTCAATGTTGCAATTTCAAACAGCAGTTTTCTAGGAGCCTTTCATGCACAAACAACTACCCAGAAGCAAACATTTACTGTGTGCCTCAGATCTGCAAGGCGAGGTCCAGCACCTGCAACTTAAAGCTTCGGGGATATCGCTTGACAGAAAGAAAGGTTTTTCAAGTAGCCATTGTGACATCTCGAAGGAGACACCAAGTCCGAAGATTTGTGTCTTTGAAGAGATTACTTACTCCTAAAAGACTACCTACTGTTTCTTCTCAATTATTTCAGAATAATATGGCTGGTTAAGTCAGACAATTACACAGCAACATCCAATGCTACCACTTACATGTGGAAACTAAAAAGACACAATGAACTTCTTTGCAGAACAGATAATGACTCACAGACTTTGGAAAACCTATGGTTTCCAAATAAGGCAATCTGGAGGGTGGGAGGATGCACTGAGGGATTGGGATGGAAATGCTATCAAATTGAGTTGTGATGATTTTTGTACACCTATAATGGTAATAAAATTCATTAAGCAATGGGGAAAAAAAGAATTATCTGGCTGATTAGAGTGTATCAGGGCACTCAGAGGAAACAGGCAGATAAAAACCAGCACACCTGAACTGGTATTAAAGTGGAAGACCCTCGAAATTATCCTTACCAAATATGAATACCTTAGATCAAAGTACATTTAATAGGTTATGAACATCAGACTTCTGAAGCAAGCTGACATTTTTGAAATTTCTTTTATGGAGAAGATTTGCTATAAATATACCAAGACTCCTTAATGTTTTAAAATCCTGAGTGGAAGTTACAAATCTCAACAAGTTATCCTGTCTGCCTCCGTGAGTTTGTTGTTACTAGGTTCTCATGAAATGCAGTGAAAAATGGGAAAGTGGTGCTTAGTTAGAATGAATTGATCTATATCCTTTCTTTCTTTTGAATAGAGGAGAAATACAGTGGTGTGCCGTTTATGCCAGTAACCCAAGGGAAGAGGTGAGATGATGTATGAACATGGGCTTGGAGAGGAGTCAAGCCAGCAAGGTGACAAATGTCTTAGCCCTCTCCCAGGTAAACACAGAGCTAAGCATGGAAGGAAGTAGGACAGCTAAACATTCTTGTCACTGAAGCAAAAGCCCAGTTCCTCCACTCCCCAGATTTGTGACCTAAGGGTTTTAAGCTGTTAGAGAATCATTTTTAAAATGTATCGAGACTTGAGAGGTTAAAAGATGATTAAGGCTTGAAAGTGCTTAGCAGAGTCTGGCACGTACCTAGCGGTGGGAGACGCCGGCTTCTAATTTTAATAAATTGGGAACAACATGGTCTTAAAAATCTCCATCAGATTCTCTGCCCGGGTTTCTACTGCCACTCCCTTCCCTGCAGTGCTCACAGAATTTCAGCTCGCTGAGGAGAATATTTCCTCTGAACCCTCTGCTTTTGGAAGTCATAATTTCTGTCACAACAGCGATGTGGAGAAACATTGTAGGGCTTTGCAATCTTGGGCAAATCATTTAACCCATCTCTGCCTCAGTTTTTTTCATCTGTAAAATAGGGATAATACGGTACCTACCATATAAGGCAAACATGAGGACCAAATAAGATAAGACATGCAAAGAGTCTGAATGACTCTTACATAGAGAATATCCATTTTGTCGTTATTGTGTTTTCACCGTTTTTTTCAGAGTGAAAGTTATCATGAGGCATACAATTTATATGCTGTTCTGGTTGCCTTGCCATTGGTCTTTCCCTGAACCATTCTTTCAGAAAATGTACCTGAGTGTAATCAGATGAAAACAATGCTGATGTGGTAACAGGGGACACTCGATGAATCTTAGAGGAGATGTTGCTTTGGTTGTAAAGGGTTTTATTTATTTACTTATTTTTCCACATGGAGTGACCTTGGCTGACAGACTTAAGGCAATAAGCCTTGTTCAAAAGGCTATGGAAAATGTCCCCAAAAGGGAAGAGGAGAGGGAGCAGAAGGCTGGAGAGGGGAGGGAAGAAGGAAGAACAGGTTGTCAGATGGAATGTGAAACTGCAGGGTGGGAACCAGCGTTGGGTGGATGAACATATTCCACGAATAAGCACGTTTACTTGCTGTGTGTTTGCTTTGCCGAAAGCTCCTCTTCTTTCCGGCAGCCCACCCCTATCATAGGAAAGTCTGTTTCTGTCATGAATGGGTTGGACCGTAGGGGCATTCATGTGAACACACTGAGAAAGTGGATGTCCTGCCTGGGTGGTGGGTTGTGGGCAACAAATGGCGCAGGCGTAGGGAAAGGAATCACTCTGCCTAGTGTCTTACCCAATGCAACATTGTAGAATAAATACTGACTGTTTCAAATGTCCGCAAGTCATGGGATGGAAGACTCATGCCCATTATAATGAAATCTTACCATCGTGTACTCTGTGCCAAGTCTAGGACCTTGCATATGAAAAGTGGATGAATGAGTAAATAAATGAGATCCCAGCTCACTCCTGGGTTACCTGTGTCTCAGGCGTTGTGCATATAAGCAGTATTTACTGCAAAGGATTCAGACCTTTTTCATAGTTCTCCAGCTGGTCTCCGAGACTGAAAGAGAAAATGTGTGTTGAACCAGACGGCTTGAAGTACAGTTATTTTACACAAACATTATTTATTCAGTGCATTTTTTTCTTTAATACTTATATTTGCCGTGCACTGTTCCAGGTAGACAATGACGCCTTCTTTCGAGTTTGACAGAGAAACCAATATGCACACATAACAAGCATCATAATTTCACAATGTACTACAGAGACAAAAGGGTGTTTGGTTAGGGAGAGTCTTGACAAGGAGCTAGGTAGGGATGTCCCTTAAGAGAAACTCTGCGGGTTGAGGCATGAATGATGAGAACTAGCTGTAGGATAATTTGGTGGCAAAACCTTCTAGATGGGGGAGCATTGTCACAAAGTGAGGGTTGATGGGATGGAATGAAGGTGAGTACACTGAATTGAATGGCGTACAAGGAATAGAAATACACAGGAGGTGAGTTCAGAGGTGTGGAGAGGCATCCGTGAGTAGCTGAATTTTATTCTGAGAGTGATGCAAGACGGGAGATTTTGAACAGGGGGATGACAGGATCTCATTGTTAGAGTGTCTGTTTTCCAATAAGTAGTGTCTATCTCATCTCCATCTCATCTGTCCCTCACTACGGACCTGGACCTTAGGCTTTTAGCACTTTATCCTACAAGAACACAACTGATGCTCAGAGTGAATATTTGCTTTTTCCCAGGTCATTTGGGTAAAAGGAAAAATTGGGGATTTTACAGCATGGCAGGTGACAGTTGGCTGCCTCTCAACTAGCACTAACTGTGTTCAGTAATTGATGGAAGGGAAAGGGGACCTTTCTAAAATTGCTGCAGAAAGACACAATGTGGTATGGTGATTTTTTTCAACACTCTTTGCAAAGTAAGCTAAAACTCACTTTTCAAAGAAGCATGAGTATAATGCTTTTCTTACTTTTCTTCCATGTCTTTTACCCGTGTCTTTGCTGAGTCTGCATGTGCCCCATCCTGGACATCTAAGACATTAGCTGCCAGCTCGCAGTCTGGGGAAAAGGTTCGAGAGAGAGATTAGAGCCGAGGCAGTGGAAGTCTTGGAAGGGGTGACACACGCAGCAGGTTTCAGCCAGCCCCACTCATCAGCACCAGAGGTGTACAGAAAGGATTTGGTGATGTTCAGATTTTTGTGAAATTAAGTTATGTGCCTTGATGCAACATTTACTAGTTTCTAAAACCATCTAAGTCAGTAATTTTAAAGTTAGCTTCAGTATAACAGATGCATTTTTGGTTGATGTAAATGTCCTTTCTGTGATCATACTGTAGTTTATGTGTTTAGCATGGTGTATTAAATTTTGTGCTGTTTTATGGAATTCTTAATGTAATGCCCTGAATCATACGTGAACTCTGAAAATAAGCCTTTACCTTTAATTTAGTTAAGAAAGCATTGTTGGTCTCCCTTATAATTCAGGGTTTGGTAATTTATGCCAAAACTTATACTGAAAGCAAGCATAATAAAAACACTCTTAAAAATGCAGTAGCATTAAAACCCTGACAATATTTTGATTTTTAGAAAGCAATGCACCACATAGAGTAGATCTAGATTAGATAAGGAAAAATCGTGCTCTCTCCTGCTCTTGCGTCTCGTCTCCTCACTCCTGTAATCTCATCATTCAGCTTTCAGTGATCAAATATTTAAGTTTCTTCTAGATACCAAACAGTATAATAGGTGGCGTGTAGACATTAGGGAGAAAAGCAGACACTGACCCTATAGAAACCAAGGGCAATTTATAGACAGTGAACAGAGTGACTTATAAATGAATGAATGAACATAGTTACGAGTTGTACCCAGCGCTAGAATGCAGGGATAAAACAGTTACACTACAATGAGAGGAGGGCATCACTGCTGCCTTCTTCATGTCCAATTATCCTTTTTTTATACTTAGCAGTGAAACTGTAGTTTTTGCTATTGCTGGTAGTCGTTTTGGGGGTTTTGTTTTATTGGAAAATAGTTGACTTAGAATGTTGTATTATGGGAGTTCCCGTCGTGGCGCAGTGGTTAACGAATCCGACTAGGAACCATGAGGTTGCGGGTTCGGTCCCTGGCCTTGCTCAGTGGGTTAACGATCCGGCGTTGCCGTGAGTTGTGGTGTAGGTCGCAGACGCGGCTCGGATCCTGCGTTGCTGTGGCTGCGGTGTAGGCCAGTGGCTACAGCTCCGATAAGACCCCTA